>VZTA01018950.1:0-22428 GCA_013398855.1 Mohoua ochrocephala
CAGAGTGTTTTAAAAAAATTATCAACAGAAAATGGCATGTGTTGATCTTACATTCAAGCTAAATGAACAGGGTTTCTCAGAAACACAGACATAAATGCTAGTTGCCAATTTACTCTTAATGCCAGTTCCTACATATTAAACTCATATTAGATTTTTCTATTTTNTGGTGATGTTAGAGGCCTATTCACCAATATGATTTGATTAGAATGAAACTGAAATCAATATTCTGCTCCTAGTCTGCCTGCCTGCCTGCCTCCCTCCCTTTCCTTTGAACTTTCTAAATTGATTCTTTTTCCCCCTCTCTTAAGTTTCTATTCAGACAGTCGAGAGGATATGCTTTATCACATGGTTTGGAGTAAAAGACTTATAAACATATTACCATATTCAGTCGTAGCAACAGCGCAGATAAAAAGGAACAAAGCAGAGTTCAGTGGGAAAGGAAGCAGATAAGAGTCATGCTGTCCTTGGAGTCCAACCATGGTTACTGGCTCTACACTGAGCCAGAGCTCTGTACCTGAGCAGGGAGCTGTGCTTGGCTGGAGGCTCCAGAATCCTGTTGTAAACAGCCTAACATTCAACAAAAGGGATCTCATTCCATGACAGTGGAAAAGCAAAGCAAAACCCAAACCACTGTGCTCATTTTGATCAAGGCATTAGAAAACTGTCTAAATATTTTTTCCCTTTATCTCTCTTGGTCATATGCTTGGAATGATTTTAACCTAAATAAAGTACTATTAATAAACCAGATTTTTAGAGGTCTCAACAGACAGATGAAGATCTATATCCATCACTAAACCCTCAAAAGCGTGCCCTTTGTGAGATTATGCCAAATGATGTTAGTCTAACTGCACACAGTGAGTTAACACTCTATACCGTGTTACACGTTGAAAAATCATTGTCCAGACTCTCTTCCTAAAGAAACAGACTGACAAATACTCTCACTTTCTGTAGTCAGTTGCTTGACCGGTTTGAGAAACACACAAATCGCTCCAAGAAATTATAACGCAAACTGCAAAGAAAGCTACTTCAGCCTATGCCCGCTAGCTCTTGGCATATATGCTACGATCGAAGCAGTCTGCCTGCAGGTAAGCAAGTGGAAGAACGCATAAATTTGGGCAGAAGTTTATCTTAAAAATTAGCTCCTGTAGACTTAACACTATTTATAATAAAACAAAAGTTTGAGGGGAGGAAAAAAAAAGCAGGTGGTAAGCTAAAACCAAAATTACCTAACTTTTCAGCAACTCAAAATGGCCTGAATGTCTTTTATTCTATTTCAGCTAGAGAGGAAGTCTTTAGCTATGCATACATTTATCAAATGCTTTGGGAAACTTCAATGAATTGCAGTGATTTGCACTGGACAAAAACCTTCCGTGCAAATGTGACTGTTAGGAACTCTAACCTCCCACAATGGAAAGAGCAAATCACATCTTTTACCGGTGTGCTCTCCAAATTCAGACTTTAGGTCTGTCCCTACGTGTGCTTCTGGTACTAACCAGGAAACACTGCAACATTTTAACTTTATGGAATAAAGTGACGTACTTCATTATTCATCCCATTTGGTCTGTAGGCTTTTTACGTGCTTTTTATTATCTTTCTTGTTCATTTACTGCTTTAACAAGAGTGTTATAAAAATAAAGGTCAGTACAGAAATAAATGCAGCAGGTGTTATGTTCCTCTGCATAATTTAACAATATTTAGACAACAGTCATATAGTCTGAAAGCTATATGATACAAGATATTGAAAAAGCCTGTAAGGGCTGTTTGCCAGCTGAAAGCCAAAGATATATCTGGTTTTATTTTGATGAATGTTCAAACATTTTGAGACACTTAGCCACAGGCACTGGGACCACTATAGTGTAGCATATCCATGTAACAGCTCATAAGCACATTGAGAAGTTAAAAATACTACTAAAAGTAATTAAAAATAGATTAGTAAAATAGACTGAAAATAGACTAGTAAAACCAATGATTTGTCATTTATTTAGCTTTTCAATGAAGAGCTGGTTTACTCCCTTAAGTGTGATAAAAGTGATGTTTAGTTTCTGGTACTAACTTCACAATAGAGGTCTTAAAAGATTCATGCACAGCACTCTGAACGCTTTCTTGTTTAGAGTGCAGAGCTGGGCTTGGGGGTTAGCAGCATGTAAATAACTAAAGATACTTATGATGTGGTATAATAAAAATTTTATGCCATTTTAACACTGCTTTTTCAAGTTCTCTAGATGGCTTCTGGGCCACATAAGGTAACAGATAAGAGAAGTTCTTACTATGTTTAAAATATCACAATATTGTGGTATTTGATTATCTAATGTAGGAAACTTGTGTCAGAACTGATCTGTTTCTTAAAGTTTTACTTTTATCTGTAGGGAAAGGAAAGGAATTACCCTGGAAGTACTTACTGGAAAGAGCATTGTTTCCCAAGGTGTACAGTTTCACTGCACGTAGCAACAACCAGGGAAATTGTGTTCCTCCCTCGAATGCTGAGACCCAACTACAAGGAGTTATCTCGGTGTCAGACAAAATCTCACAGTGTAACTCAAAGACAGTGTAAGGGATTCAGTAGGTTCCCTAACAGACTGGTCTTCTAAGAGACTGCTACATATGAATGCACATAAAATCACTCCCACAGCCTTGGCAGCCTGCCAGCATCCCTTACACTGAACAAGTCTAGCAAGGTCAAAATATTTTTAGAGTAATATTTTCAGAGTTGGGGTATTTTGAGTCTATGATCACCTTTTGAAGAGTTCCCATTGTTCCTAGTGGAATTTAAAAGTTGTAACTGGTAGTTCTAGATACCTGTCTCTGGCAAAACCTGCCACAATGATTTGAGCAGTACTTCTGATCAGCACAAAGGCAAATCCTAGAAAAACTCTACTAGTTGCAAGAGAAGCTCCAGTGACAAACTGTATCTCAAAGGCTGCATTGAGATAGTCATGCCAGATGTATTCAATGAGCTGTTCCACAGGAATTTGACTCTCTCCCCACCCCCAAAGCACGTAGACACACTGACAGGCAATAGGAGCTGGAGATGAAAATAACAAAATCTAATCATCACATTGTTACTTCAAACCGATTACGAGTTCTAAGTATTAAAATGGGATTTACTTATTTCCTTTTTGGTCAGTGTTGTCTCCTGAACATGCTTTGGGGGTGGGGAGAGAGTCAAATTCAACATAAATTCTTAAGATGAAGATTTTGTGATCACCTGTCCACAGAAGAGAAAGTTCCACAACTGCTTCCACGTTGAAACATCCAAGGACTCATGTTAGGCCAAAAGTAAATAAAGTGCGTCTTTGACAACCAGACACTCGATCTGTGCTTACATTTAGATGCCACACAGCTCCTGCAGCCACTTCAGGTGAAATTTCATCCCCAGTCCGATACCACAGGAATCCAACACCTCGTACATAGCGATTCCGCCACCTAAAAATCATAACCTAGGCTCTTATGTCTTCACCGTATCTTATCCATGATATGGCTGGCAGCCATGAGTGATGATGGTAGCCACTTCGATAGGTGAAAGCTGAACTAGTCACTATTTTGGGTGAAGCAGGAAGGACTGGAATTTTTCTTAGTGTTAAGATCAGGGAGGACACTGCAGGACCTGTTCTACTCCTTCCTGAAGGAGGGGAGGACGCCACATGCAGGGACTTTGCTTCAAATTGCAGCTTATTGGCTAAACGAAAGCTTTTGCATTTTATTCATGTGAGCAGAAGCTACTGTGAGTTTTTGCCTCACATGAGCTCAGGCTTTCCCCCTCACCCCTTTCCCCCCTTCCTCGATCTCTCTACACGGTTTCGTGAACTCCTCAGTTCTCAGTTTCTTCTGTCACTGCTTCCCTCCCACTTTTCTATTAACATACCTTGGAATAGGTGAGTACCTTCCCGTCACCCAGAACTCCTGTAGGATCTACCTACTCCCAAAAATTTCTTGACTCAATTTAGATTTTTCTCACCTCAGAGATAAGGGGGTTTGAAGCTAGGATCTAACTTTCTAACAGAGCCATGTCATTTCTCACTAGTGGTACAACTTCCTGTAAATCAAATCACAATCCATTGACACTGGAAATTTGAAGAAAATTTCCCTATTCAAGCACAATCTTTCTAGTAGGTCATTCTTAGTCTCTCAAAAGATGCCTTATCAAACGTAAAGATACTCTTTAGGATACACAACTTTACAAGGAAAGCAACAGCAGCTCTAGGAGTCTATCAGTAAGTTAGCTGCAGCAATGCAATGCAGCTGCAGAAATACGAGCCAATGCAAAAGCAGAACAAGCACCTCCAAAAGCCATGTAACAAGCTCTGACAGTCAGCAATCATCATAACCATGGAAGAAACTTTCCTCTCTAAGCTCTTATGTGTGCGCCTTCACTACTCAGAAGCACAAAAAAGTATGAAAGGGATCATATAGAAAACCAAAACAAACAAACCCCAAACAAACACAGGCCAGTACTGAGAGCATAAGTGCTAAGTTATTATCAGACACAATATACTTTTGAGGCTATCCAGGCTGCCACTTGCCTGTCAAGCAAAAACAACATCTGCTTTAAGTTACCGTTGCACCATGCTATAGATATTGCAGGACAGGGACATTATTGCAATTGTACTATAAAATATACTTCCCTTTTTTTAGTCAAACTTTTAATTTTTTTTTTTTAAGTTTACAGAAATTAATAGAATAAATTAAAGAACTGTGATACCTATATAATGAAAAGAATTACCAACATGTTTTTTGATTCTCTTTTGTGACACTCGAATAACAAAGATTGGAAAGATGGTAAGTAATGCTTCAAAAGCATTTTTAGCTGATTGAAACAGAGCCATGATTCTAAACAACCCATAAGAGAACTAACGCAGGTAGTCTGAAGACTTTGTACTAAAACAAATGTTGCTTTGCTGAGTGAGATGCACTTAGTCATTTCCTGATTTCTTTTTCCTTTATTTCACATGCTTTAAAATGTGTTTTCCTGAAGAATTTGTTCCTTTCCTACAGAGATTCCTTTGCAGTGACTCTGTAATAGTCTACTAACAAGGGCACTGACATCACAATCTCTTGCCAGGTGAATCAATTCAGATGTAAAATGTATCATGACTTCACTGCAGAAATCAGTGGGGAAGAAATACTGAATCACAGATGAATTATGTGTTCAGTCCTATGTCCCTTCAAGCAAAAGGCATGGGGGAAGTAGGTTTACTTATCAGCCAGGATTGTCCATCAAGAGACTAACAGTTGCATTCTAGGCTCTCTTCAGCTTAAACCACGTTCAAACTCACAGCTTCAAGGCAGACATCCCAGCCACCAAACTGACAACTACGACAATGACATTCCTCTGCCTCTCCTGAAGAATTAGAGCCCCTGGACCTCAAGGTTTGTGGAGAGATTACAAAAGATGGTAAGAGAGCGAGGACATGCCCCAGGAAGGGGACAGCTTTCTCACACCACAGATGTGGTTTGAAGAAATGCAGGAGGGCACACTAGCATGGTGCCTTGTATTCTTGGGCTTGCTTTTCTCATTCATCAGCAGCGAACTTGCTGCCCTGATCCCCTACAGTGCTGGGGCCAACCTGCCTCAGGAGGCACAGAGGCCTCTCTCAGTTTCCACACCACAGGTTCCCAGGGAGCTTAGCAAACAACATGGTAGGGAATACTCAAGGTCTCCAACACACTCCTTTCCTTTGGTTCAGCAGCAGCTTACTCATGCAGCAGTACTTCCATGAAACATGTTAAGTCTAGTTTTTATCCTATTCCTGTAAAATAATTATTTTGGACCATTTTTTCAGTACATTATTAATCAGCAGTGTCCAAGCCACACATCTCTCCCATAAAAGAGCAACTGTGCTGTCATGTTCCCCCCACCAGCCATGATCTGAACGGAGCTTATCCAAAAAACATCCACAGCTACTTAACATTGACAACAATACCCTGGAAAACATTGCTCCTGTATGCAAGCCAGAGCATTTAAATGGACTGCAGGCACAACCTGCTTTCCATACAATGTTCTTACATCTTCAGCAAACACGCAACAGAATCGATGCCATCTAGTTACCTCTAAAATCGTGGTATACTGGAACTGGCTTATATACCTGAATAATTCAGCACTGAAGAGAGGTGATGGCACTCTAGCTTGAAATCAAGCCCTGAGAGCCTGTAACTGCTGAGATCCTCTGTGTATATTTACCCATTTAAGAACTCAAGATTTTGGTTACAACAATTTTAACTGTTCTGGTTGAACACTTCGCATTCTTTTACAACTCTACTGATTTTTTTTCTATTAAATATACGCATGAAAGAGATTTTCATCAGCTAGACAGAGGACAGCAAGTAACTGCACAAAATAGGTTACGTCCTTTGGCACATCTTATTGGGCAATCCTGCTCTATATTGGAAAAGTTAATAGGAAAAGTCTTGAAAAAAAATGAAGACTTCTTTATTCAACCGAAGCTTTAGTTCTTCCAGTTATGAATCTTAATATGGATGTCTAAAGTTTTGGCAAGCAAAAATTGAACCAGAGCTGCAGTATCCAGCCTTGTATGCAGCAAAGTTCAATATGTATTAAGTTGTATTTAATTTTTTTATTGAAAATGCATGAAGTATAGGCAAGCTGTTAAAACACTTAACACTTGGTAAGATATTACACAACAATCCATTCAAAAAAAAGCAAAATTTTAAATTTTTTATGAAGGTCATGATTTTCTTGCTTCAGTACTCATGAAAATGAAGTATTAATGCCATGTACAGGAATGAAGCATACTGAAGACCCCAGAGCTCTGTCAAGACCTCTAGATCAAGAGTTTCAGAAGCAGCAACCAGAGGTACCTCAGTAAAGACCATTCTTCCACATTGTGTGGCAGCTAAGCAGTGCAGAAAGGCATTCAAATATTTGACCAACATCAACTGCTACTTGTGTTCACAAGCATGGATGAATCCAGATTCTCAAAAAAATTATCAGGAACATCACTATAGTAAGCACATGAAGACACTGAAACACTGTCAAACAGAATTAAGTGCGTCTACTGGCAGAAAAAAGGCCCAAATCAAACGAATCACTGGACAGCAATGAATACGATGTATTCTTGGAGAGAGAATTGAAAATATAGATTGACAAGAATTTTCCATGCATCCCCCTATCCCATGAAACTTATGCCCAAATTTAGTTAACACTAGTCTTCTGTGAATCTTACATTAACTCATGAAACATAGATGGAAAAAATCAAGACCAACAATTGTTTAAAACTAAATACTAAGATTTTAGTTTCAAATAACAAATGCAACCATGGAAATGGTCAAAAAGACCAAAAAAAAAAAAAGAAAGGAACCAATCCAGCTAAAATTTCAAAGATGCAGCCTATGTGTATCCACACAGACACTTCCTACAGCTCTTGTTCTCAATGAGGAGAGCAATGGCCTGATAAGAAAAGAGGTACATCAGAAGGGAGTGGATACAGGATTAACGCTGCACATCAATTGTGGCAGGAAGCACTTTGGGTAACACCAAGCAACACACCAGAACAAAGTGGTCTGCTGTCAATAGCTGCTTCTTCACTTGACATGTTCTGCCTTCCCAAAGGCACACCATCTCATTCTGAAGGCACCTACAGCGCTTCCCTCACCGTGACTTCTCTGGCCACCTATTTGCTGCTAAAAGCACAAGAGTTGGTTGGGATATTATATCCATAGCAAAACTGCCTTCCTAATGTTCCTAAGGAACGCTCTTTCTTTCTACCCTTCAACATGAGACACTGAAGATGCTACAACACCTTCACCTATGCACTTTGGGAAGATCATTATTTGAGTTTTCACGATTAACATACTTTTGTCAATTCATCACTACCCTGACGATATGGAAGCTTCATTCAAATTAGAGTATAAAGCTGCCTTTTGTGGCAGAGCTCCGTGGCACAGGCACAGACACAGACACTATGAGGCACTTCAAGGCCAGGCTGCACAGGGCTTTGAGCAACCTGGGCTAGTGAAGGGCTCCCTCTCCATGGCAGGAGGGTTGGAAGTAGGTGATCTTCAAGGCCCCTTCCAAACCAAACCAGTCTATGATTCTGTGATCAGAGGGCACACATTACACCTGATCAGTGGCTGAATAGGCACTACTTAGAGATTTGAGCCTTAGCTCAGCTTGAACAGCAGAATAGAACAATTGCTGTATTCCCTTGGACACATGTGAATTGCTAGAGAAGAAGAGCAGGGACAGTCTGCTGTATAATCCCTCACAATCCAGCAGACACATTAGTTCAGGGAAAAAAATGAAATGTGGGAACATACGGACCTTAGAGTTATTTCCTAAAACAACAACACCAGCAGCATCTTCCCAGATCTCCTCACCCCACCCCTCAGATTCTTTTATGCCCCCAAAACGCTATAGAGTATTTTGGGCTTGCTCCAGTGTCTTTAATTGTCCTTTATAATGGCTTCAACTTCAACAGCTCCTTGCAAAACCTTTCTGGCCCAACAAATGGGCAAGAAAGCATATTCTCTGGATAACCTTAAACTATCTGCCTGCTGCTGGACCGGCACGCCAGCCAGTGGGTAACAGGAAAATTGTCTCTGACTTCCACTCCCTACGAGAATGGATAGGTGCCTGGTGAGGACACATGAAAATCATTTTCACAACATGTCTGGGCTCGTTACCTTTGATGCCTCTACTCTCCTGTCATATTTACTAGGCAGAATATAATTTACTTAGACAAATATGAATGATAAAACAAGCCTCAGGAAACATGTAAAATAATTTTCAGTAGAGAAACAAAGGACTTAAAGGAAATTCCTTGCTCCTAACATTGAAATTACATTCATAAACTTAACAGGCTTCCTTTCCACAGGAGTAATGTATTTTTGCTGCTCCTCAAGTTTGGAGAGTAATTTGAAATTTACCATGAATAAAAATTTTATCTTGATTTACTCTCTTTACCTGCAGTTAGATCTTTCTCTTCTACACCCAACTGCTCCTCCTTGTTATTGGCACATAGGTGACATACATTACAAGCATATAAAATATTTATACCCTTTACATGGTTTATTTGTATGCAACGTTTCTTTTCCTTTTGCAAAAATGAACACAAACAGAATCGAAGGACGAATACTCTATTTATCTAAGAAAATCTGACTAACCTTTTCCTCCAATGTTTTGTTTGTGGAAAAAAAATATTGTGAAATTACACCATGTGAAATACATGGAATGCTATTCTTTTTCTTTTTCTCTAGGACCTACATTTCATACCAGTCCCTGCAGTTTTCCATCTCTGGGGAAACTTGTAGTTTATTGACATCATTATGAAAGGACACAATTGGCAGAACAGAGGTAAGGGCTGTGAAGATAAGGAAGTCACTGTTAGTAATTGTTCATCTGTGAGCTATCATTGCTATTGGCTCGGGACAGATCCTCTTTTGGGATTTAATGGCCAGTGTGACTTACAATAGTAACATGTATTAATTAATTTTATTCAAAACATTAGTACTTCAGTGGCTAAATGGATTTTACTCTTGCATGTAACACCACGATTTTAGCCAGAAGCCTCATAAATTGAATTGCCTATGGCGGTTATTGTAAGCTGAGCACAGTGTTAGCCTAAGGACTACTTCTGAGCACTCTCCATTCAAAAAAACAAGCACACGTGTTGTGATAATGCTGAGGGGGGGGGTTTGTGTTTGGAAATGAGCTGTTGAATGGACAGCACTTTGTACCTTCGTTAACATGACAGTCTCCTAAATCTTATTGCTGTTGCAAAGATAATGACAACAGATAGACCTGTCTGCTCCAGGAAGAAAAAACATTTAGAGAATGATGCAAGTTTATCACAGAAGCCTTAGAACTGAATCTTGACAGTATGTTAATAAGGCACTACACTCTAAAATCAAAGCTTCCCCAAATTTAGCAAAGAGTAATTACTACAGGAATTAAAGACATTGCTTCATGTGCTGGCTAGTAAAATATATGGAAAGTTCACTGCTCCTTACATTGGAATTTCAGAAGCTCAGTTCAAATAAAATATTTTCAAGCCCCTCTGCAACCTGAAACCACACTGATACAATGGTTCAGTATATTAAGACATGAGACTGGTCAAAATCAAACTGGAAGGAGAATTTCTTTCCATTTCCAATTCCCTAACCCTACCTTCACTAAAGCATGTATTTATCAGTCCATCAGCCTGTTAGTCACCAAAACTAATATTGGTGCTACATAGAAACACACAGTGATAAATTTAAAATAAGAATTCAGACACAGCTATTAAAATTTTCTCTCATTAAAACCACAAGGAGTTGACACCCCTAAAATTAGAAAATTACACTGGATGAAATCAGAGAGAAAAATTTCCTCTTAGAAATTAAGGCTTCTTGCAACGTGCAAGAGACATAAATAAAGTGAATTTAATTCAGTTTGACTGCACTGGTTTTGGCTGCGGTAGAGTTAATTTTCTTCACAGTGGCTGGTATGGGGCTGTGTTTTGGATTTGTGCTGAACACAGGGTTGATAATATAGAGATGTTTCTGTTATTGCTGAGCAGGGCTTACACAGAGCCAAAGCCTCTTCTGATTTTTGTACTGGCAACAAGGCTGGGGTTGCACGAGAAGTTGGAAGGAGACAGAGCAAGGACAGCTGTCCCCAACTGACCGCAGGGGTATTCCACACCACATGGCATCACACTCACTGTACAAAGCGGGGGAAAGAAGGAGGAAGAGGGGAGACATTCAGAGTGATGGCATTTGTCTCCCCAAGTAACCGGTGGGGCTCTGCTCTCCTGAAGATGGCTGAACACCTGTCTGTCAGTTGCAAGCAGTGAATTCCTTGTTTTGCGTTGCTCGTGTGTGGCTTTTGCTTTCCCTACTGAACTGTCCTTACCTCAACTCATGAGTTTTCCAGCTTTTACCCTTCCGATTCTCTCCCCAGTCCCCCTGGTGGGGGAATGGGCAAGGAGCTGCCTGGGGCTTGATGGCTGCCTGGGGTTAAACCACAACAGAGACGTTTTAAAGCCCTCTTATCAGGGAGTCTACAAAATAATCATAGGCCTTTCTTTTCCTAAAATCAGACATCCTTGCAGTAACAATAAGGTAAATTTAAGATTCCTCTCCTTCTTTCCAAGTCACATATTGGTATTTTTTCACCTTTCTTCCTTTATATCTAAAAAAGCAATGGGAAAAGAAAGGTAACATCCTGTACTGCCAAAATTTCTGAACAACAAGAGACCAATGATTTTTTTGCATAATGGCAAAGCTGGCAAAAAGACAGTGTTGGTTTTTCCTAAGTTCTCCTAAAACAATTATGCATAAGTGAAATGAAGAATCAGTAATATTAAGAATGCACTATGTAAGAGGGAGAGCCAGAAAATTCTTTTGCTTTTCTGCCTAATAAAAAGAACTTTAAGTCCCATTCAAGAGTAATTTGGCACAGATGTCTAAATATTCAGTACGTACATCTAGTTCTATAATGCATGAAAAAGAGTGAAACTTGCATCTTTTATGCAGTGTTTGCAATACTCACTGCCACAGCTATTTAGACTAGATTTAGTCTTGCCCAGCTTCAGGTATGCAGCTTTATGTGATGTAGTCTGAGCTTCTTCAAAATCAACAGAGATCAGATAGATCACTGCAAGTGCTTTCCCACTCTCAACTACAAAGGGTGCACAACTGCCTTAAGAGAAAATGCTCAATTTCAAACAGTTACACAAGACTTACAGAATTTGAGGAGAAGAAGAACCTATGGCAGATAGTATTAAAAGCTGCCTGATGTAGAAAGCAGGAACATGCATCCACTGTATAATTTTAGAAGCCCAAAAAATAGTAAGAGGTGTTTTTTCCTTGAAGTAGCCACTTAGATGGCCAATGATTCTGAAGTATGCATCCTTCACAGCATTGATCCCCTCCCCTGTGCATGCTGGGAGAAACCACATTCTCTTCAGAGAGGTTAAATGACTCCCACCATTACACAAGGGCTGAGAGCTGTCACAGTAGCCTGAACCCATGTCACCAGAGCCTTAGGCTGTAGTTGTCACCACTGCTCTAGACTTCATCTCGAAACATAGATTCTCTTCAAGGAAATCATTGAACTTCAGCCTTCTCTGACATTAAGTGCCACATCGCATAATGGCACAGTACACACAAAGATTATTCTAGCTGACTCTCTCAAGCCCAAACAAGAATAACTCAAACAAGGCCTGGGCTATTGGTTCCAAAGCACCACAAGTGGGTGTATCTTCATTGCAAGAGAAATTCTTCCAAATTCAAGAGCAGTTTGCACATAGGCTACAGCGTCATATACATAGTCACTAAAAACCAAGAAATCCCACCTAAAGTATGCATGAAAAGTGGCAACAGAGGTCAAAACATCTTTTGAAAGAACAATTTGTAAGCTCCTGCACTCAAAGCCCAGCTTCCCAACCCCTCAGAAATATCACAGCTTCTGGCATCAACAAACACAAACCAAAGCTTGACAACAAGTTCTATAAATGTCACCAGAGATTCCACTATATCACTTTCAGATCGAGCTTTATTAGGTCATAGGTCCTGTCTTATTCATCCTCCTGAACTCAGCTGCTATTCAGGACCTTCCAGTAACTTGGTGAAAAAGGAGAAATAGAGTTCCTCGGAGGCAGAAAAAAAAAGCTCATAAAAACTATGGGTGCACACTAAATTTATGCTGCAAGACACAATGATGTCCCTCAGGTAGAAATGCATTGAAACCAGTTTTTTAAATATCAGCAACGGAAGATTTGCTCAATAGGATCTCTCTTTGCACTAGAGAGAGGATACCACAGGAGTTAACACCGGAAAGACACAAAGGAATAACCTGACAATGGCACACTTCCTTTTACGAGTAGCAATAAGCATCTAGCTCTTACAGGCAGGAATGCTCCTTGGTGCTTCCCAAGACAAATTACTCATAACCACATCCATACAGTTTATGGGAACAAAACACGCAACACCCAACAAGGACAGTCCCAGAATTTCTTCATGCAACTGTTGGCAACCAGAGGAGAAGCTCAAACTTTTCATTGTCTTCACTATTACCCTCTTCTTAAATCTTCCTCAGGTCTTGTTTATAAATGCTTTTACTCTCTCTCTCATCCTCAGCCTTCCCACGCCTCTGGTACAAAAGCCTGTTAAATCCAAACCACTCGCACATGACAGAAGGAGGGTAACTCTTGGACAGACCATAGGCCCTCACCAGAACCAGCAACACCTGCTTGTGATGATGCTGTGTATCACAAGGGCCTCAGTCACCCATCACACCAGTTCACATGTGAAGAAAGGGCTCCACTGTAGAGACCTGCACTGTAGAGACCTGTCCTGTAGGACAACATGAGAGTATATGAAGAGTGAACTGTAAACCTTCTGTGGACCCATTTTAGCAGACCAGAAGCCTGGCAGCTTGAATCAGTCTGCTGACATTTACTATCTGGCTTTAAAAAAGACTACTAAGAACATCCCTTAAACTCTTATTTTAGGAGAAGGCTGTAATTCTTCTTTTGTTCATCAAGATGAAACTTTGTAATTTGCTCCAAAAAAGGACTGGATACAGGTGACAAGATGTAGCCAGATTTCTTCCTTAAGGTATGGCAGGACAGGGGAATGAACAAAATAGCTTCTTTCCCTGGGCAGGGATGGGAGAAGAAAGAAATTACAAACCTGATAAAGTGTAGAGATATTTTGCTGTTCTGCCAAAACGTATCAGGGACAACCATGACACAGGATTATGTTACTCCTGCCAAAACCTCTGGTAAGACAAAGATTCCTAACATAGTAGGAGTCACACAATCCCATATTATGCACATGCATCAGTAGCTGGAGTAATACCAAATACTGGAACATTTTATTTTCAAGTCATCTGTGTGGACTAAAGAAGGGGGAAAAGAAAATTACACCTGGCCTTTGGAGGAGGCTCTGTTCTGGGCAGTGACTCCATTTTAGGCTGAGCACATGAAGTCCCACCTCTACTCCTCTCTTCATCATGTTTCCCTGCTATCTTCTCCACTTCTTGCTATTGCCCTGAACATGCCCAAAAGCTGCTGAGAGCTGCCCAGTCACACCCACACTTCCCTTCAGTCCCTCCCAGGGAGGGAGCTTGGCACTGGGCGGGGTGCAGTACCTGTAAGCACAGTATGACCACAGGGAGAGTGAAGGAGCCCCAGGCTGGGTGCTCCTAATGGACTTGGTACAAGACGGCTCTGAGTGGCTTTGGAAACGCTGTCAGGGTGAAGGCAGCACCCTGTAGTGGAGAAGCAGCTGTGAAAGAGTGAACAGTCAAGTCATCTTTGGCCTTTCTTGAGTAAGAAAGGTCCTCATACTTGACCTAGGCAACTCTTACTAACAAGACCTGTTAATTTAATTTTTCTAACGCTAAATGTCTCTTTCGGACTAGTACTGGATTTGATCCTACTAGCTTCCAAAGCTTCCACCTGCCCTTGCAACCTTCAGCCAAAGCTTCTTGCCTACAATAATCCAAACCACAGTCAATAGCCACTGGAGTCCAACAGTCAGCTCCCATTCCATATGAACTAATTTCCTAGGAAGTGAAGGTGAAGCAATGAATCTTAGCAAGTCCCTAGCACACTTCCAGTACAGTATGCCACTAAGCTGTACTGCCCTGAATTAGAAAAATGTGAAGAGTCAGTTGTAATTGGTCTGTCAGTCTGATCTTTGCACATCACTCACCTGTACAGACATGCTGGTATAAAGCAGCACATTTTCTGCATATTTATATCACTTTGCATTTGAACAACGAGCACTAGCTGAATTCTAATTTCTGTATTACATGTACTGGAATAACTTGGAATGAAGGGAGTGAATGCTGTAAAACCAGAGAAACTTGCTACATCAACTTACCCTAACAAGGCTTCTCTTCCTGTAACAGTAATTCTTATAGTCTAGCACTTAAAGCCCACTTAGAAATTCCCTTACATTTAAAAACTAATAATCCACAGACCCCAAAGCCCCGACTCCTCTCATTTCCTGTAAGCTGTGCTACTTCCTTTTTAGGTGGCAGCTGGCAATATCAGGTCTGGTTTGTTTATTTAAGAATGGAAGACTTCCACGAGCTCTACTTAATGCTTTTTCTAATCTTATAAATCAACATCTCTTGCATACATAAACTGACTCCAGAGCATTGCAGTCTTCCTTATCTTTAAAACACCGACTTTCATCATAATGCTTCGTCTTCAACTGAAAAGGCTTGCTTTAAAATGGGAGAGCAAGACAATTTAAAAAAAAAAAATCTTATTTAGTGCTTGAGAAGCCAATCATGTCATAGCCTTTCTGAAAGCCATACTTCTATTAACTTTAACCCAAAAAAAAAAGGAAAAAAAAATCACATAACATAGCTAAATAGAGTGTTTAATTGCTGCAGTCCTTAGATGCACACACAGTGGCTGCTCTTTTTATCACGATCTTTGCCAGGAAACGAAACAGGTTTCCACACATTTTTTGCCAAACCCACTACAAGAGCATTTATATACAAAACAAAAACACAGTTAAAAACCCACCTACACCATCCTAGTTTAAGCTAAAGGAGACTGTAATATGAACTGGAAGCAGCATCTACCATCCTGTGAAGAACACTTTATATATTGAGAATTTTCCATAAGTCTGTTCTAATTCATCTCAGATTGGTTCCATAGGCCCCTGATGTTAATCAGAAGTTTCCAATTAATTCAGCACTACCTGAAATCACATTTTCATTTTAATTCAATAGCACAGTGTCGATTCTTTGCATCCCCAGCACAACTTCTTCACCCAGAGCTACTGAAACAAATATTTACAAAGGAAGGCAACTGCTACCTAAACTGTAGACAAGTAGGAAAAGCCAAGGAAAAGATGCCTACTATAGTAAAGGTTAACTGAGAATTATCAAGAACTGATGCTCAATACTTTATATCAAAGGTCCATTGAAACACACAGTATCAAATACAGAAGTAAGTAAGAAAATATGGAAACCGGTCATTTCCAAAACTTCTGCCCTCTGGAATTTTATCCAGTTGCAACTCCTAAACAATAATGAAGTGAGCAAACTCTCAGTATTAAGATTTTCTGTAATTTTTTTGAAAACAAAAAACCTCATTTCAGCTTTCTACAGTAACAGCATCACAGTTCACAATTTGTAGGTATTCTTCATACCTCATCCGGTAGAGGCATCCCTCCACTCTCCTCCTTGCCCCTAAATTAAAGCTTAGATTAAGTATGATGATATAAAAAATGCTTTAGAGGAGTTCTCACTTGCTGAGTGTCTGGTAAGGTTCAAGACACTCCAGTACGTACTTGGTCCCGTATGTGAAGGCTTTAGATCAGCAGGTTTATTTTTGGCTTTGCGTATTAATCCTCCCTCTTTCAGACTAAGGGAAGAACAGAAAACTTTCAGTAGTAAATACTGCAATGCTCTTTTGTAAAGTTTCTCCACCTGGATACATAAGTGAAAAGGGAGAACTATGTTCCACCATTCCCCAGCACTACGTAGAAATACATCTCCCACACAAGTCTTTCCCAAAACCATACTTACTGTGGGGGTGAAGACGAAAGCTGCACACTCTTTAATGTTCCCAAAAGAACTAAAATGGGACAATGTGCAGTGGGAGTCTTTTTAGCCTGGACAATATTAGATGTCACATCCACCAAAACCTTGAAGGCTCAGCCTCTGTGCAGACCTGGCGCCAGGTGGGGCCTAGTGAAAGCCTTACCTATGAAAATGATGACAATAAGCAAGCCAGGGATCTACAGCTCTTGCCATCCCCCAGCATCACTGCTGGCAACCTGACAGAAGAACAATTGCACGTCCTTCAAAAGGAAAGCAAATCAGAAGGTTGGCAATTTTCCCCCAGTGACTTTCTTTTTATACATATACCTAACATTTAAAAGGTGATAAGAATTCCCCAGTCCTGTAAGCATTACCATGCACTGCAATGAGGATGGATCAACAGCACAGCAAAGGAAAGAAGACTCTACGGCCTTCAGAGATGTGGATTTTCCTGGTGGAAACCAAAAATTATGAAAGGTCTAAGTATAAAGATTCCAAACTTAAAATCAGTTTAAACCTTAAAAAGAAGGTGCATCCCCCATTCTATTTATTGTTTAAAACTGTCTTCTTGGGTTAGGGAAAAGATGAATTGGGTGAGAACACAGCCTTTATAGCTTACAAGTCTACCAAAGAGGTGCACCTTGCAGGATCAGGGGAGCACAGCGATGCTACACTAAGCTGTACAGAAACAACTTCCCCTTTTGTTTCATTTGCCCTTTAGCTTTTAGGTGTATTTAATCCCAAAACTCAGAAAAAAAAGATACCAACTTTGGAAACTTCCTAATATTCCTTTCTGGCACTAGGGAATAAAAAAGTAAGAAGTTTTTCAAACAGTTCTAAACTGGCAAAATAATCAAAACATGTTTACTGTTTGAAATGAACAAACCAGGCTTTTCTTCAGTTCTAACAAACTAATCAGTCTTTTTGGGTTCATATTATAATTATGGCTTCTCTCTCTTATTTCCAATACCCCTGCCTCATGCAGGCTACCCTTTGACAGGTTTCACACATTTCTAATTACACTGTGGATTTAAAACCAAAGCTTGGAGGTCCTAGCAAAATTCTCTCTCATCAAATTATTTTTGTCTTATGTCCAAACCTGAGGGAACCATGGGGAAAAGTGTGCGTAAGGTCTTTGAGCACAAAATATTGGGAGGTTTGTTTACAGGTCACAAGAGCCCAGAACAGGCATGTCTTCTACTTCACTGTATTTAAAAGAACACCAGGAGATTAAATCTCCACGTCTCCTAAGACTGTGGGTGGAATGGTTTTTTGTTTTGGTTAGAATGGTGGGGTGTTGTTGTTTGATTTGTTTGCTTTGGTGGGGTACTCTGTTTGGGGTTTTTATTTGTTTGTTTTTAATCCTTTTAGGTTCCTTTATGTCATTTCCTCTAAAGCTACTAAAGATTTTAAGAAATAAAGGGTATTCAAGGACAGATGATGAAAGTGATTAGAGGCTTAGAAAGACACATATGAGGAGGGATTATTAAAGTCTGCCTTGCTTCTAGACAAGATGAATGAGAGGGATCATAACAGAGACGTGGAAAATGAGAAGAGACATTCCACAGAATGTTTTTTCATCAGTAGAAGGCAAGTGAATTTCGGTATTTCTTTTAGCGTAAGCCTTTTATATGTGTGATCACGTAAGAATCTTTTATATGTGTGATCATGCAAGAATTAAATAATCCAAAAAACCACTGATTCTGCTGCTAGTCTCACTAAGGCTGAAAGAACAAGAAGATTGAAATTAAGCTTCTCTATTCATTAATAAACAAACCACACCTGTTCCAGGTAAGGTTTTTGTGTTTGTTTTAAATAAAGGAAGGATTCTTACAATTTTAAGTATGTTTTCCGCTAACAAAGAGAAAGTTCTGAATAGGCTCCAATGTGCAAGAAATCAATTGGGACTTCCTGTGTCTCTCTCTAATGCATCTGGTACTTGTTAAAAGCCAGAAAACGTCTGCATAGACTTCTGATGGCACATGGTAAAGGAATTTATGTGTTTTAGTTGTACTGGAAAAGGATTCTTCTCCTACAAAGCCATACATATAAATTTATAGTCCTGATGAAATGCAGAGGATTCTTGTTCGGTAATGGGTAAGAGATCAAGAGTGAAGAGCAATGTCTTGATCACCAGATTTTAAAAAAAAAAAAGAAAAGATCGCTTTAATAGACTCTTATAGAGCCTTGAGAGGCAGTCCTGACACAGTGCTCTTGAGGCAAGTCAACACAGTGAGGCATGAGTTAGCATAGCCAGGCTAGTTTGAGCATCAGGAATGTTAACTATTGCAATTGCATAGACCTCTGCATGGAATTACTGATCAAGAAATAGTGTGGCCAGAATCTGAACACCCTAGTCTCCCACAATGCTTACTGCAAAATCAAGTCCCTTAAGAAAGCACTATGACACTTTTTTAACTATCCTGCAAGCTACATTCCAGCAAGAGCAGTACTTTGCTCACAACAACTAAAAAATGCAACTCCTGTTCCCAAATCTTGTCCTACTTCACATCTCGGATTCTGATTTTGAATGTTTTTCAAAGGTTTGTGTTTGTACTTGAAGCGTTGCAGGAGTCAGCTGGCAGCAGGTGTTAAGCACGGTGAAGCTGCAGCAACTGGCATTAGCAGAGAGGACCGGACATTTTGCATGGCTGTATTGTCCACAGATGCCACCTGTGCCACCAGAGCGAGCTGCAGTAATCCAGATTAGAGTGACCAGATACTGCTGGCAAGGAGAGGCAGGAAAGGTCTCCTGGGAGGGCACCCTTCTCAAATCTGGAGATGGATGATTCTCCAGAACTAAGGCAACCACGTGGCTATAAATCTACACCCACCACATAAAAGCAGAACTGTAAGGCACCAATTCCATTGCACTTCAAGTAACAGTGGTTTTATGCCCCACTCAGTACTGCCACGCACAGCATAGCTGGACTCCCTTGTGATTCATCCAAGGAAGAGAACATCCAAGGAAGAAAACATCCAAGAAGAGAGAACAGCCTCGACCTCAAAATATTTGGCCTTCAGCAACAGCAGTGACTCTCCTAAGTTACGAATGACCCAACTGTACCTCAATAAAGTACTTTCTCTTTCAGCCACTGGGAACTTCGCACAAAATGTGACATATGGAGAGTTATTACCAGAACCCACGATATACTTCGAATGGCCTCAAAGAAGGTGGTATTGAACAGACCTGTTGCTATATACTGGAAAAGCTTTTTGGCTGCAGCAAAAACGTTTGAATCTGCTTCCCCTCAGACTCTACCACTGACAAGCATCAAAGGCTATATTCACAGTAAATTGTTCTAGCACTTCTGCAAACTGAATTTAATTATGCCTTCCTACAGTATACACAGCAGCAATTTTGGAACTGTCGTTTTACCTGTCCAGAGAAAAAGTGTCACTTTCTCATAAGAAAAATCCTTAGCTGGGCTTGAAAGACATGTGCAGTAACCTATAGGCTGGAGAATTCCTTTAAAACCCACCCACCTAAAAACTGGACTCAGTGGCCTATGTTATACAGACCAGGAGATCCAGCTTCTACTCTGACACTTCTCTTTTCCCCAGACTTCATTAAATGGATCTCACCCTACTTACAACACGTCCTATCCTGCTAACAAATCCAGCTCCAAGGCGTTCTTCACACAGCAAGGCTCCCTAGCCTGCTCAGGCTCTTGAGAACCCTCCCACCAGCTCTGTATTGTTGTGTTTATGCCCTGCATTGTTCTTGTCCATCCATGTCTGGAAATGGCAGCTTTAACTTCAGCTGCTCTAATGATTTTTATTCAGTCTCTAAACAAAAAATACATTCTACTTTCTTGCTTTTTTCTACGTAATACCGCCAGTTCTCGCTGCTCCAGTACGTGACCATTTCTACCCCCATGGTTAAGGCAGTAAGAGAAATGTTGAAGTTATCCAGGCAATTTGCCTAGGAAAAATTCCAATTTGTCCAGACTAAGCACAAAGAGATTTAATGCAAGGTCTTACCATCATCTGGAACACACAACATGCTGCTACCATCCCTAGCAATTATATTAGAAGTTCTGTGATATCTGGCACTACTTGTAAAGCCCAGACCCTGGAGTATCACAATTACACACAACTCTAAACTTGTATAGAGTTATATTTCCAGTTCTCATGGTCACAGGAAGGGAAGAAGACACTAATTCTCATTAAAACAAATCCAATATCAGACAGAAGACCAATACTTCTATTAAATCGCCTTAAACATGAGGGTTTTTTTAAAAAAAAATTCAATACCCAAGTACAATAAGCAACACAGCATTAGCCACGATGCTTTGTACTTTTAAGCAAATCAACTAGACTACGGAGGAGAGTTTAACCCTTAAATATGCCAAAAATTATGAAGATACGCAACTTTTCTCCTTGGCCACACTTAGCTAGGTAGTACACTACTCTTACAGCAAGATCAACGAAGGAAAAGCTAATCAGTTCAACTTTCAAAAGAGAAGAACAAAGGAAATGCATAACATTGTTAACTCCAATACGACTAGCATGTGCATCCACCTTACAGTGTGAAGAGCATTGCAGACTCCAGTAGTAACACTACAGTATATAGGGTTACCTGTTTTTAAAACATTTGATTATTCTGAAGCAATCTGAATCACACCAACTCCTTTTCATCACTGTCAATTAATGGGCTGGAGGGATGGAAAATACTGCTAATGCGCAGCACAGGAAAATAAAACCCCCAAACCCCAAAACCTTTACTCCAGTCACACTCTAGAAAAGATCTCTCACAAACAGTTAATCTTTACACTTCAAACCATAAAGTTCATCTGTTGCCAGATGCAAGATCTCTGCACAGAAAAGAACACAGAATTTCTGCCAATATCCCAAGTCAGCTAGGGCAACCGCCTTCTTCCTTTCCTGTAGTGCATGGGAAGAAAGGGCCACTTTTTTACACGTCTTTGAGCAGACCATTTAGGTAAGAATTTTAAACTAGAAAGCCAAGTGCCTTCATCAACGGAACACTTACCATAAAAGCCACTAAATACATGAAAGGATCACAAGCCTTGCCTATACATGTTTGTGTTTATATATATCACATGAAAAAAACATAAAGAAAGATGAACTTTCCAGGAGACTATAAGAAAAACTATTCCATAAAGCCATACGTCACGGATATAGAGTATATTCTTTATCCCTAGAACACACAGGCACACTTTTTCTGTCAAGTTCCATTCCTGCCACAGCCCTCTTTTAAGTTCATAAAAGGAACCATAATACTTCCCTGCTGCCAGATACAATCACCTGCTCCAGAGTTTATTAAACAAACCTTGAGAAACAAAACCAAACCCTAGTATTCACCACTGTGATCGAGACACAGAGTCACGGCATTAAATCATCAGCGCTGTTGACTCTGGTGAGTAAGTTCTCTATTACACTTGTATCTCTCGAGTTTCGATTGAGCATATACCTCGAACACTGGTTTCTAGTAAGTCAATATCCAGTTTCATTTCATTTTCCTATACCAAAAAGTGTTCAGAGTATTAATATGAAAGAATCACGTAGGAAAAAACCTTCCCTTCAGATCGTCAGCCTAGCAAACGTGGAGCCCTCACGGGGAACGTGCTGCAGGTTGGCGGCTGCCTCTCAGAGCTCGGCACCCGAACCCCCCGGGCAGCTCCAGCGCCGCCGCCGCCCCGGGCCGCCTGCTCTCACACGCCTTACCCTCGCCTTGCGGCGCTGGTGCCGCTCCGGGTCCGAGTACGTCCTGTCCACGGCGAGCGCCGTGTCGCTGCCCGGCATGCTTGGGCTTGGGCTTGGGCTTCGGCTTGGGCTTGTGGTGCTGTTGCTGCTGCTGCCGCCCGCTGCTCCGCGCCGGGCGCGGTGCCACCCAGGGCCGCCCAAGCACCAGCCCCGCGGCCGCGGGACTGAGCGGGATCGGGATCGGGATC
>VZTA01018950.1:22873-112442 GCA_013398855.1 Mohoua ochrocephala
TTACCATCAAGCAATTTCGACTTTACCTTTAAAACAAACCTAGACCCTGTGGCTACACAGTAAATCCTCACAAATCACAGCAAATCCTAAAGGTTCAGAAGTCCAAAGGGGAAAGAAAGGAAGAAACCAGAACTATTGTGTTGTCAGTTTTGGGCAGACTCACTTGTAAGGGTTTGACTTCGGTAGCCAAAGGTACCTTGGACGCAACTGCTGCTTGAAAGCCCTTGATACCTAGAGGTTTCCACAATAAAATGGTATAAACATTCTGTCAAACTGACTAAAGAATCAGGGCTTGCATTTTCCAAAGTGGTCAGTGGAGCACAGCAACCCATTCAGCCCTCTTTTCTGCACATTACACGTGTGAGATAAATCCTTCAATGTCCTGGCACAGGGGAGTTCAAACCATACTTCTGAATGCTCAAGGAAAACTTGTTTTCCAGGGCATGTGTATGCCAATGTACTTAAATTCTTAAGAGCTGAGTGGAGTTCCTGACTGATTTTCACATTTATCTTCAGAGTTTCTATGCTGAGGAATGCATTTAAGTGACACTTAACACATTCTAACCCACTGAAAAGTGTAAGTAAACTACTGTTTTATAATCACTAAGTTGTAGAGGAAATGTACTTCTTTTCCTTTCTGAAATAAACAGAATAGTTGAGTTACCACCTCTAATTATTACACACGCAAATCTGGAGTTCCTTCAGGCTCAACCCCCTTGCAAGAGCAGCAGGACTTCACCTTTTAGGTGCAGTTGTTATCATGCTCATGCATGAGTCACACTGCTTTTCTTCTCTAGTTGGAGACAGCAACGGTCCCGAGACATGTGGGTATATAAACATACTTAAATATCAACACAGCTAACTATCCTAGGAGGAGCTTGCAGCTTTAAAAAATATTTCCCTGACACCATTTGGTTTTTTTATTGGAATCCTATGTTCCAAGATAACAGTACTGTCAGAGGTTAATTATCTGACACGAGGGCCTCCTTGGTGTTTTCAAGTAATGAGGTCTTCAAAAATGAAAGATGCAAGTTACTGGAATTCTAAAATAAAAAGAAATACTAGACTTCACCTTCTAGGCAGGTGTTTCTTCTTCAACTCTAATACCAGTTTTAACAAAGTCATCCCAAAGCAAACAACGAGGGGGTTTACTAAAGGAAGCACTATTTTCCTAATACAGCATTCAAAGGAACCAAACTAATACTGGATACTGCACACAGGTGGTGACTTGCCACCCTTCCTATACTTCTTATGAAGGTAGATGAGTTAGCTGAAGTTAAAAGGCTGCTGGGAAAAAAATGGAAATGCAACCTGTGTTTTTTCAGTCCTTCAGCTCAGACATGAACATTAATTCATGTGCCAGAGGGTGAGGAATGCTGGAGGTAAAGGTGAGTAAAAAATTAAATAGGCAAATTCTGTGGGGCTTGGGGTTTTCACTGAAGTAATAATTGCACATTTCCAAACAGGAATGTGTGGTTTCCAGCACCTAGGATGAAACATCCTTATTTCCTCAGAAACTTTCAGGGTGTTTTTTAAAAACTTGCCAGATGTAGTTGATCAAAGCAGAGAAAGGGTAAGCAGTTGGAATAGGGGCACATAAAAGACCGCAACTGCTTGATGTTTTAGTAATAGAAGGCTTATTATAAATCATACTTTATTCAAAAGTTTAAGAGTTTTATTTAAATATCAGCCTTATTTAAATAGTACCAACAGACTAGCCACAAAATGGTGAAACTTCTCTTCAAGATAAAAAGAGGCAGGAATATGCAATATCTATTTAGAGGTAGTATTAACATACATACTACTATATTTACAAAGAAACCTCTGTCCTAATGTAGCCTCTAAGAAGAGAACATAACACAGCCGGTCTCATAAGACCCCAGTGTTGCATTAGTCACACCTCCCAGCCTGTGGATCTGTTGCTTGGGCACTGCTCTCAGTGGTGCAGACCACAAACAACAGCTCCCGGCTCCCGTGCCAGCAGAGAAAGCCCTGGCACCGGGCGGTTCCTGGAGGAGCGGTGACCGCAGGACAGCAGGCCCGTCAATTAGGAACTGCTGCTGCACACAGCAGCAAGTTATAGTGGAGGAGAAATAGCTGCTTGGGTAGAGGCACCTGTCCCACAGGTCAGCAGAGTCCTTCCACACCAGCTGAATTAGGAGCCGTTGTCATTTTGACAGTCTCTGCAAGTGCCACATCTCAAGAAATGGTTCTTTTCATATGTTGGAGTTAAATCATCTGCATCTTCAGAATTTATGTCAAACTGTGGTGCAATGCAATTCTCTGATGAAAGGCTGCTCTTTTCCCCCTTTATCTTTCCTTCTCACACATGTGCCACTGGGTCCTTCCTGGGCTGGAGCAGGAGCACATTCTTATCCTATGGCACATTTGCAGAATGCATTTCATTTGGCTTGGCTCAACAAAGACCACCTGCCCTCCTCTTGCACACACAGCTGGTTTGTACAGCTCTCCTTCCCCACTCCGACACAGAGACGTGACGCCCTGAACGTGGCAGAATGCTGCACAGCACAGTACTACCGAGAGCTTCACCGAGTACTTCTCTCACTGTTACTTTCAAAAGCCCACAGAGTTTAAATAAATGCTCTTCCCACACACTGCACCTGCTCTCAAATGAACCTTCACTCCACTAAAGCAAATTCTTCCACATACTGGCAGGAACATGAAGCTGGACTCACAGTGACACAGAGAGAAATGGTAGCCCATAGATTTATTCTCTCATCCTTTGTTCTTCTCAGAAAGTATTTTTAAAATTAATTTATATGGCTTAAATTAATGATAAAATGTTAAATCATTCCAGCCGTCCATTCTGCCAGTTTTAAAGTTCAAATACCTCAAAATCCCTCACTGAGTGCCCAGCTGTCAGTGCCCATCCTTTTCCAGTCCTTTCCCTCACTTTGGCATGCTGGCATGATCCACAATGCTTAACTCTTGCTATTTACATTAAGCAAGCACCCTTTTTGAAGTGACCTTTTAAAGAGTGATGCCTATTAGGAACGGAAGGTCCAGTTAGACTTCAGATCACTGTACAAGAGTATTCACCACTGTATTTGGTTTTCAGAGGGACAGACATCAGTATTGCATTTGCCTGTATTGCCATATTTTAGGAAAATCAAATCTCTGGAGGTGCAGCAGAGGCACTGTCCAAAGGAGGCCTGTCAGCTGGAGCCTGAGCTTTCTAGAGATGATTCCTGTCTCACTCTTCCCTTCAGGACCTGCATCTTTGCCATCCATATTTTGCCCCATGACCATGTGTGATGCTTGCACAGCAAACACAGCACTCCTGCCTGCAAGCCATAAATTATCCATACTGACTTATGCAGAGGCCATGCAGGGAGCAGAAGTGCCTTTGGCACTTGTGAGATTGCCTAGCAAAACCCAGCTCCCACACAATGTAATCCCCTAGATGGTGTCAACAAACACGCATACTGGGAAGTAACAAAAAAAACCCCAAACGAATCTTCATAGAGATGGAAAACATGGAAACTCTTTCATTTGGAGGCTGGCTCAAGGTTTGGCCCCATTCTCTTTCCAGTTTTATCATGAATCTGGATCTCGGCAATTTCCTTTACCTCTTTGGACTTCTACTACCCTGTCTGTAAAAGGAGAAAAGCAAGCACAGCACATCTTTCTCATGTGGAGAATCTTGAGCTCCTCCAGAATTAAAAGTGCTATTATTAAATGTTGTGTTCTGATGTTAGTGGGGAGAAATTAAATATCCTATGTCAAAAGTATGTTGGCAAAGGTACAATCAGGAAGAAGACGAAGGTCCCTTTTCCCACAATGGTAACATCTGTACTCTAAACAGGATACTGGGGCTTCTTTTGAGAGACTTTTTAACTTGCCCTCCAAATCTTTTTCCAAAAGCTTTCATCAACCAGCCTCCAGGGAAAGGGCCTACATGAAAAGAGACTGTTAGTCATTTCCAAGTCTGAGGGCAAGTGGGATAGTGCTGAGTGACATTGGTCTTGCAGTTAGCCCTGAGTGCACTGTCACGGTTCTCAGTTCATCTGCCAATCTATGAGCCTTTCACACCCACAGCAAAGGAGATACTCTGCTCGTTTGTACCCAGCACAAACTACCGAGGGATCACACTGAGACTTGCAGATTGTATTGCCAAGCTGTGACGTGCATTCAGAAGATGCTGATAAACATTCAGATATCAAACTAAATTTTAAATCAAACTCTCTCCTCCACTGTCCTCTCCTGATTAAGAAATGTTTTATGCGCTTTCACAATAGAATGGCTCTGAACACTCTGTGAGTGTGCATTTTCTACACAGTAAAAAACTGCAAAACAAAAGAGTTTCGTGTATTAGTGAGATGCACTTATAGGGGGTGAAATATAGAGAAGCAAGTGAAAAATTCCAGTTCAGGGTAATGGAAGTTCTCCTCCTTCTTCCTTTCCCCTGCATGTTATTGCGTGTCCCTTGCTGTGTGATGAGAGGCAGTTTCAAGCCCTTTCCTCATTCTCATACAGCCTAGGAAAATTCAGCTACATAATTCCTCACTGCTGCTGCTGAGTGACAGCGATAGTGCAAACAGTACCTACAGGATGGTGGCAGTGTTTTGCATTTCAAATGCTGTGAGTAAGAGCCACCTTTGTAGCAGGCTGAAACGCCAACTGCTCTGTATACCCAAGAACTCGCCTGGAGCTCAGCTATTTACATTAAAGATAGTCCATGTTGCAGACGAAAGTACAGAATTCTCCCTCTAGCAGCATGAATGGTTGCTGCTCATCAGCTTACAAATTTTCTTCTGCCTCATAATGTGTGATTCGTGGCCTTCTGAGAATGAATGTGTGCAGCCTCTTTGTCCCAAATCAGCCACTCTGACATTGTCACAAGGCATGCAGGACCAACAGCTGCAGCCTGCTGGCACATAAAGGTGTACTCCCTTCCAAAACACAAATATGAACTTGCATCCAAATCATTCACGCTGTTGCCAGAAGACAACCAGCCTGAATCTCCTATTACTTCATATTCTGGTGCTTACATCAGTGCGCCATTTTATCTCAAAGTAAAACAAGCACACTAGACAGAGCCCATGAGCACAAGAATTGCTCTTGGAATGTGCCACCCTAACCCACTCTGCGAGCAGCAGTGCCTGCAGTCCCCTTGAGGTGGCACGTAGATGGGTAGCTGACATCTGAGCTCCTAAAGGCTCTGTAAGTTAATCCACTACAGCTTACACTACTACTGCTCTTATGGCCATAGCTGCACAGAACCCTGGCTGAGTCTCTGCACACAGAGACAGCAGACGGTGCTGGACAGGAACCTGTCGATTTTTAATTCAATCTATGAAGTACATTGCACGGTGGTGGCTCTGTACAAGCTATGTCATGTCATGCTAAATGTGTGACATCAATTATTTCCATATGAAGAGACAATGTCAAATGCAGGATTAGGACTTGTTTGCCAATCAACCAGAAAACACAGATGGGTTATGAGAGGACAGAAAAATTAATGATTATACAAGTAAGCCTACACCTCTTCCTGGTGAGAGTTGTTACAACGTAGCCCTTTGAGTTTTACTACAGTGACCCTCTGTTACAGAGATGCAAGTTACAGGGACGCAAAGCTCAAATTCCCTCTCCAATGTACAAGTCGATCACCTACAACTCATCTAACGCTGGTTCTGTTAAATCTAATTTAATGTTATTCGAAAGCTTTCCTTTAAAACCAGTAGAACCAGGTAAAAACGGAGGAGTGTGTTAGGTCAGTTACCTGCTGGGTTAATTGGGCATTAATAAAAGCCATTAGATAAGTATGGTTAAGAGCATTTTTAAAATGAGCATGGTAAAAACCGAAAGCTCCTTTCAGTTTACTTGTCAATCTGCCAGACCTAAACATTCAATTCTGTTTTGGGTGACAGAGACTTCAAAGATGAACATCAAATAAGCAGAAAAGCTCAAATGCCATGATGTTTAACTGGCATAAATTTTCCAAGTGCCTGATTTTAACAACAAATATATTAAAGGCGAGAAATTGCAAACAAAAAACACCAGAGCATGGCATAGGTATTTCTATTATGCTGAGTACATGGGTATCGACCATTATTTTATAAGTATCCAGCAACACACTCCCTTTACTCATCTAAATATAGTAATATGTCAAGAAGCTGCTTCTGGGTTATTGCTATATAATTTTACAGATTAGTTTTCAATGAATAAAGTATTTGCTGTATTTGCTTTTTTTCCCCCCTATCAGATACTACATTTGTTTTACTTTCATAAGAGAATGTTTTTTATGGCAAAAATGCAGGTCCATTGATCAAAATTTTGCCAATAGCTTCAATAAGCAAGGCCTTTATAACATATTTCTGCATATTCCACAGCAGATTCACTCACTACTACTGTTCCAAAGACAGGAGCACAGCTTCATAACTTCCTGCATGTTAATATTCATTCTTAACAAAATTAAAACTGCACCACCTATATGCATATGTTCCTGCACTTGACTATACAATTTTGAATACTGGAATCATGTTTTAGATTGGAATTTAGATTTAGTGAATTTAGATATGAAACTATTTGACCGTGAAGGCAAGCCATAAGATAAAACACAATTGTTATTTTTAACCATCTGGGCGCTATTAGATGCTTCACAATAGTCTATAAGAGATTTAGGCAGAAAAAATAAATAAATGTGCTTTTTAAACAATAATTTGGGGCTTCAAAAATCATGATTTAATAAGGTATTATTCATTACAAAATTTGGGGGACAATTGTTGACAGACTGAAGTCTTCTGCTTCATTCTTATAGAACCAGTGAATTATATGAGATATCCAACAGTACCATTTTCTTATCCTTAGGACCTGAGTTTAGCAGGACTATAGAAGCAGCAGCTTATTTTGCAGTATTTTTGGAAACTGTATCAACACAGTAGAGTCCTAGTATTCTAGGGGGAGTTTCCCCTGAACTTCCATTACTGGAAAATGTTACAGCATGGGATCACAAGAAAACAGAACAGCGAAGACACAACATTTCCCAATAAATATTCCTATTCTGCTACATAGCAATACAATTTTCTGGAACAAAATTAATGCCTTTTTCCCCAGCATAACTGTAACCAGTCTTTTCTTACTAGAATTATATGTATGAAGGGTAGGATTTATTTTTCTTTACCAATAGAGCTATGTAGATAAAGCATCTATACATAAAGCAATCCTAAGGCGACAAGAGCAAAGAGAACCTCAGTGTCCACAGACAGCTGACTGGACAGGAGAAGACACCCTGCAGCAGACAGGCTGCTCTGGGGCTGGACTAAACTGAAACCCTCTGCCCTTTCAGTGCCCACCAATGTACTCATCACTTGAGCTAGCCTCAAGTGTCACTGAAAAATGAAACTGCCCCTCCTCTTGCCTTAAAAAAAACCCCAATCAAACCAGTTTTGGCAGCAGGGTTTTGTTTGGTCTGATATGGAGGGTTGCAAAGTAGTTGCCTCTGCTTGAGCTACGAGTAGCT
The DNA here is from genome assembly GCA_013398855.1 of Mohoua ochrocephala. Lineage (NCBI taxonomy): Eukaryota > Metazoa > Chordata > Aves > Passeriformes > Acanthizidae > Mohoua > Mohoua ochrocephala. The sequence goes on from VZTA01018950.1 coordinate 30,357, forward strand.
CCCCACTTCTGTTTTGTAACCACCTCAGGCTAACAATTTTACAGATATCAGAATTTTCAAGCCCAGAATAAAGGCACGATGTTATCAACAGGAATCTCACAGACAAACACTTCTATATTAAAAGAGAGGGAAAAACTGTTATTAATTATAGTGTTCAATTACCAGTGTTCTTTTACAATGTTCCCTTAAATTTATTTGTGTTTATGTGTGTATCTCACACATATACACACCCTTAACAACAACTTTAAATATAGAAGGGGAGAAATTTAATGTTCCAGCTTGTTCATTCTGCTAATACAGATTATTTCATGTAGGTTTTGAAACACTTGTCAATTAGGAGTCTCAGTAGAAAGTACTGGTGCAATATATAAACTAATAGCAGTATAAAGACCATAAAAGCAACAAGCTATATATCAAAAGTAATTAAGAGTTCTAGGGTGCAGGCACACAAAAGTTACAACAAAGTAACACAGCCAAGAGGAACTCGTATTACATAAATTAAGACAAACCCTTCAGAAAGAAGTGGTATCACAAACACGTGGGACCTGACAGGTCATTCTTTGCAACTCTGACCCTCACCAATTCCAATGATTTTCAGCATTTCAATCACAGAGGTCTGACACAACTACAAAACAACAGAGCATATTCTTCCTTTACACTCACCAAAATTTGGCATTTTTTACAATGAAAGGTCGTCTTTTTCCTAAACAATATATTTTTTTGAGATATCATATCATAAACCTTATCCAGTTTGAAAACTTAACAGGAAAATGTTATTAAAAATTATTTTTCATTCCTGCCACAAGTTTTTACAAAAACAACCTACCATTTTTCAGCAGTTCTGTTTTGTTACACTGAACCTCTAGGCATGGTGTGAGGATTTGCTTGAGCTGAAAGGCTGAGGTTCTGCCTTAGCTGGTGAGCAAAGCCGTGCTGGTCACACGCCTGTAGCCCTGCTGACTGCACAGCCAGCACCAGCAGCTGCAAAGGGCGCTCTCCACACACGCCCCTTTCCTGGATGAAGGATGATCCCAGCTACAGGTGGGGCCTCCCCAGCACAGCCACCAGCTGACATCAGCGTCCTTGAATTTATGGCCATGGGAAGGTATCCGAGGCCTCAGGGCCATAAAAAGAAATGGCTGGCTGGTGATATCAGGGTGGAAGCGACCCATGCAAGCTGCCCACAGGCAGTAGCTTAGGCAGAGGAGTATTCAGACTATGTACTTAATCTGCAATGAAAACCACTGACTACTTGGATGACACAGCTTCAGAGTTAGTATGCAGAACTGATGGCTGGTCGCCTGTAATGCTACATGTGTATTATCAGGGCAGAGAGATGTACCTTCAATGCCTGTGTTTAGTCTAGAATCTTATCCTTTAAAGCTGGCTTGTAATTTAGTTGCAACAATGGTGAGCTGCTCTGAGAGCTGATCCAGGTGAGAGCTATTTCTGTCAAAACAAAATAAATTATCACATTGCGAAAATACATACGTCTGAGTTTTATTAGCTCCCTCATCTTCTACTGGCACATCTACTCAAGCTGTGGTGTTGACTCAGGAAAGTGGGCAGGGAATCATGCCTGAGGGCAGAAGGCAGAACACAGAAGTCAGAAGTAAAAACTAAAGCTGATCATGCAATTACATTCTTAGTTGCCAAAGATTTGATTGTGTCACAGCACATAGGGCACATTTGTACGCAGAGACTCTTAATGTAAATACCGAGTATCTTTATAAAGGTTAGTTAGCTTTGTCAAAGACATGGAGTCAAATGTTAAGTCATCTATTACTTATGAAAATTTTTTAAATCATGGGCACCCCAAAATGAACTATTAAACCTTTAAAATGAACTATTTTCCTCATTTTTTTTTTCTAATAGAACTTCAGTAACAGCATGAATCAGTTAGGCTTTGGAAAAATAACAAACAGCTTTATCCAAGCAAAAACCTAGCAGGAAGCTTCGGAGTGAAACTTCTGGTAGAGCTGAGATCAGCAGTTATATCTGAATATTCTAATACCAGCTGCTGAAACTAAGACGAGGGAAAGATGAAAACTAACAGAATTGCTTGAAGGACCAAAAATGCAAATGTGGCATTAGAACATCTGTGGAGATAAAGCATCATACATAAACAATTATCTGGTTTGCAAGAAAAGAGAAAAAACCTTTCTATATAATGAAATAGCTGACCCAGCAGAAACATGCTCATCTTCTCCAAGAATGAGTCATCTCCAGGAGATGCTTCACTAAATGTCTGTAAACTTTCCCCTTTGATACCAATAATTTTGCTACTTCTGCTAATTTTGATAAATTTCCTTTAGTTATCTGGACTTCATATGGTCAGTCTCCAAAACTATAATGTATTTATTTTTCTAAGGCATCCAACAGTATGAAATGCAGGTGCATGTATACACAACTCAGCTTCACCAATGGAGAAAAGAAGTAGGTAAGTTCAACTACATCAGCAGGGAATTCTTGCATTCCTCTGCAGTGAATGGAGACAGCAGCAAATAAACATTAAAAAATTAAACAATGTCCCTAAGCATTCAAATAGTTTAACATGAATCATCATCTTAATATGAGAATAAAAACAAACAAATGTTCAGTAACTCTCAGCATGACATCTTCAGCCATCTATCAAAATCATACAGCAATTTAAAACCAGAAGAGATTAACTGACACCAAATCATCAGGTCTTTCCCCCCACCAGGTGTGTTTTGTATTTGTGGATAGCTTTTTGGTCCTCTTTGCATGCACAGAGCTGAACTTGCTGCAGCTTGTTTGCATTGCAACAAACCTTTTTTTGACTTGATTCTCCCAGAACTTCTCGACATAACCCTCTTGACCCTGAGATTAGCTCAGTTGTCGGAGCATGGTGGTAATAATGACAAGGTCACAGGTGCGATGACCCCCACACGGGCCATCCACTTAAGAGCTGGACTCGACAATCCCTGTGGATCCCTTCCAACTCAGAACATTCTGTGATTCTTGTTTCATTTGGTAACTTCTAGACCTGCACACAGACAAATGTGTGTCGGCAAACACATGCACATGAGCATTTCCCACTCTCCCAGTTTTCCACTATTCCTCAGCAGTCATGAATGACACTTCCAGCAAACGAATCCCTTCATGCCTATTGTCAACATCCGTATTGCCCTGCAAACTCAGAAAGAAGAGTAACACTAGACAGAAAACTTTGAGGTTAAAAATATACTGCTCAAGCTCCCTTCTCTTTGTTCATTAGCTATTCTACAGACATGCATATGTATAAACACACATTATTAATTTATGCCTCCCCAGTGCTTACAGCATTTCATAGGCAGAGCGAGCAGTTTCCATGTGGCACTGCACGGTGGGCAGGGGGAACATCTACATCATGCAGCCTTGACTTCAGTCTTCCAGAAGGCTGAGCGGTTGTCAGCTGAGCACTGCGATGGATGGACAGTGAAAGTAAACCAAGGCAGTGGGAAGAAAGCAAAGAGTTTGTTTGAGAAAGGATGTACCAATCTTGGTACATTTTTACCCCAAAAAGAAAAAAGTAAGTGGACTTATTCTGCTTGTTACAGGTTGATTGGAGAGGTTTCTGAGGTGATTTTTTTAGTAATCAATTCTTGCAAAAGAATTTTAAAATGTCGTGAAGTTGTGATAAACCTTTGGATTTTTGTGAACATTACCAATTTTCAACAACTAAGGACCCTTCCAAATCACTTCTGTTATGGCCAATGGGTTTTAATTCTATAACTTGTGGACAGGCATTAAAGTAAGGAAAAAACAGCCTGGTAACTGGAATGAGCAAGTGCTTTCCATGTTCTGCAGAACCATTCAAAGAAGTCACAGCATCAGTGTCTCTGGTTTACTACAGTCCTGCTGTAGACGTGCAATAAAATCCTGTTTTCAGCCACTAGTAAATTTGAAATTCTTTTCACTACAGGTTCTGTGGCACTTGGATACCTTTGAATGTTAGGGAGCTCTCAGTTACACTTACTTGTGTTTATCAAGCTAGAATTCATATACATAAATTATATGTGTGCACATAAACACACCAATACATATACAGATAGCTACATATAAAACAAAGAATATGCAATAGCAACAGTTATTGAATCAGATTTATGAAGTCTTGCAGTTTTAATAGTGAGCAGATGCTGTGTTTTCATGTTACTAGCTGGGCTGCAAGCTAGCAGCAGCACTTCTCTCAGAACAGTGTCTCAGGAGGAGGGAAGAAATACATAATTTGTTCTAGCTGGCTTTTCCTAATTCCATTTAGTAGGATTTAATTGAATAAGTGCAGAAAATCTACCTAAGGTTCATATCCATGACGACAGTTTGCTCCCTTCAAGAAATTTCAGAAATATATCTCTAGGTTTCTGTATGTATGTTACCTTTCTGATTCAAATTTAACAACAGTAATTAAACTGATTTTGATCATCTAGGATTTGATCAGCATATAGTGCCACTGCTTTGACAAATGGGGATTTCTACCCCTGACACATCACAATTTAGTTAGACCTTGTAGATCGTGCTGTCAGTACTGGTCAGTCTGAAGCAGCTATGGCAGAACTTACCGCATGGGTGAGATACCTGCTGCAACGGATACTCAGGACTCAGTTTTTGGACTTTGGATTTCACGCAGTTTTGCAAAGACACCAATGTATTTACGCCAAGTATTGAATTACAGAATGGGTAAGATTGGAAGGGACCGCTAGAAGTCATCCAGTCAATCCTCCCTGCTCAGCCAGAGTCCCCTAGAGTACATTGCTCATGATTGTGTTGAAATGGCTTGTGAATAGCTCCATAAAATGAGACTCCACAGCCTCTATGGGCAGCCTGTTCCAGTGCTCAGTCACCTGCACAGTGAAGAACTTCTTCCTCATGTTCAGGTGGGACTTCCTGTGCATCAGTTCCTGCCCATTGCCTCTTGTCCTATTGCTTGGCACCACTGAGAAGAGTCTGGCTCCATCCTCTGGGCACCCTCCCTTCAGACACTTATACATTGAAGAATCTGATGACCTCGTCAAATCATGTGGCACCTGGGTAGAACACAGAAACCATTTTCGAGAATTTAGGAATGCACACATAGAGCTCATTGACTTAATTTATGGCCAGTGGCTCTTCCATAAGCTTATTTCAAAGGCACACTGATATTTTACTAAATTATCCATCGCTCAGGGCTATAGTAGAAGCACCATTTGTTAAAACTTAACTTTTCCAGGACAATCTACTTGGTCTTTTCACTTCATTTTGAGTCTGTCTTTCCTTAAGAGAGATCTGGAGAGTATCAGGGTGAGGCACTAACAAAACAACAGAAAAAACCCCCACCAGAGTTAACATTCAGACATTGTCCCAGTACTAACACTGATAAACAGGGAGTTTGAAAGGCCTTCCTTCTGCTGCAACCTTTTATTAACATTCAACCTCAATCTTTGTACACCCTTGGATTTTGTGGTTTACTTGAAAGATTTGATACATACAGGGATCTTTAAAATAAAGCCTGAAGGATATTTTTTATTATATATATATAAATTCTTTGTCGCAGTTGTGATTTAGTACAACCTAAACAAATACAGCAAAGTGATACTGCTAAGCAAATCAGCCATCATACTGCTCCCGGAGCAGAAACTCTTGAGCATTGTGTTGGGCTCCATACCACCACCAGGGGTATTGTCATGTGGTTTTGCACTGTCAGCACAGGATGAATTTTACTCCTCAGACAATTTACAACTAATCTCATTTCTGTCAGCTTCTCTAAAAGATGGAAGACAGTGGATGGATGCCTGAGACAGCTGAATTTGAAATAAATTGCAAGAAAGATAGGTGTTGTTAACTGGACTCTTCTGCTGAAGGCTGATGCCTCAGCTGTGTACTGATGGAAATTCTTGTCAGCCCAAATTGGTTTTGGCCATGCTATATCATTTAAATGTTATAAGAATAATAGAAGTGGGGTTATTTTGTGGCAGCAGCCAGTTTTCAAGATAAGTTAAACGCATGGGGGCATTGAGAAAGTTATAACTGATACTAAACACGGGAACAAAGCTAAGCAATCTGCTGTGTAGGTGATACTGCAAGACACACAAAAGCTTGCCTGAAATAATCCACCCCAGCTGTCGGCGTGCTTCAGTGTAAAGGTGCTGTGTTTTAAATTTGCTCTGAGATGAAAAGACTCAATGTAAACAATCTGCTTATTATCGTGAAAATTTATTTCTCAATGTATAATAATCGCTGTAAGCCTAGAAAATTAAAACCAGTGTGTAGCGCACATTTTGGCTGCAGTGCTGGTAAAAAACCCTGTGTTTTTTTGTCCCAGGTGAGGGACAGCAAGCACTTTCAGTTTGACATGGTTTCATTTGCTCTGGAGTTACACATCTATTTTTCTGCCAGCAAGAGCAGAGGATGAGGGGGCTGGGGTGGCAGATGCCACTTATCGTGTCCTCAGGGAGTTGACCTGCAGGTGCACATCCTGCTTTGTCCACTCATGGAGTGGGTGAAAACTCTGCTGAGAGATATTGTTGGCTCCGCTGATAAGATATGATAAATTTTTAAGCAGTTTTTTTCTGTTTAAATCTGCCTGCAGACTTATTTCCTAATGCCAGCTACTCTGGATATGTGCCCAGCAAGGACTGCTTTACACCAATTCTTCTCGGGGGAAAAGAGGTGCACCACGGGTAGCTCCACCTTACTGTTACTATCTTTTACAAATATATGCACATTACAGGACCCCAGGGACTGTCATAAAAAGCTACTTGGGCACATACAATTTTATGACCCTTCACCAGGTGCATTTTGACAAAATGGACACGGGGATGGGGACAGAGGAACCAGCTCAGCTCAACGTCTGAGGCTTCCTTGGAAGCCTTTACACAAAAGCAGAGATGAATCCTACGTAAGCACCCGACAGACAAAATAGGGGAGCATGTGGTACCTGGCATCCGTTTTTGTGCAGGGGGGAACAAGAATGGAAGAAGGTGCCTAAAACACTTTTCTGCTTCATGTGCAGCCTCCTGAAATAGCTGCTACCTTCGCCTTTGTCTACGCTTCCCAACAATGAAAATAAAATGCATAGCAACAGGAAAGGAAATCTTCAGTAACCTTTCTAATCCCCAGCAGCAGAAGTATGCATGAACACTGTATTATGCCTTAAAATTTTTATGTAACTTGAAATGTCTGTGTAGCCTGCAACAGGTCATTTACCGCACAAAAATCTCAAATCCCTTTAAAGCTAAAGACATTAATGAAACCGTGAACCAGAAAACCATTCTATTGGGTTTTGTTTACATTATCTTCAATTGTTGAAAGCATGTTTCTCATTCGGAAGACTTTATTTTTAACCCATGTCTTGTACAGTCATCCAGACATATGGGGAGGAGAAGGTGATGGGACACAGAATAGCACAGGGGAGGCAGCAGCAGTAAGGGAAGAGCAAGAGAGGAGGAAAACTCGAGCAGTGGCTCTACGTTTGCATACTCCAGAGCAAAAAGCACACTGTTTTTTAAGTACGCAATCATCGTTGTTTTGAGCTCCCGGGGGAAGATGATGCTCGCTGCTGAGAGGAGCCCGTGAGACATGGCAGCAGCCCCGGCACAGGCAGCGTGGGGCGTGCAGCAGCCCTGAGTGTGACTTCTGGCTGCCCTGCAGAGCCCGCAGCCTCTGGGGGGTGGCAGGGGGCTGCGCAGGGCCCACGCCGGCACACGGGGGCTGCGGGCTCCATCCGCCGGGCAGCACCGTACCTGGAGGAGGTGTCACACGGGCAGGCGGTGACTGAGGGGCCGTGTCAGAGGCTGGCTAGCTCTGCCAGGGGACTGACCATCCCTCCCAACAGTTGTAACATAAGCTCCTGATCCTTCCCTTAGATAACCTGGAGCACGGCAAAAGACAGATGCTTGTCACGGAGAAAGCGGGAGGCGACAACTCCTCGTGTGCTTGCCCTGTGCCCACCACGGCCCAGGAAGGACCATCTCTCTGAGAACTGCAGGACAGTGAGTTGGAACGTGGCAGCACAGCAAACACCGAAAGCTGTAACTTGCTGAAAAATGTTTTGATGTCCCCTAGGAACCCTGTAGCTCATGTGTATGATCAGCCCATGCTGTAAAGCTGAGAAGGTGCACTGAGTTTTGAGAACATTACTGCTGGCCTGTAAACCATTTCTCTATACTGTGCAGCACAATTTGCATGGCTCAGGGGGCACCCAGCTTCCTCAGCAGCTGGGTAATCTGTGTAACTCAGTCAAGATTTTAAATTGTCTCATGATCTTTTAAAGTCATATTAAAAAAACCCACAAACACGATAGCACAGATCTGAAGCATGCACATACACCCAAGAGAAGTCAGCCTCAACTTCTAAAAAACCCAGTAATTTCTTGCCCAGCATTTATATAATGACAGCAAAGGCAGTGTTTTTAAGACTCTCCCTTTTTTTTATGATCATTTACAACAAGATAATTGAGGACAGCTGAGGTCATAGTTCTGTAACTGAGTTCCCAGCCCTGACAACAGAAACCGGTGCCTGATCTTTGGTTTACAGTAAGGTTTTTAACCTCATCTCCGCCCACCACTACTGTTATAAAATTCCTCTTATGTGTATTGGCTGCTCATTTTTCTTAACCTTTGGAGGCTGTAACATAGTTCCTTCACAAGGCTGAACTCTAAGTCTGCCAAGAAAGAAGGCCTGTGGTACAAGGTAGCTAAAATAATTTAGGATCAAAAATGAAATAAAAGACCTACAAGCTTAGTATTTGCTAGATTTTTCCTTACATGACTACTGAATTCCACTACCATAAAAGTTTTCTTAAAAGCCTGGACTATTTGAGGATGCAGAGCAAAAATGATTGAAAAAAGAGGGAAATGAAATATGAAATGAAATATGTTATTAGTGGTGACATGCTAACCTTATAGAACAACAAGTCTAGTCAGGTATAGTGAATCACAGCATGAGAAATCACAGATGTGCTTGAAATGGACTTTATTTTACTAGCACCTGGGTAACAATACCAACAGATGTGAAACTTGGAGGTTTGGCTACTGGGATGACTAAGACCAATAAATCAGTGCAGCAAAGTAGGTCACAGAGTCCCCACCTCACCTGCTGCTCCCAGAGTCACAACAGGCTGACTCTCTTTTGCTTTGATTTCACATGTTAGTTTGGCACTTGAAACTATTTCATTATTTCAAATAACTCTCTTACATTTTACACTGAGTTTATTTTTCCAACATTTTAGTCAGTCGATTCAGGTGCACAACAAATGGTCCCTGGATTTACACTGATAACCAGAAGAGCCTTAATTAAAATGCCAGTTAAAATGATAGCACAATTACAGGGACGATTTTCTCTGAGCAATGAGCATTCACAACCAAATGTAATGATTAAATTTCTGCCAAAATGTTCTTTATTTTGAACTACTGCTAGTCAGCAAAGTAGTTGGAATGCATATATTAGACTCCCCCAGAAAATAATATTCTGGACAAAGAGTTAATCTAGTGGCAACTAGAATTTTGAATGGATTTACCATCTCCTCATTTTGTGGAATTTAATAAAAATGCCACCACAGATAATAGACCATAAATAGAACTTAGGTTTTTCTATTCAGTTAGCATTACCTCATCCAAGGCAAATTACTTGTGTCAAGAAAGATCTTATTTAATTTTCAGTGTGCCAATAACCCAAGTAATAACGATGCAGAAGAAAATTTGTTATAGACTGCAAATTAAGAACTGTTTATTACTTTATGCAGTTGTTTGCAATGTTTCTGTAATCCTACCTGGTCTTTATCCACTGCAGTGAGAAATCCAGTGCATCACAGTGCAGTGACCAAATGAAGTGCTACTTCTGACACTTTAGCTGCATTCCTACTCAAGAAGAGCATTGCAAAAGGCATTGTGCAACCCACTGAATGCCATGTAAACACCTGGCATGCTGCTCTAAATCCATTAGCCATAGACCCAGCTGCACCTCCAGGAGTATTTTCCAGCAATTCCATGTTTCAGCAGCCCACATATAAGATGCCTGGGGTCTGTCCTGAGCATACCTGAAACCCACAGAGCATGAGCCCACAAACAGCTAACCCCAACAGGGTGCCTCGTGCTGCTGCTCATGCTCACGGCACCCCTTCTTCCTCACCTGCCCTCGAAGCTGCACAGATACCATTACACTCTCCAGATATTGCTGTTAGGCATTATCTCCATCAGTTCAACTCAAAAAACCAAGTGCAGGCTAGAACTCGGGCTTCATATGGTTGGTATTTTTTATTTTGGGTACACACCATCTTTTAGCCTTCCAATTCATTGAAAAAAATCTGTAATTTGTGACTATTATTACAGCCTCTTGTACGGCACATTAACATCATGCTAATGATACAAATGTCACACTTGTCTCAATGCTGTCATTAGAAATCCATGTCAGCACTCACTGGTTGAAAATAAATAAATAAATAGTTACATAGACAAACATGGAAATTTTGAAAGCCATTCATGACTTTGCCTAGGTTAGACAGTGCTGGTGGTGTGGAGAATCTGGCACTCAGATTTGCAGTCAGACATTAGGGACCACACTGCCCCAGCCTTCGGCATCAGTAAAGCAGTTTATTGAATCAGAATTGCAGAAGGCTAACTTGAAAATTAACTTGATGGTAACCTACCTATTAAAACCCCCAAATGGCATATGGTTACAGCCTCAGTACTATTGCCACCTACAGAAACTCCTCTTATCCTTCCCTACAGAAAAGTGAAAGGGAAAAAAAAGCTATGAAACATGCTGTCCTGGCATTACACGCTGATAAATTCAATCACTACCATGTAATTCACTGAAGATTAACATCAGCTCTCCAGGTAAAAGCTACAGCTGAACATCTACTCACTTGAATGCAGAAAAAGTGTTAATAAATTCAGTGGTAGAAAGGCTAAAAATATAAATTCTGCTTAGTTAGGGGAAAAAAAAATAAATACTTGCCCTATACGATCAGGCACTATGTTAGATATTTTCTGCAGAAGGTAAAAAACTGTAGGGGACATGCTCAGTGGTAGAGTCCAGGCAATGAAGCGTGCCAGTGTTCAGGTCTGTCTGGGGCAGCAAAACCCTGTAGCCAAAGCTAGCTCAGGTCTTTGCTGAATGGCAAGTCAGTGGGTTTGGTGAGCCCACGCTGCAGCTGAAAACACCAAGTGAGAGGATGTGGTTGTCTTTCTTTGCTGCCCCTTGCTTAAGACAGGGAGCAATGGCCTTCAGTGCAAAGTGACTTCTGAGCAACCTCTCTAAACTTAGAAGGTTTTTATCTTCATTTGGAAATGTACTTCTTTTTTTCTTTAACAAACAAATGGTAATTTTATCATAGTTTTTAGTGGTGACTACAATACTTGTTGCTCAGACTGACCATCACCTATGAATGAGTCAATTGCAAATGTTTCCAAATGAAGTACTTAAGCTTATTTGAATTTCTATTTTAGTTACTTGCACTACAATTTCCAGACCAAAAAAAACCCCCAAAAAAGCTGTAAATGCTAACCATTTTGAGAAAAACCAAGGAAACCAAATTATTAGCAAAATAGTCAGAATAATCAAATAAGCTGCTTTTGGCACATTTTAGTCCTACCAAGCACACTACTGAACAGCGCTGAAAGCATTAGGACACCACGGTGTATAAGCATGGGTGTGGCACACAAATCTCAGAAAACTAAATAATGTAATGGTCTCCATTTTTAAAAAAAATATTAAAACCAAGGATCTGATTTTAATAGTGTTTCCCAGTTTCCCAGAGGTGGATGGGTGCAAGTACTGACAAAAAGATGAGTGTTGTTGTCTGGAAAGGTGAACAATAGCACAGGCACAGATTTATCTTCACTGCTGCCCCACACCACGTTAACAGTCTATATATTCACAACATTTCTGGCAGAGCTAAATTGCTGCAACTAATAATTCAGCTATAGCTGAGGCTTGTAATTATTTCAGAATCAGGAAGCCATAATATACCCGCTCTGAAAACACAATTATTTAGCATGTGCATGAATACAAATGATGTTGATATATCTTGGTCTTTCATATTAATGGATCACTTCAATCCAAATGTGGATATTTCTTTTGGCATGCCTTTCGTCATGCTTACGTGCATAAAAAATTATGAGTTGATACATGAAACACAAACACCACTTAAATACAACATACCAGATAAACCCAACTGGACGTGAAGCTCCATGCAGTTAGGTACAAACAGGGCATAAATTACCACCCTGGACACCTCCAAAATCCTACCTATTCAGGAGAAGCAGGTTCACACTATACAAAGAGAAATTACAGAAATTCCTTGCTAGAAATACCTTTTTTTCAGTGTTCTATTTCTAAGGTAAATGGCCAAGTTTGAACTTTGCCAGGCTCAGGACCCTTTACTAGATTTCAAAAAGGTAGTGAAAAAACTATTTTCTTTTCCACATTTTCTCGCACTTTCATTTGACAACATTTTGTGCTTGATTGAGTCCTAGCTATGCCTTCCCATTGTCTGAGGTCTTTCCACGGCAAAACAAAGAACAGGTTGTATTTCAGCAGTCGAACTAGGGAGAAAGAAAAACAGCAGGAAAAAATTATTTATGCAAGCATCATCCTTGAAGCAATTACCTGTGTTTCTGTATTTAACTATACTTAACCTAATGATATCTAATTAATCAGATATTTCTACTGAGTAGTCAGGAAATGTCTCAGAGCACAAAACAGACAGCATTTTAACAGATACAAGCAGCTTGAAAAGCACCCATCTGAAATCAGAAGATGCTCACAAACCACTGTAAATCTCACAGCTGGGATAGCACAGCAGCTAAGGTGGGCCAGCATCGCAGCCAAAACAGCTATTGACCATTTCATCCCTAGAAAAGAACATCTTCCTAATTCCTTCTTAGACTTAAAGATGGCAGGTTTAGGTAAGATACTAGGAAGAAATTCTTTATTAGTGGTGAGACACTGGAGCAGGTTGCCTAGAGAAGTTGCGGACTCCCCATCCCTGGAAGAGACTAGGCTGGATAAGGCTCTGAGAAACCTGGTCTAATAGATGTCCCTGCCCACAGCAGGAGGGTTGGATGGAACCAGATGATTTTTAAGATCCCTTCCAACCCAAACCATTCTGTGATCTTTCTGAGCTGGTATGAAGGCACTGACCAAGAAACTGTGTGTTAAAAGAGTCGCAGCTTCTGTCCTCTGCACCACAAGAGGGGCACCGTGCAGGAGTGAGGGATGGGGAGAGCAGCTGGGAGCCGAGGGGGATGCTGACAGTGCCACCAGCTGGAAGGTCTGAGACGATAGCACAGGAAAGGGCCAGCACTCCGAAAACAAGTGAAAAACGCCTTTTGATGTGCCCTCTTGGAGAACGAGCAAGAAGCTGCAGCTTGTATCCAAGGAACCCCAAGGTTCTCCCCCAAAGGATCTAACATATATTAGTTTTGGCTTTGATATAAATACACATAAGAGAAACAACCAATGTATCTTCAGATGCTGAATAATCCAACTTAATAAACCCACATTGTTCAAGTAGTAATATCTCCAGTGGTGTTTAGAGGCTTATGCTAGTACAGTGACTCTTTTTCCTCACACACGTGGGAGATTCTGGCATTTTATGCTAAGGGAAAGAACAAGAATTTTTTTGCAAAGAACTAATATATTCTTAAACACACTAGAAAAAGTCTGATTTCACTAAATTAAGCAAGAGTTTTGCCTTTAAGTTACACGTTCACCCATTTTCCCTGGTACTGTAATAGAGATGTTTCTTATCTTTAATGCAGATAAAATCTGACCTGTGGCCTGTGTCAACATGAAAGGAAAGTAGAAGTGCTGTAAAATTTTGCTAAAAGTTTCACTTCCGTGTTTGTCCAAAAATGTAAAGTGTTCAACCTTTACAATCCTTTTGATTATAAACGTGAAGTGGAAACAGTACATTCACTGGGAGTATGCACATTTTTTGACTGAACATTTTTTACAGATAGTGTCTGAGTTTTATCAATTTTTAATGGAAGTACAGTGTTTTAGGTACAACACTGCAAAGTCTAAGTGATTCAGGGGCTTCAGTCCTACCATCAAAATAACTTGAGTATTTTTAAGAATTTAGCCCTTAACTGCTTCAGTATAAAACTCTCTCAGATTATCTATTTCATTCATTGGGAATTAAAGCTCTGACTCATTAGTAGATATAGATGAGCTTAAGAAAGCTTAAAATAATTTTCTGTTCTGCCAATCTGCCCATTTAAATGCCTGTGTCCCTCCTCACAGGACTGGATCAGTTTCTAGTGAAGATGATGCTGTATCACTTGTGGACTATTAATGTAAATTGGCCTCTCGGTTCTGGCCTTTCTGAGCAATGATTTGGCCTTCCCTGCAATGATTTGGTCTTTCCAGCTATGATTTAAGCAGATCCGCAACTGGTCTATGATTAGTCAAGCAATCCTAGCAGCAGGGGCAGAAATCTTCGAAGAACACAGTAAAAAGCTTAGGGCAAGAATTGCGACAGCAGACTTAACATAAGCTGTCTCTATTTATGAGCCAAAATTTTTGAGCACTGAAGTAGGAACCGGAGTTCAAATGCAATTAACAGACTCTCTTCAGTGTCTTTTTTTAAAGAAGAGCATTAAGGACAGGTGAAAAAAAGCTAACTGTATCTTGTCGGCAAATGCAGACATGACCTGTACTTTTAATTCGCTGCTGTTTGTTTTACAGCAGGTCATTATTCTCATTAATTGCTAAGCTGCTGGCAGATTCCTTGATGTTTTGGATGAAAGATCAGTCTGGATTTAATAAAGTGATCAAGAGGAAAGAGGTTATAATTCTTTAACTTAAAAGTCTGCCAAATCAATGGCATTGTGCAGACTGACATCATGACAGGCAGTAGCTTGTTGATAGAGCAGTCCATTTTTTAATCAGGGTGACATAATACAGCTATTGTCTGGCATGACATATAATTGCATAATATGTGCATGACCAAGATTTACTGCAAATCCAGCGCGGTGTCCTCTCCTGATTCCTCCTACTTAGAAGTTCAAAGTGGGCAAGGTAGGCAGGAAGGTGTGAGAGGATTTACACAGGTGTGTTTTCATCTGTGAACAAAGAAATTCTATTGTTGGATTTAAGTGTACATCTAGCAGCACTACCCGTGATACAAGGACATTTAGGTTCATGGGGTTCTAGCTTTCCAGTCATCATCATTCAGAACCACTAAGACGTTTGACTAGTATCAGATCTGAGCATACAGATACGCTTTTCCAGAGGCGCTCACTAGGAACAGCCTCTGACATGTGAGCAGAGCAAGGGGCTCAGACACGTCCCCAGCTCTGAAATGAGACACGCTAACTGGCGTGTTTTAGACTAAGTGCAATTAGCTTTTTCAAGCAATGATTATTTTTTTACAGGTAATTTATCCTGGAGAAATATGAACAAATCTTGTTTACTCCAAAGCACACATCCCATGGCAGAAACAACAGGCACTCAGGCTGAACTGTAAAAAAACCTGGCAGGAAGATGAAAGGAATAATGATAATGTGCTCTGTGCCAACTTTGGGCAGGGAAAGTTGGAATAGGAATTTTGCTTATGAATGCTGAAACACTTAAGTACGTGCAAGGAGAAGGAAATGGGAAAATACCCCAAACTCCTTCTGATATTAGGTGCTTCCAGTGTGACCCCCTCAAAAAGAGAAGTTTTGCTAAATGAAGTAACTGGATTCTGTCAGGCTGCAGAAGTATCATCAATCACGTTGCTATAGGTAACTGAGTCTTTCTAGAAGATTAAATTTAAATGGCAACACAGGAGACTGATAGATTCAAAAGCCTAATGACACTGGAGTATATTGAATATTTTAAAATTTGGGAAATGAGAAGAATTTTGTAGCAGTATCTGCTAAAATTGTACATTTGAAGGTGCAGCAAGACACATTAGGAATTAGCAAGGCATGAAATTGTCTCACAAAGGAAATCATTTCTATGAAACACAGTGATAAACAATACAGAAAAATTACAGATAATGGTCAGCATTTTTGTGCTACTTTCCACAGACTGCTGTGTCACTCATTCTCAGTAAATGAATAAGGAACTTGTCTCCAGCCAGTGAAACCAAGAATAAGGAAAATCCTATGTTATCCTAGTTCACTGTGTCTTGACATATGCAGAGATGAAGCACATGCCATTATGGGGTATATCTGAACTGACAAAGAAGGTACTTTCTGTAGAGAAAGGCTCTCTGCATGTCTGTGCTACCTGCAAAGGGTGACCCATTGCCTGAGCAGTCAATCAATCCATCAAGTCCCCTTTCCTTCAGCTGAGAAAGCTTCCTGCTGAGTATGGCAAATACTGTTTTTTAAACTTCCACCCCTGCTTACTGAGTAGGGCTCTCAGCCCTCAACTGCTTGATGTGGGACAATTGCTCTGGTGAGGTGGAGATTTACTACATGAACTGTGTGCAGTGGTTTTCAGGATAAAGTCTAGGAACATCTGAGCTACTGAGACAGATGAGACCGAACTCAATTCACTGTCAAGAGTAAATAAGTGGGTCAGATGAGAGCACACAGCAAGTTACACACAGTCATAACTGCAAAACTATTCACTATGTAAAGGTTCGAATAAAAGCTTGATCTGGTTTCATTTGGGACAGTGGAATTTTTAGGGCTGGAAGTGTTGTTAAATAATGCTAATTAGCCATTAAAAAAGCACACTACACCGGCAAACAGCTCTTCAATAGTTAGGTATAGTGAGTATTTCTACTCAATATCCTTGTGTTATCTGCATTAGTCTCCTATTTTAGCACTGGAAATTCAGGTTCTTAGATGAGACACCCCAAATTACAGACGATTATCTTATTTGCAGATGGATTATCAATAGGCATGTGGTGAGTCAGTGACAAAATTCAGCTGCAAGTCTTTGAGTCTGTGACTTGGGTTCTTGTCTAGTAAAAACTCCCTCCCAGGCATAAGGAAAGGCAGAAATAAGTAGGCAAAACAGAACGATAGATTTTAGCTGATCTGCAGAAGGCTGGAGTCTACAAAGCAGTCCTTTGCAAACAGAGCATTTGTAAGGCTCCTCACTCAGATGTCAAAACTCTTCCATACACAAAGGGATTTCCTTTACCTGAACTGCCACAAAAAAAAAAAAAAAAAAAAAAGAAAAAAAAAAGAAAAAAAAAGGCAAATATAGCTGGAGATCTGTGGGGAGCTGAGAGATTACTTCCACCAGTCCTATCTGATCCATCCTTCAGAAGCAGCCAAATGGCTGCTACGAGGGGTTCCAGAGCAGCTAAATTTGCCTTCAGCCTCTCCTCAGTTGTTTCCTCGGGGATCTCAAACCCACGAACCCACTGGCCATCTCAAGCTACTTTTGTGCCGTATGCTGGGGATTGCTGGTACAAGAGGAAGGTTCAGCACCAGAGCAGCCCAGTGTCACCTGTTAACAGGACTCTGACACATACACAAAGCACCTCTCTGATGTAGATCACTATGGCACACTTAGACATGCATTATTCCAGTCATCACTGGAATCTGCATTGCTGAAATGTCTGTTGTCACCAGCTTGCCAACTGGCTGAATCTTTAAATTAGGCGTGGATATGGAGAGGAACAGCAACCTTCGCCTGAAAGTGGTACCCCAGTTTTTCCCAGTATCTTCATCTGATGAAAGCCATACATGAGTATTGGCCCTTCTAGCAAAATAACCAGCCTCAAGGAGGGTTGGCTTGCACTCAACATGAACGAATCAAATCCACAAGGAGAAATGTCTAAGAGTTTTCTCACTTTTTCAAGGGAAACAAACAAACAAACAAATTGTTACACGAATGTCATTGGCTATACCTATTTTTGAGCAAAACTTAGAGGATACGGAGACAACTTTGCCAGACCCTTTCAAAACAATCCATGTCAGATAAAACATCAAAAATAAACAGTTACCTGTAACAGGTCGGGTATGGGATTCCTCATTTTACCTGAAGATACCTAATTTTTTGAGAAAAGCCGGCTTCCTTCAGACTGATACATCTCCCATTATTTTGCCCAATTCTCCCCTTTTCCCTTTGACTTTCCTTGATCTTCTGAAATTTAATTATCTTCTCCAAGGATTCCTACTGGTTCCAATACGAAGAACACACAATTCACCACGAAAATATCTTCCAGGCATATACTAAATATGATACCTACTTCAAATCTCAGCAGGGGTCCAGATCTTCTCCATTTCTTGGTAATATTAAAGCTTTCATCACTCTACCCATCTAGCAGCTTTGAAAAAAGAAAAAAAAACTACCAAAGAAAAGTAACATCTGAGCAGGCACATCTGACAGAACAGAAGCAGGAGAAGACAATGATCAGCCTCTTCCTTTCAAGCCCTTTTTTGCATGTCAGGTGCGGTTTGTGCCTCGTCTCCTTGACATCCTTCCCTCCAGCCAACCCACTGCCACAAGCGCCACACAGTAGCTGGTTGTTGGCACGCAGAGCGTCGACGGAGTCGTAGGAACAGCACATACCTTGTGCATAAGTGAGAGAGCTGGTACGTAGCTGAAGTGTCATTGGGGGTGGGGAAATCGAACTTTCTGCATAGTCAACACATCTGGCTCTAAATGCTCATTTCTCAACTTCTCCTAATTCCTACAGCTTGTAGACTCCACATGCCTGATAGACCAAAGAGCACATCATGAGCAGAATGCCTAAACTGACAGATAGCTGGGTGTTGGGGCTGTGTTTTTTAGTACGTGTCACCAAGTCTTAGCTTGGTTGATTGAAGAGAGTATATTTGAGTTCTGCACACAATGCTGACGGTTTCCACTCTCATGCATGTAAATAAAGGAAGTGAGACTGTAATACCAATAAAGGAAATGACTTTATTGCACACATGCTCTTTAGGTAACTGCCTTCACATTTCCCCCAGGGTAGGAGCACCCTGCACAGCATTAGACTACAGAGAAGAGGCTCAGCAACGTGGCAGACTAAGTAACTCATAAAGTAAAACTGTCAGGATCCTCAAGAACTGGATCTGGACTGAAGTTCAGCATCAAAGGCTGTAGCAGAGTTCTTGCATATAATTATATTTCTAGAGTAGAGAGACTGCATGAGCTTCTAATGTATGCCATTCCTCATCCTTAGTCTAATGACTTTTCAGCAGAACACAGGCAGCTCCTGAAACATGTGTCATTCAAACGATGCACAAATCTTTCTTGGGATAAAATAATCAGGTTTTTAAAATCAGATAAGAATATTCACGGCCTATTTAAATCATGTTAGGAAATACCAATTTCAAATGTGATGCAAACATAGAAATTAAAAAGACAACAACCTTCTACTTTATTTCTGTGGAATGCAAGAGTAATTTCGCTCTTGACATTTTCTCCAATCAATCAATCATTCTCCTATTTGGCCATTGCATAAGAATTATACAGTGTTAACAGCATCCCTTTGGTTTTAATACCTTATTGTAGGCAGCTATGAAATCTTGCGTGGGTGAGAATGTGCAACTACAAACCACTATTGTTAATTTTAGGTTTTATTCTCGTGCCCCTGTAACTCAGACTGCAGTCACTTAAACAAGCAGGTGAGAACTCTCTCTGAATGCCATCAGGAGCTCTGTCTTGTAAATACTGTTTTCCTAACATTGCACATTTCTCCACGAAGAACAAGTAAAACCCTGTGCTGGCTACCAGAAAGAGGACATTCAGATACTACTCTCTCTTCTGTTTTCTTGAAGGGCAGATGAACACTGCACTTCTGTCCACACAAAGCTTAGGTCAGACCTTTCCAACACCTAGAGTAAGAATCCTCATGGCACCAGCTGTCTCTACAGTGCAGCTGCACATGGGCTAAGTAATCAATTTTTGACAGGGATTGAGTACAGCTGAGCAGCAGGCAGCTTCCTCAATTCCCCATCCATCGACAGCTAGCTAATAGAGAGAGAAGAGTAAGCAGTGGCTGGGGTCCCACACAACCTTTCCAAGGGGACCACGCCCGTGGTGTGTGTTTCCTTAGTGTCATTTACTTGTCTGTCACTTCTGGCTTGTGTGTTCTTCCTCTTGTGTTCTTGGGTCAGGAGACCTCAATCACTTGACAAATTTTGATTCCTTGATATCAGTGGAAGAGGTGTGTAAGCCCTCCTGCAGGCTTACTTGTAGAACCAAGGGAGGGCTCTACTGTCCCATCACAGCCCTGGCAACTATCATGATTATAGCCAAATTTCCTGACATTTAGTGTTTCTCAAAGCTCCCAGTCCTGGAATGATAAAACCAAATGAGATTCTCAGCTTCCATATTTTTTAATAGCGTAAATTTGTGATTACAAAGCTAAAAACTGTCATGCGTGTCATCTGACACCTCATAAAACAGAGGGCAAAGAGAAAAAAGTCACTGTTTTTAATCTCATTGCTTAGGAAGGTCTGATTCATGGCTGCTAAGTACAAAAATTGGCAGAGAAGATGTAATACAGCTAAATGCTGCATTGAAGAAGTTGTACATCCTGCCCCCAAATTTTGACATTGCTAAAAATTAATTAATCTTGTGGAGTGTTTTGGCAGAAACAACTCACTCAATCATAAAATTCAACTAGGGTAGGAACTGGACTCTCTCGACATCAGCCCAAAGCTACCTTTGCCTCAGCACAGGCTGAAGATGACCAATAGATGATGCTTTTCAAAAGCAAGCCTACTTGATTGCTTACATATTTTCTGGCTCTGATTCTGTTAAAAAAAAAAAAAAAAATCACTGAAGCTGATGAAAACAAAGCAATTGACAAAGTCAAGCCCTAAGAGGCAATTAGTCCCAGACATTATTATTGCAACTGCTTGTCTAGTTCCCCAGCACTCCCCTGCTTCCAGCCGTTGGGCAGAAACAACTTGCACAAAAATCTATTTAGAGAATTCATTAGTAACAGTCCAAGTTAATTGTGGCACGAATACAGATCAATGTTAAGCTTCTAATTAAAAGATGCCAAATCTAACTAGGTCCTTGAAATATCTTTAGATAATATGAATGTGTCTGGGGTATGTATTAAAGGCACGTTGTTTTGGTTTTCTTGCTCTCCGGTCATTATACAAACTGCCTCATTTAAGGCCATTTAAATGAAAGTAGCTTTTAGCAACACCATAACAGACACTAGAAAACACCTTTATCAAAGATGCAAACAGTCTCTAGTATATTTATGACAAAGAGTTATGTAAGCCACAGTTCTATTCTAGAATATTTCTAAAGGGATTCGTCTACAAGATACACCTGTCTGGGAAATAACATCCATCTCTTCCACCCAGTCAGGAGAGAGCAGAGGGGAAAGGGAAATATATAGTGCAGCCCAGGTTATTTAACCTTTCAGTGAATACTCCTGAGTTTCTAATGAGTGTCCACAAATCTCCCGTTTTAACAGATAACACTCAACCTTTTCTAATAAAACTGAAACTCTGACAAATGCACATACTTTTCATGTTTCCAGAGTAGTGTCTCCATAACAGTGATGAGAAATGGATAAAATTAATCATTTTTTTATCAATTGATAATCTGAAAAGTTTTTATTGAAATTAATAAAGTCAGGTGTTTGTAAAGCAATTAGCTTAAAGTATTTATAACTGGAAGTGTCCAATCTTCCAGATAAATTCAGAAGAAACTTCCACACCTTCCCCATAACCAGTGGGAGGACAGTAGTATCACTTCCCTTTACGGGCAAGTAGTTAGTTAAGTCTCCCAAAAAGATTAAAAGAAAACCGAGAAAACCCCAAATTCACAGCAATGTAAAAAAATTTGAAGGAGCTAAAGTGACACAGTTCTCCCTTGGGGACCAGCTAGCTTGACAGATGTTTGTTGACAGAGATGCATGTATTCATCCCTCCTCCCCTCCCGGACTGGGGAAGGCCAAAGGCTGTTGAACCTTGAACGGAAAAGCTCTGCAGAGAAATGCTTTGGTCAGAAATATTTGTATGAGTGACAGCTCAGCATGGAATTCTGGAGGGGTGGCTTGCACCTCTCCAGCCATGCATTGAGAAACCTTGAGTACAGCAGAATGAGTGCAGCAGGAGGTGACAGAAGCAGCTTTCCAAGGAAGCTTTGGGGAGTCACCCAGAGTGTTGGGGATGTGAGCAAGAACACCGCCCTGGGTTACTGCCTGACTGATACAATTCTGTTTATTTACAAGAATCTACAAAAATACCTGATTCCATTGCATTTTTTTTCTCCTAGCTGGACTAGTTGAAGTGCACAGCCTCTACAGTGCAGCCAGGCTCATCTCTTGCAGAGATGCCTTCCTGCATGGCACACGTTTCAACGCATTGCTGACATCTATTGACATATGTGTAAAGAGAGACCTGATGCATTGAGAAAATGAAGCTCACGAACTCCATGTTCAGCTGTTGAATGGTTTGGATAAGATCAAGCACCTCTATCCTGTTAAGTTCACTTGGGTGATGTGAAATGCCAACAGTGTGCTGGGAGCTCCTGACTCACAAGTAATGCAGCAAGGAGTGGGGAACAGGAGCTGGCAAGAAAATGTTCACCAGAGGTCGGTGGATTTCCCACAGAATAACAGGCAGCAAAGGTATTTCCACTCAGCCTGAGACATTCTGTCATTTGACAGAATTATGTTCTGAGAATATAGAACTCACGAAGAAGTTTCCATCCTGCCCAATTTGTTATTTGGTATCTTTGCTATGCTATATTCATCCCCAAATCTGTTTATTCTTAGGTTTCTTGCAGGGTTTTGTTCTGTCCTAAGGACATTTACCTTTCCCTTCACAGACATTTCTTGGACATCCTATATCTGTCACGGTTCCCTGGGGATCAGCTGCCACCTGAAGCCTGTCCAGATGGTCAGGACCTAACCTGCAGGGGTAGGAAATGGCTTCATACAGGGGAATGAGCAAAACACAAATGATTCTGTATGAGAACAACCCAGGAACAGTAACAGCTTATAAACAGAAAATTTGAAAGTAATATAAAAAGTACATCCTCAGCATCGGAGGGGGAAGGGGAGCAGACAGAAGAGATTAAGAAGCTTATTTTTGCAGAGACAGGTCATGAAGCACACTCTATGCTGTATATGTTACTATACTTCTCTCTGATGCCCTTAGCTGCGAACATAACCAGAGTTAGTGAACTACCAGTGTGATCCAAATTGGTAACTCCTATGTGCCTTTAAGTCGTCTGCTTCCTTCATTCCGTATAAGTAATAAATACAGAAAAAAACCCCAAACCCAACTAACAGCTAGTAAACCAAACCCCAGAAATATCTGCAGACAGCAACGTTTTTTACTGACATGGTGTGCGTGCCTCAGACAGTAATTCAGTTCTTTTAAAACAGACCAACCAGCCTACCAAGAGAGCATCATGTCATCTCTTACTTGACTGGAAACCACATATAGCCATAAGCAGAGTTACAACACTGCCAGTGAAATTTATTCTTTGATTCATGGTAAGAACTCTGGAAAAATGAAATAAGGGAAGAATTAAGTATTTTTAAATATTTGCTCACAATAAGTGAGGACATGTTCACATATAGAAGTTTCATGTACATAAGAATTAATAAATACTCAAAGTCCAAGTATTGTAAAGGTAAGTTCTGTGTCATGGTTCTGCTTTAGCCAAGTGAAACTAAGGCAAAGTATGTTAACTCTCCATTTCTGTACAGAAAGTCCTGTTACTTGCTATCATGCCAATGTGTCCAGTTAAAACAAGCATACTAAAAGTCTCAAGTGTAACGAAGCATTTTTCTAACCCAGCAATCAGCAGGTTATTGAAGCCAGAAGACTGTGTAAGGGTGGTGAGCAGCCTCACTGATAAACACCATATCTGGATCCCATCACACACCGTCCTGCTCTAGCCACTGCAAGCAAATGGTCCAGCAGATCTAGCCAGTTGGTTCTCTTGAACAATAAAACCAATGAGCTTGAGCACATTTATGTTTTGTCTGTGGCAATATGGCCTGAGATAGGATTTCTCTCTCAGCGTGCAGATCAGTACTTTAAAAACCTAATCAAGAGTCAAGATCCTTCAGTAAGAAAGCAAAGCACAGTATAACATGATGGAAGCAAGACGCTCCAGTTGACGGTGTTGTATATTGCTTAGCCCTTAGTGGAACAACTAAGGTGCAACTCAGAATACAATTCACTGCAAACATCTCTAATGTGGAAGTAACAGCAAACGGTAGGAAATGAACGCAAATGAAGTAAATACGTAAATGAGCAGATGCTGATTCTCTGCCGTATCTCAGAGTTTAACTGAGGCCCCAGTGGCCCATGGGTGCAGCCACTGCTTTCATGTAAATGGGACAAGTATATTCAAGATATTATTCCCAAGCCTTTTTTTATCTGCACTGAGAATGAGCCAACACACGCTTCTCTATTTTCTAGTCTTGACATGGTACTGAAGAACTTGCTCAGCTGCACATTAGCCATAAGAAATAGGAAGAAGATATGTGTGACACAACTTTTAATGAAGAAATAAAAAAAGAAGTGAAAACCCATTTAGAGAGAACTCAAATGCACATATATGACACAAGACCATAGGGGAAGGGAAACAATTTCCCAGCTCCCTCCTCAAGAGCTCTTCACAGATTAATAGAGTCTGCTTGCCAGAGTCCTATCCATTTCCCAATAATTCCTCAGAAGAGACTCTATGAAAGGCAGATACACTCATTGGAAACAACATATGGGTAATAGCTCTCTGTGCATCATTAGAGAAAGAGAATATGAATCAATGCAACTAGTAATACAACTGTATCACATCCTGGCAGCTAGACAGATGGGCTCCTAGTAAGGAAATCAGAAGCAGGTGGAGTCGTCTCCCTGCACAATATTAATCCCCAACCTCTGTTTTATCATAGAACAAAGGTAGACTGACTTGCCATAGCCAGTACTCAATTCTGGAGCTTAGAGGACCCCAACAGGAGTCACCAGCCTTTCATTTTCTAAAACACTCCAATAGGCTCTTGGTTTCCTCATATACGGCACCTTCTCATGGTGTCCAAGAATGTCCAAGAAAGCCAAGTCCCCAAAATGTAAGATCTGGCATAAAATTACTTTGAATGCTCAAAGCAGAGCCACAGCAGAAACGTGGCAGGAGAGGTGTCTGCCCTGTGCACCTTCTCATATGAGTGGAAGCAGAGGACATGGGGCAGTGAGAGGAAGGACAGGATGCACATGCGATACCCATGAAGTCCTCCTCGTCCTTCTGCACTCCCAAGCACAAACAGAAGGAGATTAAAGGGAACAAAGGCACTCACCGTATCACAGAATCAAAGAATTACTTAGATTAGAAAAGACCTTTAATATTGTAAAGTCCAACCATTGACCTAACACTGCAAGTGCACCACTAAACCATGTCCCAAAGTGCCACATCTGCATGTCTTCTAAATACCTCCAGGGATGGCAAATCAACAATTTCCCTGAGCAGGTTGTTCCAGTGTTTGACAACCCTTTCACTGAAGAAATTTTTTGTAATATCCAATCTAAATCTCCTCTGGTGCAGCTTGAGGCTGTTTCCTCTCAACCTACTGCTGCTTGCTTTGAAGAGGTCAGTCCCCACCTGGCTACACTCTCCTTTCAGGCAGTCTCAGAGAGCGATAAGGTGTCCCCTGAGCCTCCTTTTCTCCAGCCTAAACAATCCAGTTCCCTCAGCCACTCTACATGATATTTGTGCTCCAGACCCTTCACCAGCTTCACTGTCTTTCTCTGGATGTGCTTCAGCACCTCAGTGCCCTTCTTGCAGTGAGGAGCCCACACTGGACTTAGGATTTGAGGTGTGGCCTCACCAGTGCTGAGTACAAGGGACAATCAGTGCCCTGGTCCTGCTGGCCCCACTATTGCTGATAAAGCCCTAATCAGCTGCAATTCAAGATGGGGACGAGGTAGCATGAGGTATGGAAATACTGACAGCTGGTGTACATATACATTGTGTGTATATATACACACACACAAATATCCTAGCTGGGGTACACAACTTCCAGAAATTTGGAAAGAAGATGGAAGATTCAGCACACATAAGATAAGCAGGCTGTGCAGTAGGGGAAATGAGAAGTTGTATTAATTACTAAGAAATCTCACTGAGGCCTAGAAGTTTCGCATTTATGCAATTTGGAAATGAAACACTAAAAAGAGATGATGATCTGCAGCAGTATTTCCTAACAAGGTTGATAATAAGTTTTTTATTTCCCTAAAGAGAAGAGATATTTCCAAAGCTAATTCAAAAAAGCCCCTACGCCTCAATTTAGTTATTGGACAAGTTTTGTAGGAGGGTTTCTCTTCTGCTTTCCTGTGGAAGGCAGAGAGCTCAGTAATCAGAGAGGAAAACTGACCTCATAAAAGTTTTTGTTCTGTTCGCTGCAGTTCCTTGTTGAAGAAAGGCAGTTTTTCGTTCTGGTGAACAACCACATCAGCATTTCAGGCCTCTGCATGAGTGACCGCAGGACACTTCCAACAGTGGTATAAATCTCTCACATTTATCCAGGGAGAAGGCTCATGTCCACACCCTGTGATGGCTATAACTGGAGGTGCTCGGGAGTGTCCTGCCTGCATTTTCACCAGATCTCTTAGAATACATTTGGCTTTTATGATTGAACATCACAATGCTCAGCCATAAATACTGGCTAACTGGCATCTTCGTAAAAAAGGGGTAACTGGTCTGAAAAACAGCTTTTCACATGCATGATTTAAGTTTCAGAATACTCCTGAGATTTAAGCAATAATTAGCTAGCCAGTATAGGTAAAACAGTAACAAATTTCATAGAAAAAACCCCTGCATTTATTGTTGATACCTCTGAAAGCCATCAAATTATAAAAGTAATTAAAATTAATTGCAACATCCTAACTGGTTAACAGCATGCTCTCACTCCCAGAATTTTTTCAAAATGAAACCTTTCAAGCACTTCTCTTTCTAAGAAAATCTCTCCCCAGATCTAACTTTATTTTAGGGTGAATTCCAATTTGTTTTCTGATCCTATTTCTATCTTTCTTTTTGATGACTCGCTTAGTATGCATAGGCAGTGAACATCCATATTGGAGGTAGCCTCCTGACTTCTGTTTTTCTAGTTCTGTTCCCTGATCCCTTTCTTTCTTATGTAAGTATTTTCTAAGATTCTAAAATCACAGATGAAAACTGCCTAAGTTTCTAATTTAGATTTAATTACCTCTCATTCAACCGGTATCTATAAGTAGACCAGTCTGCTCTCTGGGATTTTAAAGTACCAAAAGTTTCTCCTTCAGAATCAAGGACTGTATCTTCAATAGCTGCATGGTTTTTTTCTTCACTGGGCTCAGTGAATTTTCACATCTAGAAGTGTAAAAGAAAGCAAGTTCTCTTTAATGATAGTGCTGAGAAAGAAAAAGACAAAACAGCTTTATTTGTGAATAAAACCTAATAGCATTCAAAGATCTTCGAAATATGAAGCTGCCACTTACTTACGAAGGCTGCACAATCTGTGATTAATATTAACTGGGACGCAATGATACTACTGCCACCAGAGGGCTAAAGTTTTACTATTCAAAGAGAATATATAGGTCGAAAGAACTCAGACATCAGCTGTAGGATTCAGATACAGCACATGTCCTGGTTTCTAACTAAATTTTCGTTAAATCAAGCTTCCTGCTGTTGGTCCTCCATAAGGCATAAGCTTGGCTCTTTCTCAGTAAGACTTTAATAGTATTTAGTTTACTGACAAAGAGTTCACAGTTTCCGTTATGGCAGATGTTACCTACATGACTTGTTTGCATGCTGAGTATCTGATTTTGCTACAGATTAATTGGAAATCCACTCCCTGGCCACAGGCAAGGCAGGTACTTAGCATTTCAAGCTACCAGAGATATTGGCCAGAGCCCCTCAGCCCGGGACTGGACCACAGTCTCCACCTAAAGATAAGTTTGTGTAAATACTGGCTAACTGGTGTCTTCGTAAGTCTGCACTAACTGTTCTAAAAAACAGCATTATTTTATACTCAGCATCCTGCTGATTGATGATGAGAGAAATAAGCGATGTAACAAAACCTTGGACAATGTCACATCTAAAAATAGCCAGCAGTTCAGACCAGTGCAGTAATAGCACTGTAATACTGGTACTAATTACAGGCCAACAGATTGCAGACCAATTGCGGACCTTGGAGCTAAGAGCAGATTTCTGAAATGAGCCAGAACAAGATGTACTCAGAAAGACAAAACACTCTTGGATACTATCAAGAAGATAGCTGCATCAGATCAGCCTCATACCGAGATGCAAGGAGAACCTCTTAAACCATTAGTAAAGCTGCATTACCTCATTATTTTTAATAGCCCTTGATATGAACACCAGTGCCAAAGTACTTATAAATAAGCCTACTCAGTGATTTTCAGGGGCCAACGCTGGGCTCCACGATGCTAGACCTCCATTTACAGGATCAGGCAGGCTAAAACAAAAGCACAGTTAATAACTCATAGGACAGATTCACCTGCCACATCTGGGATCATCTGCCCAGAGCTGCTCATTAACTGCTGCCAGAGCTTCAGCAAGCACAGGTCAGAGTGCTCTGTGATTACAACAAAGCTGCATCACCCTGCACTGAATCATTGTGACATAGCATGCACAGAGAGAAAAGGTTCAGAAGTGCCCATTAGCATTCTTTACACAGGAGATGAAGGGAACAGAGCTGGGAGTACCATGGGCAGGCAGAGACCCTGCAAGGGAGGAGTGGAAGTGAAAAGGGAGGCTTGAATAGACCAAGGTCAATCAAAGATGGGAGAGAATGGCAAAGTGCATTTGCCAGGAACCTAGGGAAAGAGGGTGCTTCTGAAACACAAGAGAATGGTCAGCCCCCTCAGAGGAGGGAAAAGGGGAAAATCAAAGGGTAAGAAGGAAGCGAGAAATCATGTCCTGAAACAAGGAAGCTTCTACAACGCTCAGCTGCACCCCAGGAAGAAGCATATCCTGGAATACACACATTTTCTGGCTGCCCTCTCCCTGCCATCCTCCCTCTGGGAGCAGCAAGATAAAACCTGTGTTGAAAAGCCACTTGCTTTTGCCTAGGTGAGCAGGACCTGCCATGCTCCGCCATGCTTCCCAGAACAAAAAAACCTGTCCTGGACTTCTGCTTACCCTTGCACGGAACTTGGTCACAGCATACCACCAAAGCAGTATTTTTGGTGGATGCTGAAGGATATGGAAAAAAGGATAATGATTTTAAAAAATTATTGCATTCACCTGAATGAAGAAAATGGCACTTGCCATTGCTATCCATCTAATATTCCAACTGTGTTTTTCTTATTTTATAATGTCACTTCCCAATCCCTCTACCCTGCATTTCTGCAAGGGTGTTACTGTCGGATCATCACAATCCCACAGTTCTCAAGCTTTTCTAAAGTTATCGTAAATGCATTAGAAAATTGCAGGGTATGATTTTAGAGGATGGAAAATGAGACACACAAATAACAGCGCCATAATATCCACCAATTTTGGCTTCATTTTGCACAGAACTTCATACTTTCATAGCACTTAATACATTCAAAGTGCATCTTTAGTCGATATGTTTTCCAGTTGGATCACTCAGTTCTTCTACACAAATTTTCTAAGGAGACAGAAGGTTCTCTGGGAAGCAGGAGTAGTCTGGCCTACTGAACTCCCATGTCTTGTATTTGGGAAGTCGTGGTGATTGTGAGCTCTGACCTAAGTTGTTCAAAGATTTTTTTATGCTTAAGCTTTTCCCAGAATTAAGGCTCCCAGCTATCTGCCTTTTGCATTCAAACCTGGTCTAGAGGTAACTGCATGCCCAAAAAAAAGGAAATATTTTTCCCTCCCCCTTCCAGGTTAGGCACACTAGAACACCACGCTGTGTCTCCCAGTAGCCAGCATCTCGTGCCTACCTGCCCCACGGGAATAGAGACTCACCAGCACTACATGGGGAGTTTCTTAACACACATGCCAGCAAAGGATGAGGGGTGAAATGGGTATTTGTGTTTCTGAATTCATGTTTTATAGCAGAGTGGAGTCTGAAGGCAAATTTGGGAGCCAAATCTCTTCCTCAAGCCTGTGAGATAGGAGGCAAAACATCACAGTCACATGCTACATCCATTCCTTTCAAGAACAAAAACTGTTTTTGTTGTGCATTACAAAAAGTTTTATTCTTTTTCCTCGAGAGAGACCAGGTCCTAGCTGCCCACAAGCCTACTGTCAAAGTCCAGCAAACAGAGAAGACTGAACTATTTTCTTTAATCTTGCCCTCAAAATAGATTAACCCTTTTCCCCTCCCTCAAAGTTTAGACAAAAAATTCAGCTCAAGTCAGATATTCAGAATTATCATCTCCACTCAGACATTTAAGGGGTTGTAAACTTATTACCAGGGGAATATAATCCTTCCAACACACTATTCCAGCTCTCATAACTTCTGGCCCAGTATCCAGATCAGTGTCATCAGATGAACATATCACCCGACAGCAGGAAAAACAACAATGCCACACCTGAAAGTTTTTAGCTCTCGTAGAGAAAATGTGAAATGGGATCTCAGTACATCCGATGGCTCAAGAATCAGTATAAGATGAATGAGGAAAGCCCGCTTTTTTTGGATCAAGTATCAGTTTTTAAACGCTTGACATTGACAATTCTGCTATTTGCCCCAAAATATCACTTGTACAGAATGTAACTACACCTGCACTCTAAAAAATTAAAAAGGAAATAGAGTACAGTTGGAGCTAGTCATAAATATGAAAAAGTAGATAAATAATGAAGAAATGTTAACCTTACCTCCCTTCCTGTGTCCTCTAAAATTTGAAATATGCCTAGTGGTCCTTTCTGTATAGTATTTAATAGGCCTTTTTCCATTACATGAATTTAAAAGAATATATTTGAATTCTGCTCATGGAACATTTTCTCCCCTCATTAAGCACAACAGCATATATTGAAAACAAAACCAGAACCTGCCAGTGAAAGTCACGCTTCAATTAATGCCATTTTTTTGTTACAAAGTAGGATATTTGCATCTTGTGAGTGGAGCCAGAGCCATCTTCCTTTTGACCCCTGTCCTGCAAACATTCTTGCACCTATGAGACTTTGCATTAATTTAGTGTAGCAATTCCTATAAACAGGAATTACTTACATGGTTCTGTCTACTGCTGAAACAACAGGAAAAAAAAGAATATTGTGGGTTTTGTCTTGTATGCCAAGACCAGTGTTAGAAGAGAGTGTGGTCTTCCCTCAGCTGTGGTCAGGACTTGGGCTGCCCTCAAATCACATTCAGAAATGCCTGCAGAAATCATCTCTCAACACATGAGGGGACTCATAGCTGGCAGAGTAAGAAATGTGATTTATGGAATACAAACGCCACAAGGCACCATTTACTCTCATTTCATTCAATTTCATATCTCCTAGTTGAAAAAAAATATCCTATGCTATCCAGTTTATTGGAGGAGAGTCAGGTTACACTAATAGCAGAGACGAGCCCATCAAATCAGTGTTCACTTACTCCAGTTAATAAATGTAAAGAGATACAAACCTGGGACCAGAATGGGAGATAAAAACTGAATGGAGAAACATCCCATAGAAAAGTGACATTCCTCTGTCAAAGGAGGATTTCATCATAAAACAGGAAAACAATTTCCAAGCTGTTCAAAATCATTTGTGCAACAAGAAGTTACTATAGCACGATCCATTTACAAGCCCAGAAATTCAGTCAGACTCACTGCCCCTCTTACTCATGATGAAAACTCTTGAGAAGTGCATTGCTGAAGGGTGGACAGGTCTTACACCTCCATGAGAGGACG
Organism: Mohoua ochrocephala; assembly: GCA_013398855.1. Taxonomy (NCBI): domain Eukaryota; kingdom Metazoa; phylum Chordata; class Aves; order Passeriformes; family Acanthizidae; genus Mohoua; species Mohoua ochrocephala. The sequence continues at coordinate 62,012 of VZTA01018950.1, forward strand.
TAGGTGTGGATAAAGTGCCATTTTGCAGAGGTGAAGCAAATATTATACCCAGTAAAATGCAGAAGTGTTCTAAAATCCCTGAAAGAACATCTGTGGGAGGAAAACACATCCTTGCCCATTCCCTGAAAGTGCTCAAGGCCTGACTGGATGAGGCTCTGAGCAACGTGGTCTAGTGGAAACCACTCTGTGATTCTACGAAACATAGCAAGATGGTCAAAAATTAGTATTTCCATGGTTCTTTAGAAACTGGGAGAGAAGCAACTTGCCCCAGACATCACCCATCACCAGAAATGTGTGTAAGGACCAGGAAGGGAATTTCCAGTTTCAGAATATTATGGCTGTGTCTAAGTCTAAAACGAACTTCTCAGTACTCTGGAGCATGCCCCTGGCACAAGCAAGGTGGTCTCAGGTGGCCACGGCAGAGAGCACCAACACACTCCAAGTATGCCCTGGCAGGCTGCGGAGAGGGCAGTTGTTCGCCTGCAAGGACTGTCACGTCAAAGCCAAGCTTTCCTGATCCCTGTTCCTCCCTCCCTTTGCCTCCTGCCTCTCCTGTCACCTAGAGACACAGGCTACGACCAGCATGGGAAATCCCTCATTATCTTGCTTGCAGCAGTGGAGAGAATCCTAAAACAAGGTGTTAAGCTCAGAAGTCCAACTGATTTGTCTAATTTGTTTATTATTATTATTATTATTATTATTAATTATGATGATTAATAACTTCGAGTCTCCATCTCAGTACAAAGAGGAGCCTGGTGCAGGCTTCTTAATGGAAATGCAGAGCCGAACAACATGTTTGTCAGTTAGCAAACCCCCCAGTAAAGGGTCTGACTCTCAAAGTAATGAAACAATTATGGTTAAATCTTATTACTTATTAGTTACAACACAGTGGCATTTTCAGTCTAGGGCAAGATGCTGTGCCTGGCACAATGCATTGAACACAATACATGATCCAGCGGCTCTCTTTGCAGAGCCATGGCCTAATGCCTGATCTTACTGCTGCTCTTTAGAACACACAAGTAAAAGTTATATTTATATTAAAATTAGCAATGGTAACAGCAGCAGTTATTTCTACAGTCAGGAGGAACGCAGGTAATTTAGTTTGGGAGTGCCATCCCTTCTTCTCCCCTCTGTGCTGCTAGGAGTCACCCTGCCCGGAAGATGGAAACACAAGAGGAAAGCATCATAGCTGGTGCACAGGTTTTCGCTTCTGGCAAACATTGCCGGAAAACCAAAGCAGAACTCACCCTCTCTCCTATGCACAAGGCAACTGCTTTCTTTAAAAGGCAAGGGCAGACCCTGACCTGGGCTAGCCTGAGAAAGAGAAGGGGATAAAACCTAGAAACAAACTCCATGGAGAAGCAACAATATCATGTCCTCAAAGGTCAGCTCAGGTTTTGCAAATGAGATGTAGTACAGTCTGTCAGCACAGGATGTAACTAAGAGTGAGGGCTCCAACTGAGAGAGGGAGCATGAGCCTTGGGGAAGAAAGCGCTACCAAAATGTGGGACGCTTTCCTTAGGCAGCTGATGGAGGCTTCTTTGCTGAAGCAATGTGAAAAAGAATCACAAATACTGTAGAAAAATTCACAGTGAACTCACAGTGATGAAGAATATATGATCCAGCAGGCTTTCCCTATCGCTTAACATCTCTAACCTAAAATCTACCCGTTTGTAAAGGCAAAAGGATCGTGAAATGGAATCCATTCTAGAAAAGATATAAAAAAGGAAGTAACCAAAATGCTTTAACCTTAAGTTCCAAATTTGAAAAAATATGATTCGTTTTTTCCTCAGGCCACGCATGCTATTATTTTCCATGTCAAGTACTTGTGCATAACTTTCAGCTTAGCTGTGCATGAAAGCAAGGGTGTGAGGCAGAGGTTTGTTTTTGCAGGTAATGATACCCAACCCACACCACTACACAGAGACACACCTATCTCTAAAAGCAATAGTCATAAAACTGAGAAAAAAAACAGGAAGCAAGCCACTTTATATAATTTGGTATTTAAAAGAAAAAGATCCAATCAAATTTCTTCAAGCTTTTAGGTACCTTCATGTGCTACCACAGAAAAACATCCAAATTAAACAAAAATCCCATAATCCAAGACTGTTTTAGAAATAGTAGATTTTGAATGAAGTCTGAACACTTTATATCATCTGTCATATTGATAAATTATAAGTGCGTACAGTTACCCCTACCTTCTAGAAATTGTTTATCTAGAAGACACAAAAGGATCAAAAGACTATGTGGATGGATGGCCTGGAAGGATCAGAAACGCCCATACTTTTCTGTTTCCATTCTTCCAAATAATGAAAACAGCAGAGAAATTTTTTCCAGGGACAAGGAATGCAAAAAATCACTATTATTAGCAACATCAACTAAATCCTGCTTCTCCAAAAGGTGAATTCTATTCCTCTTATGAACTTCTCTCTGCCTCCTGTTGAGTAAGTGCCACAATCAGTTGGCCAAATCATCTCAACTACATGCAACACTGCCTGAAGCCTGTAACCAGACAACAAGAGGAAAGCGGTGTTTTTTACAGCTTAGGACTGGTGTAAATTGACACCATTAGGTTTTTCATTTTCCAGAAGACAGATACATATGCAAGTGGGTGTCAGAGGTAAAAACTTCCTCATTTCGGTCTTATCTACTTTTTTCCTGTCCTAACAGATAAAAAAAGGAGCATACTTCCTCAGCAGTACCAGATCACCTCATGCAATTCTCTCTCACAGGAAGAGCACCAGCCAGGACACAGTCATGCGGAGGCACTTCCCTACACATACTCAAAGTAGCCAACAATGAAGGCAGTAAGAAGCTGCTCTGGTGAAAGCCCTGTTTAAGCGTTCACATTTATCCGCCAGTGGATTCCTTTCTTTTTCTCAAGCATTTTCTTACGAGGTTAAAAATAGTTTAGCGGTGAAAGCCATTAATAATGGAGTGAACTGTGTTGTGGGATTTGGTGTCGCATTAACTGTATAAAGAAGTAACAGCACAAGAAGGGCCTGCTTAATACTGCATCTCCTGCTGAACTCTAATTAACACGACAAGGGTTTGCGTTGAACTCGGTGCTGAGGCAGTCCATCAGCCTTTCTGACAAACAACTGCTCCATTTTTTGCTGCTTCCCAGTTCACTTAAGCTCAGACATTTTAGGTCAGCAAACACCACAACACACAGCTCTGATCTCCTGCACCACGTGGGACACAGAAGTCATTCAGGAATCCCTGCAGTGAAGAGATGACTTCTTCTGGGGCTCATGAACAAACACTGACCTCAGGAGTTTGTAGATGAAGCAAATCCCAGGCCTGGTTATGATTTGCACTAAGACTGGTCTCCATTCAGGACTTCTTTTACCCCACTAGATAGACTGAAGATGCAAGGATCAAGTCCTGTCCTTCCTGGGCAGGCAGCTCCTGCTTTGTGTCCCAACCTCTTACTCTCTTAAATGTAATTCACTCTTCAACACAGATTCTCTGAGGTGCCTAAGTGCAAGGAGAAAGTAAAATTTCCACTATGCTGCTATTTGTGACTTAAATCATTACGTGAATCTCAGTTTTGAGCAGTAGAAGGCTAGAGAATAACCCAGCATACCTCTGTCTCCCAAAGATGTATGAACAGATGCATAGTTTCATGGACAAGGCTCCAAAACCAGACAGGAGCTGCTGCCTTTCAGACAGAGTGACTGACAAAACTGAACTGGAAGTAAATGCTACAGACTCAGCGTTCTCAAGAGTAACCATATTAAGTCAGAGGAAGCCAAGAGCAACTGCTCACTGATATTTGCAACAATGATGGCATTACAATGGATTACTTTTAAGAAGTTCAAAACCCAAACACGAGTCAGGTTAGTTTGTGTCCAAGGACTTCAGAGCCTCCCTTCACCTGTAACATTTTAACACACATGCTGCATTTTCCACTATTATGGTTAATTATCCCTTTTTGTGGATTCGAGACACTATTTCTTAAATCTCCTTTTCTACAAAGACAACAAATGGATGACCTAAGAAAGAACTGAGACCGTGCCGCATTCCTTCTTGCAGGGCAGATGTAGGAGAGCCCTAGCATGTCATCCACAATGCTGGATAAAGAGCCCTTACTACAGGGGCGATGCACTACCTCTACTCTTAAAGTCACAGAATCATTTAAGTTGGAAAAGACCTCCAAGATTATCAAGTCCAACCATTACCCTGACACTGCCAAGTCCATCATGGAACCATGTCCCTAAGAGCCACATCTACACATTTGTTTAAATAACTCCAGGGATGGTGAGTCAACCACTTCCCTGGGCAGCCTGTGCCAGTGCTTGACAACCCTGATGCAACTTGAGGCCGTTTTGTCTTGTCCTGAGATCTTTACACAGACAGGGAGCTACACATACATGAGTGGATGAAACACGGAAGGCAAAAAAACAACACACTGTGTTCCAGCCCACAGGCACTCTTGCACACACAGAGAGAACTACTAAACCAGACCATACAGCCATCTTCTGGAACTGACTTCCCTGGTTATTGCCACCTCATGCACTGAACAAGAATGAAAGTCACCTGAACAGGAGCTGGCTTGAGATACTGAAGCCCATGCATTTAATCCCTGAGTGGCTGTCTTTAAAACAAGGGCACGGTGATATATTATTTTGTGGAACCTGAGCTTTCTGCAGTCTTCTGAGAGGATCACCTGGTCCTGTCAGGACACCGTCCTCTGTGGCACCAAGGAGAGCTGCATTTGAAGAAATAAAAGTGTAGGGAAAAGTGCAAAATGCCATCACAGTGTGCTCAACAAACACAACAGTCATTAAACACCCTAGCTTATCAAAGAAGATAGATAAACCAAGGAAAATGAGTTTGTCTAGGATCTTTGGGCCTCTCTACCTGTGTGCTCCCAAGTGCAGCATTGCACTGTATTGCAGAGAGAGATCCTGCCAGACACCAAACTTTTCAGACACTGCACAGCCCCAGACTGTCAGGATCAGCATCTATTTTGCTAACATATCGACACGGAATAAGGACAGCAATATCTAACAGGAAGGAAATGCTCCCTGGGAATCTCACCACGGAGCAGAGAAGAGAGGGCACAGTTAAAGCATTAGCAGGAGGCCTTCTTTCACAGCACCCCTGGGGTGCCTGAGGTGCTCACCAACAGGCTGTAGCCTGATGCTTAGACACCGATAATAAGAAAAATATCTTGCAGTCCCAGGAGAGAACCAGTCATACACATTCCCTTTACCTCATCATTTGAGCTATCTTGTGTGTGTGTTTCTACACAATTTAGAGGCTATAAATCATCCTCTTTTAAACAGACTGTAAATTGTCTTATTTACATCACTACATGGGGGCTTTTGTATATTTAAAACCCTTTGACTGCCATTGGCTATTAGATGACTGACCTGGGCTGTCCCCATCTAAGATTCAGATACCTGTAGTTAGGCGAGGAGTACCCTGGGCCAGGCAGTCAGTCCCAAAATATACCACAATAGAGCAGGAATTCTCACTGGGCTGCCCAACTCCCAACACTGTGCTTCTTAGCACATTAAAAAAAACCACAAAAAACAACCAAAAAAACAACAACCAAAAATACATTTTAAAAAACTGATTGTGCCTGTCTGTTTGTTTTCTACTTCTGGTATTGTTTCCCAGCTCAGTTTTCCCAACTCTTACCCACATAATGTCAGCTGCTTTCTGTCCTCTCTATGCATATGCTGCTCATGTAAACTCTTCCTATTCCTAATTAGGTTTGCTTTCTAAAAATCAGCCTTGCCCTACCCACAAAATACATTTGCTACAGATGACCACACAGTCAAGGAATAATTATGAGAAATAAAACTTGTTCCACTTTCAGGTCATGTCTACTACTCTGCAAAAGAAATGCACCACTGAAATGCCAGGTTATTGCATTCTCAACTGCTATTCAGAATCTAAAGAGTCACTAAATCCAGCAATAAGTTCTGATTTTGAAGAAATCTTCTGTTGTCTTCCCTTACAGTCAATACAGTAAGAATACACTTATGGATTAAAGTATCCTGGCTATTATATCAGAAAAGAAAACCATATGACTTTTAAAGAAAGGAAGATGACAACTTTCAGTGATTTAATTTTCTTTAAAAATTAATTCTAGCTAAAATGGGCAAGGACTGTTGATAAATTTATACCACTCATTTATACCACTGTGTTCTGTATGTGGGCATTTGAGTCAGCAACAGTGAAAGTGATCTCCCTGGCCAACTTTTCACAAGCATATGATATTAAAGTCATAAGCTGAATCAACTGCTAACTTGACCAATGAAAACTAAACTGGCCCCTGCAAAACGAGAGATGAGTGAGGAACATGACAAATATATTTGGAACACTGCAAATGCAAGCCTTTCTCTGTTTTTCCAAAATGAAAGATAATTGTGAGTTACGTAGAATCGCAGAGTATCTAGTTGGAAGGGACCCAAAAGGATCATCAAGTCCAACTCCCTGTTCTTTGCATGACTACTTAACACTAAACCACATGACTATAACAGTGGTTACAGTAAGAGCTGCAAACACAAACTACAGAAATACTGATTAAACTATTTTCTATAATTTCATAAACTTCAAAAGTACAACAACTCCAGTAAATACCAGTATTATCACATACAGCTCATGTCATCTAATTAATCACTGGTAATTATTACTGCCAAATTCTTGACATTTAGGATACAAACACCCCATCCTACATTAACAGTCACCTCTGCAGGCTGACTACTACTTGTTTAGCATTTGCACAGCACAGCTTGCTGTTGTGGAAGTGAAGAGGGCAGAAGACATAACTCAAACTACAGTGTCTGAGCATCTGGGGAACATCTTTACTCGTAGACTGCAACCACAGCTGACCCCCTAGCCCTGGCTGGAAAAGCAAATAACAGCATTATCTAAATACAGTTAAGTTGTACTCAGGAAGCCAACAGTGTTCCCTAAGCAATCCAGAATGATAAAATTCTCCCAGCAAGGTGAGAAGGGTTAAGTAGGTACCATTAACATGGAGAAGTAGATGGTTTGTACCTTCCTGTAGCAGCTGTAGGAGTTATCCCCCGGAGAGAAGCGAAAGCATGAGCTGAGCAGCAAGGACCTCAACAGCACTGAAGTCAGACAAGAAGGTTGTTTCTATTTCTATAAGTGCAACCCAGCAGATGTCTGTCCGCTAAAGATAGCCTGAGAATCTTCCTCAAAACTAGATGATGACTCCTCCTCTTGCATGAATGCAAAGCCTCTTGCACTGCATGAGCATGCACTCACCCCATCTGTCTAGGATGGACAGAAGGTGCACGAGGGCTTGCGGTGCTTACAGTGTTTCTGAAGGCTGCTTTTTCTGACCAAAGACATGTGGGCAATGCTTCCGGGATGAATTTTAATAGCTCAATATTAGTGAAAAGGCTGGAGGCTCTGCAGGCACCAGAAACCTCAAGGAGGACCTAGGTTTGCTCTTTTTCCAATTATGTACTTTTTCTTTATAAACTACATTAAAATCCTATAAAAAGATGTAAACTGGTTTGACTTTTCATTGCAAGATTACTAAGGCCAACGAGGGAAAAAGAAAGCCTTTGTTCCTCCTCCCTACACAGTCACACACAATCAAACTCAAAGTTGAACAGACAAGAGTGCCTGCAGATTGGAGATGCCTGAAGCTCTCCCATGTCTTGTTCTCAGGCTAGTAGAATGAGCAAAAGAATAAACTGAATAATTTTATTAATATACTTTTTGATCAAACAAGAGTAAAGAAATCTTCATTGCTTCTGCACTGCAGAGCAAGCTTTTCTGAATAAGTGCAACCCCCAGCTCATCTTTTAAAATTTTTTATAGTGCTAGTTTTCCAAAATATTCTAGCTCTATTATTCACAGCCAGTTCATTCTTGCTCTCTGCATTAGCTGCATCCGAGAGGTGCTGTGGGTTGCAGGAGCTGAACCACGAGGACACAGCACTTGTTCACTCCACTGAGTGCAAGGCTCATGCTGCCTCCTACCTCACACCCCTCTTTGGTCAGGTCCCTCTGCCATGTTTGGCACTCGTACTGTCCCCAGCTCATCGGCGTGATACATGGTCTCTTCAAGCCACCAAATCCAACACAAGAGGACGTGAAGCAGGAGAGGGGCTGCAGCGCTATCTCCTTGCTGAGGATACTTCAGATGGTGACACTTCCCTCTCCTAGGCCCCACTACCTAACCCACAGCTATGGATTAGAGCTATGACTGCTCTGTGTTCTCATGACAACAAGTGGCCCATTGCATCATCCAACACGAGTTGTCTCTGGAGTGGGAAAACACAAAGTTGCGCTTGAACACGAGGTTTTTGACAGCTCCTAGCACTTTCCACGCTCCCATGTTTAGCTGTCCTTGATTCACTGCAGCCTGCAGAGGCTTCTTAATAGGTACGAGTTTCTCCCCACATACCTCCTCCTTCCTCACACCATGATCCTGGTGGATTCAGCGGAGTCTCCTGTGGGAGTCACACACCAGGAAGAGGTGTAGGAGAGAGTGCCTGTTTTCCTCCAGCACCACCTCTGCTCTCACAAAAGCAGGCACACAGGCTGGGAAGGGAGATGTCCAGGCTCCCCTCCAGAGAGTGGGGAGAAGTCTCTTTTGTGGTCACACTTAAAGGAGTTAAACCCCTTGCCCCTCCTGAGGTTACCGGGAGTTCTCGCTTTTGATTTCCAGCATTTGGATCTTACCTTGTTTAGGGAGGGTCAACTACGTATTAGATAATCCACTCCTTTTTCAACACAAAATGGAAACCCTGGAGCACACATTAAAAAATCTTCTTTTTTTTTTTAATTTAATACTCTCTAACATTCAAAAGGAATTAGATAACAGCTATAATGGCCCCACCTACTCTTGATCCTTTCTGCTGCCAGAATGTTTTGTGTAATAAATCATGCGAGTGCTACATTATTCCAAAGCTAAAAATGGAGCAGAGTCAGGAGGCGGCACAGAGCTCTGAATACAGAATGCAGAGTCGTATTTGATAACATCTGCACTCAGTCTGATTTTAAGCTTCCTCAGGTTAGGATAATGAACTCAAATGGGAGGGGAAAGGTTCACGGGGTGATTACAGCACAGGCTGGCTTTTAAGCCGTTTTTCTTTCAACTTCACTTTCACCACGTTTTGATTTAGGTTGGGTTAGCTCCTGGAAAGGGTTCTGCTTAACAGAACACACTGAAAGCATCCTTTACAGCTCCCCAAATCCAAGACAGTTGTTGAAGTGCGGTGAGAGAATGCAGGTGAATAGCAGAATGCAATATAATTTTTCCTCAAATCAGAGGGATGAGATCAAATTCTTTCCTCCAGGCCTGGAGAGAGAGCTTCTGAAAAAACACTCCCACTAGCTGTACTGGGGCTAAAATACCGATTTAGATCTTGAAATGAGTAACAAGCACCGATCACAGGAGTGGACTTGATAAGGCAGCTTATTCTAGCTAAAAGCAGACACATTATTCCAGCTGCTCGTTATTCCAAAGCCCGTTCCCAAGCACCTTCACTGTAAGTAATGGTTATCCACACTGAATAAGTAATCAGGCTAGATGTGGCACCCACTGCCTTTGCCATGCTAACCTAACATATCATCTGAGCTTCGACTAGGTTGGTGGTGGAATGAAACTCTCCAAAGGCTTATTCCGAATGAGAGGTTTTAACATCTGCTGGGGAGAAGTCTGGTAAGAGTCATGAGCAAAAAATTTAGTCTTTAGGCTTTAAGAACAGTTTTAGTTAAAATAGCTGACTTTTTTAGATGGCTAAACCCATACCTCGTAAGCTATCGCTAGTTTAGGTTGGATAAAACACTATGTTTCAGCTGTTGACAATGAAAAACTTTTGGGACAGATTCATACCAGGGAACTGAAAATAATAAATCAAATGAGGTTGGTTTTTTTTTTTCCCCAAGTAGTTCTAACATCTAGGAACTGAACTTCAGTGAGAGCTGAAACTCACGGGGAACTAATGAAAGTACAGCTGCAGGCTGTTAGTCCAGGATGTTTTAACACCCACAACTGCTGGAAAGCACATGGACCAGCTCACAGATTTCTGGCAGGCTTTACTGCTGCACATTTACCCTGTCAATAACCTTCTGTGATGCAAAAACATCTTAAGGGTTCTTTCCATATCCAGATGGTGGTGTTCTTTCCAGGCCAGTCTGCTAGATATCTGATTTGAAGATAGCCCAGCAGGCTACTTAGATCTTCCCTTCAGATGACTCCACATTTTCTTCTGTGACTGATTTACTGGAACAAGAAACAATGAAAAGCACAACTCAAAATCGCTACTTGCAGATGTGCACAAACTGCAATTATACTGAGAAATCAAATGGAGCCATCTCGCTAAGAACTGATCAAATACATGACCATCTCTTCTAAAAAAAGAAGAGTAAAAAGAGCAGATAATGACTGACATGATTTGAATTAATGAATATTAAGGCCAGCAAGACTATTATACTCATCAGCCAGTCTGAAGTGCAAAGTAGCAGCCAAAGAAAACCTCAGAACTTTTCTGTTTCCACCAAATTATTTTTAAGTCTACACGCAGGCATTCATTAAGCACATTCATTTAGTCCTTTTATCACCCTGCACTATTCCAGTTTTATTCTTTATTACAGATACAGCAAAGGAGGATGATTTTGTTGTGCCTTGCTCTGCATGCTTTAAAAGCAGATTTACAAATGACCTGATCTGCTTTCTGAGGGCACTGCTTAGTATTCTGACCACAAGCCTGCACCAAACCGCAGCCCCCTAGTGAGGAAAATTTGAGGGAAAATTTGAGTAGTGCTTAGCTCACCAGTACTTTCAATCTGTTTTCCACTTTATTAAATTTCCCTTTTTAGAAATAATTTTAGCTAGTTCTCCTGTAAATACATTCTCTGCACTGTTTTCTGTCAGGTGCATATTAAAAGTGCAGAACACTCAAACACTTAACACAATTCCAGTTAATACCAAAGCATGGACCATCAGTGAGAGCACCAGAGTCTTCTTCAGTTTACTCATACAGAACTTACATCTGCATGTCCACCTATTACCAGTAGGCAACCTTAAGAAATGTAACTCAAAAAAAAACCCCACCCAAACTTAAAACCTATCTTTAACTTCTAACATGCAGCAACGTCCCCATAGATCTAGCAGACCAGAATCATTAAATCAATGTCCTCCTTCAGTCACTGATAAGCCTGGGAGTATTTTTTCAGTCTCAGACCCACTGGGCTTGAAGCCAGACCCAAAATATACTTTGAACCTGGAAGGGCAGAAAACTGACTGCAAGGACTAGAAAAGTTCCAGGCATGAGCATTGCCCTGGCTGCTAGGGTAGAAATAGGAGATGCAAAACCACAATGATACTACAGGGGCTGATCCTCTGTTGTTTTTCTCAGTCGCAGGATGTTGAGCAGCCAAATACCATTGCTAATAAACACCACAACCATGAAGACTGTATAAAGGCCCTGGAGATGTTGCAGGCTCCATTCAGAGAGGCTAGAAGGACTCTACAGCTATTAAATCGTGACAGAATGACCCAACAGAACAAATTCCCTAGCTGATCCCAAGTTTTACACACAGTTCTCAAGGTAAAAATCAATACAAATGGTCAAGTTCTTGAGCTAGACTGAAAAAAAAAAAAAAGAGTTCTTTTATTGAGTTCTGGTGCAGGAAGAACATTAGTCTATAATAAAGATCTCTGCTAGGAGGGAAGGATTGCTCCTAATTTTTTTTCCTGTCAGGAAGTATTGGGTTTTTAATGCATGGGGTGGCTCAGAGGGTAAGGGTGGTAATGGTGCGTGTTTGTTGAATTATGAACTCAGTCACGTACGTAAAATCCAGAGACAACAGAAAGATTAAACACTATCTCCCCATTAGGGCATCTTTTGCAAAAGATATCCTTCTACTGGGGATATATTTTTATAAAATAGGACTGTTATCTCCATGCTGTGGATATCTGGGCTCTTATTCTAAAAGTAATTGAACAGTTTCTCTTCAGTTCAGGAAATTTAATATTATTAAGTGACTGCAAAGCAATGTACAACATTCATAAACAAGCCAGGAAGACTGCAGGCTAATACTGGCACTGTCAACTTGCATAATAAAAGGAGAGATTAAGGTTGTTGCCTAAATTGCACTTGTGTAATCAATTTCTTTAGAATACTGAAGAATTGAACAAAATGATGCTTTCATTCAATTTAAACACTAACAAAAATTAACATTTGAACTTCTAGCTAAAGCAGCCAGGAATTACTTCCCCCACTTATAGTGCATTGCTCATACTCTTGCTATAAATAAGTAGCCTAATGACATCCAAACAATCCAGTCAGTCAACACAGGGACAAAAAATTAAAACACATTATAATACTCTTGCCATTTTACCATGCCAAAAGTTAATTAGCAGTATTAACATTCAAGTTTTGAGACCCAAACCAAAGTTGGCTTTAATGGCTCTAGAAAGTACAAGGCTGCAGAGCAAGGCTAGTCAAAGCAGAATTTCAGTATTTTTAAAAACTAAGAATCTCCAGGATTAAAGACCTTGCTTTGAGAAAAAAAACCAGGAGATGTTAGATTATATGCTTTTAAAGCTTTTTTCTTCTGGTTTATGGGTCTCAATATTTTCCCTGAGCCTGAGAAGATAGAAATAGTATTTAAATGCAAGAAGCGACTGTTACCATTTCAAAAACAAGACCCTTTAAAACCAGCAGAGTACAATAAGCATCCCTGTGAGTGCATGCTGCTAGTAGCAGATGCAGCTTGTTGAGCTAATACTTTATTTAATATTCATATAATGCTTACCAAGGGAAAAAATTTAATCTTTTAAGGAAGTTGCTGCATTTAATATTTCCCATAACACAATGCATGTGGTTTACTGCCATATTTCCAGTAGGCTGGTGAGAGGAAAAAAGCAGCTTCCATCCCTCCAAATGTGAATTGCAGTACTGCCAGATCTTAGCAGGGAGGGGAGGAGGCAGCTACCCGACATCCCACCTCTGCGAAGTGGGGCCCAGCCTCGAGAAATAAGGAGGGCAAATCTTGTAAGAAGCAATCCCTAGGGGGTTGGCACAAAAGAGAGCCATCTTTAATTCTAGTCCTAGACCTTACTGTTCCTCTGGGCTTTTCTGATCTCCTCAAACTGATTTTTGCAGCTCAGCAGGCATGGAGGCCAGTACCACGGCAGGCTTCAGTCCCAAACATTTGCTGGAAGGCTATAGGAGCTGATGTTCCCCCTCCCACCTGCATGCAGATGGGCTTTCTACCAAACCAGTATCAAACACACTCACAGAAGTGACACTGTGACTGGGTCAAGGTAAAGAACTCAGCAGGCCACTCAGACAGCTCCATGTCCACTAAAAGATCTGGTGGAATCTTCTTCACTGATCCAAAGGACCAACCCTTAATAGCAAGCTCTGTAGCAGCCAACAAAGAAATCCAGCTGGAAAAACTGAATGGGAGATACAGTTGTCAAGTTGAGAGTGGGTTTTCTCCCTGTTTGAAGAATTCCAACAAGACCACTTTGAGTACATACCAGTTAAACCCTAACTGAAGCTATTGAAAAAACCCCAGGTAGGATGGAGTATCTATTGCACATACGGTCTCTCTAGAATTATGAATGCCTGTTCCTAGGGGAAACACAGGATACTCGTCCATCCACTGTGATCATGACAGTACTTTCAGAGTTGTTTTGGATGTCATCTGCTCAACAGAGATCTGTTTTGGCTAGGCGATGGGAGGGCATGCCCAGAAAGGCCATGGAACCTCCATCATTGGAGATACGCAAAACCCAACATCAGACTACCCAAGCCACCCGCTCTAATAAGACCTGCTTTGAGCAGGAGGTGGGAACAGAGGCATCAGCCCACCCGATTCTGTGATTCGTCTCTCCCCCAAAACTAGCAAGCTGAAATTGTGCAAGATGTTAACATAAAAAATAATTAAGGTAAAAGTCAAAAGACTTTATATTTGGTCAGGTTCAGATATAGAAAAAAATCTTAAACTGAAAATTTTGAGGAAAGATGAGAACAGACTAAGGTTTCACTAACTCCTGCTCTGCTGTAATCAGACCAGCCATTTGCAGTTCACCATAGGCAGATATTTATTTACGAAAAAGGCTTGAAACTTTTAAACTAAATAAAACTTTTAAACAGCAAGAAAAATATTCCAAAGCATCTCGTGATTAAACTATTAGAGAGCATCCAAAGGAGGGCAACAAAGGCGGTGAAAGGCCTTGAGGGGAAGCCATATGAGAAGCGGCTGAGGTCACTTGGTCTGTTCAGCCTGGAGAAGAGGAGATTAAAGGGAGACCTCATTGAAGTCTGCAGCTTCCTTGTGAAGGGAACAGGAGGGGCAGGCACTGATCTCTTCTCTCTGGTGACCAGTGACGGGACCCGAGGGAATGGCCTGAAGTTGTGTCAGGGGAGGTTTAGGCTGGATATTAGAAAAAGGTTCTTCGCCCATCATTGGGTGGTTGGGCACTGGAACAGGCTCCCCAGGGCAGTGATCACAGCACCGAGCCTGACAGAGCTCAAGAAGAGTTTGGACAATGCTCTCAGGCACACGGTGTGACTCTTGGGGATGGTCTTGTGTAGAGCCAGGAGTTGGAGAGAATGATCCTTGTGGGTCCCTTCCAACTCAGAATATTCTCTGATTCTGCATTTAGTGAATTCTTTTATCTACTACAGCTCAGTTCAGCTCTCTTGAGGTTGCAGTCCATGCATTAATTTTAGTGCAATTTGGATCACAACCTAAATTAGTTGGCCGATCAACCTGTCTTTTTAATCGCAGCATTTTGGATATCACAGTTGTAACCAAAAGGAGCCCCTCTCAGCCAATCCACTTTTAGTGAGGTCCCCATGTTTTTTTCAGGAGGTTAAGTGACTGCATCAATTCATGCAGTAAATCATTGAATTCAAAGTGCATATACTTTCTCCCTGTTGCCCAAGTTCATCCACCTGACTTGTTTTCTTTATCTGTGGTACCTAAATAGCTATCCTGGACACTGCCTATATTCTGGGCAAAGAGAAATGCGTTGTCATTTAAAAGCTTCAAATTCTTCGGAGTGAATTTGGGCTGATGTATCTCAATCTCCCAGTAGTAACAGCTACAGACAGATCAATGCCTTTGCGTCAGAGACAGGACTCTGCTCTCTAACTCCCACTATTTCTGAAAGTAGACTACCACAGTTTCCACTGCCGTAGTAATTCTTTAAATAAAGGACAGTATATTCAGCAGTGATTATCAGAAGGAAGTTTGACAGAAATTTTCCACCAAAAGTATAGATAGACAACACAGTGTCTGTAAAAATGCTGTGAAAATAGAAATGAAATAGACATAGTTACCTCCACATAAGAGACAGACTCTGGGAACTTCCATTCAGTGGAAAATTTTCTTTCTTTCTGAGAGCGACAAATAATGCTGATTCATTGGAGATTGCCTGGCCCTGTTGAACTTTAGTTCACAGGAAACATGGAAACAGGAGAGGAAGTGAGCTCTCTCTTTGCAAACACCCAGAAGGTTATAGAGTGCTAGGAAAGAACTAATGTGGATTTATCAGAGACAGATCATGCCACTCTTCCTCCTGTGACAGGATGAAAGGCCTCTCTGTAAGACGGAAGTAGGAGATGCTCTACATCTTCAATGAATACACAGCTGTTTTATGCTCTTGCACAATAGAAAACCAGAATGTGCTTCTCAGAGGTTCACTGCCACACAGAAAGGCTGTACTGTGTGCTACTCGCTTTGGGCTCGACTGAGACAGTGAAACAGAGAACATGCATTTTCTATACACAGTACAGACAGCATCTAGAAGGGACTGCAAGTACATGGGAGGACAGACTTAGTAGTGTAAAAGATTTGAGAAATTGACCGGAATGAACTTCAAATAAGATGATAATACAGTATGAACAAACGTAGTAGTTATCAGTTGCACAAATGCAACATGGAAAATGGGTAGATGTGGAGATTAGATAGTATCAGAAATATATGTCTGTGTCATGCTGTTGAAAAACCAAATGACAGACAATGACTCTAAAAACTTCACCTTGGAATCTATAGACATTTGTTTCACCTGGAGATGTTGATGCTTTCGCAAGAGTACTGCACCACGCCTAGGCACGACACTTCTCTGAAAACACTACAGCAGGGTGAACAAAAAAGAACCCTGACAATTAAATGTAATGAGAGAAATAATGGGTTGTTGCATTTAGTTCAGGATTTTTATGCTTCAGTTCTCTGCCACTGCTCAGGATCCCTCATCACGTTACATCTTCCACATGACTTCCATTCACATCCTGCATCACAGATGGGTCAGATGAGATTTTCCATATTGCAGCACGGCAAATTTTGTTCTATAGAAAACCCAGTTCCTTTAACAACCACATAGCACCGCTCTCTTGGGGAAAGGTAAGTTATAAATGGGACAGCCAACATCAGAACTAGAACTGAGGTGCAGGGCTCAGATCACCCCACTAAAAGCACAGCTAGTTTCCTTCTTGCCTGCACCCTTTATTTCAATGTATAGGCAGAACAAAGGGGAGGCTGTGACCTTCAGGGTGTTCTCTCTGTCCCACATGACTTGATTGATACAGAAAGGACAGAGAGGCACAGCAGTGGTTCAGTGACATTACAGCTTCTACTGTAAAGTGACAGGGAGAAAAAAAAAATCAGTTAAGAGGGAAAAGGAGAGGCAAGAGTGGCATACTTACAGAGACAGAGCAAAAAAAAAGCCAGTGGCAGGAGGGAGTCCCTGCTAATTGAAGAACTCCCTGCATCTGAGAGTCCTGAAGTCCAAACGCACTCATGAGCAACTCCAGCACCGAAAAGAGCTCCAACAGAAACATAAAAGCATGTCTTTTCCTTTTGTGTTAATATGAACCAACCATACAGAAAACCCAAAAAAATGAAAAGCAACAGATGTCTTGAAGCAGCATGGAAATTCACAGGGGCCCATGCTTGTTGGACTCAAGTAGTAGGTCAAAAACTTAACCATACTATTTTCCTGCTGTGTGATGCTCCATATATCCATGGTTTCAGCTCACTAAGTGCTTGGAAACACTGTATCTTCAGAGGTGAGGCCACACCCTGAGTGCTGTGTCCAGGTCTGGGTCCTTCAGTTCAGGAAGGACATTGAGATGCTTGAATGTGTCCAAAGGAGGGCAACAAGGCTGGTGAAGGGCTTGGAACACAAGCCCTGTGAGGAACGGCTGAGGGAGCTGGGGTTGTTTAGCCTGGAGAAAAGAAGACTCAGAGGTGACCTCATCACTCTCTACAACTTCCTGAAAGGTGGTTGTAGTCAGGTGGGGGTTGGTCTCTTTTTCCAGGCAACAACTGACAGAACAAGAGGACACAGTCTTAAGCTGCGCCGAGGGAAATTCAGGTTGGATGTCAGGAAAAAGTTTTTTACTGAAAGAGTGATAAAGTTCTGGAGTCGTCTGCCTGGGGAGGTGGTGGAGTTACCATCCCTGGATGTGTTTAAAAAAAGACTGGATGTGGCACTCAGTGCCATGGTTTAGTTGAGGTGGTGTTAGGGCATGGGTTGGACTCGGTGATGTTGAAGGCCTCTTCCAACCTGGTGATTCTGTGATTGAAATGAGTTAGAGTGTTGGTTCAGGAACCTCAGTTCCTCAGGCTGAGGGAATGCTATGGAAATGTCTGAAGAAGATAAGTTTGTCTCTGACCAGACAGCATAAATGCTACGATGAGCAGATATGAGGTTATGTCAATGCCAGTAGGAAGTTAAGGCCACTCTGCACTGTCTCGGAAAGTTTTTTTAATTCACTGGAAATGGGCAGAGCATGCCCTGCCCACACTCCTCCCTGGGGCTGGCAGCAGTCTCCCTCCTCCTGCTCTGCCATCCCCTGCCTTACATAAGAAAAGGTAACCCAGAGGTCACAGCAATTTCTGTCTGAATACATGTCATACAAGATATCTCCTGGCTCAGGAGCCCTTTTTTGTTTGCTTCAGATACTGCTGCCTGATAAGGGAAGCAGAATCCATTTAGCCTTGAGAATGGACTGTGCTTACAAAGGCATCCCCATCTCCAAGTCCTTACTTGTCAACAGGCTTGGGCTGGAGGACGAACACAAACCGTCTCTCCTTCAGTCTGCCATGGGGGCCAAAGAAAAGGGTTTCAATCTTCATCACAAACCAGCATATTTAATATGTAGTTGTCAGCAGTAAAGTTCTGATCAACTGGATGAAATGAATTCATTTCTGATTTTCTATTTGAAGGATCATCCTAAAGACAAATGAGACAAGAATCAAGAAATAAAAATAGATAACATCAGTAGACTTCATAAATCAGAAAAAATCAGAACTAATCTCTTTCCAATTGTCTTTGCCAGTATAATGCACAACCATATGAAGTTTTTGTGGCTACGGGCTGAATATTTGCTCCACAGAGCACAGGAGAAAGGGGGAGATGACAAGGCTCCTTTTCTCCCTAGTTCTCCTCCCCATTAATCAAATCATGCCCAGGCATATGACATGTATGGTATGGTAGCTACATGACCAAAGAATCTCCCTCCATTTTGGATCTTTTCTCTGTCTGTGAGAGCCATTCTGCAACTTTCCAACAGCAAGAAACCAATTTCAGACCAGTCTGTGTCTGCATAAGAGATACGGGTTTGGGAAGGAGAGTTTGAAAGACTACAAAAGAGGAAAGTCAAAGTGCAAAATCTACAGGTGCTGAAAGAAACCCAGTAATAACCTGCTGGGAGCACACAGATTCACTGGAATGAGATTACGTGCTGTCAGTTTCCATCAGTCCTCTCAACTGATTGCAGCATTTGATACATGCAAGCAAGATTCTCAGGCGATGGCAGATGAATACAACTCATTTCTTCCATCATTTGAAAGTCATTAGGATTAGAGCACTGCATGCACCAGAAGCATCAAATTAAGCACCCATCACAGGATCAATCCCCATTATCCCCTGGGTTTTTGCAAATGAACACTGCAAATTAAGTATTTTAGTGAGAGCACTTATAATTTGTTTTCTTGGTTAGCAATGATTTAATTATGCCCATTTTTAAAACACAAGATAAACAAAAGTTCTCTTTTTCACACAGCTAAGAAATCAGTATTTTACTCCTCCCTGTTAAAATTGCAAAATTATGATGCAAATGTAGAAACTAAAATCCAGCTTTAAAATCATATGTCATTTGGTTACTATTAAACCTATTAATATTTGCATTACTAAGGATTAGCTGAAACAGTAGGAAAGTACAATTCACAAACAACCAGAAGTAGCAAGAAAGGAGGAAAATGCAGGAGTACCAACTTTCAAATATTTTTATCCATCTGTACCATATGTAAATCAAGACATGCTCTAACTTCCAGCTCCCAGCCTGTCACAGCGCTACACAGAATGCTAGATCAAGGCATTCAGGAGCGCAGCATGGGCTGAACAAACTTTTATGATATTTTGATTTGTTGACCAAAGGCACATAATCTAGAACACCAGGGCAACACAAGTATCGCCAAGCACGGAACAAACAGGCTCCGTGTGTTTGCCAAATCACCTGACCGTCACACTCTTTAAAACAACTGACACTGGGAGAATAAATCTGGGGAATACATCCCCTCATTCAGGGGATGCCTCAGAGAGACAGCAAATCTATTCAAGGCGTTGCCACGTACATGAAAATATACAGAACAATAAGCAGAGGAAGCGGCAAAACACTCCGCAGCATATGGTTTATGCAAATTGAAACTGAAGTCTGTACACAGAAAATGAGAACAAAATGTAATATTTATCGAATTCTATTCGCTTGGAACATAAAGCCAGAATTATAATAACAGGTGTTCTCAGATATATGTTTGAATGCCAGGAAATTACTTCTCTACAATTTTTGTCTACTACAGAGTATATGCTAGCAATTTAGTCCAAAATTAGCATTTCTGTGTCTCCCAAGACTGTATTTTTTTTAATCCAGGCCAGTTTATCTTCTGCTACCATTCTATGTATTGTATACACAGCATCTTTCACACAGTATTCCACAAAAAAACCCCAAAAACCCCAAACTTTTAACAAAAATTGGTAAAAGTAAATCTTTAAAACTCTAACATCCCCAGATGTAACTACAGATGACCACCACACATTACCCCACAGGTGGAAAAGGACAGAAGGTAGGCCTAATGCTAGACTTTGTATTTCCAAAAGGATTAAATTAAATATGTACTGCCACAAAGGATTAAATTATTTTCTCTCTGTGAAAAAAGTACACAAACACTACTGAAAATAGAACGACATGTTCTTAGCCCCTTCATACCCCATTCTATGCAAGCCACTTCAAAGCAGTGTGCCCCCTCTTTCACAGCTGTACGCAATCTCCAAAGTAGCTGGTATGCTGATAGACTCAAAATATTATTAGTGAAGTTCTTTGTGAACCACTACCATACTGCAGAGCAGATGTAGTTCCAGTTCCACAACTTGCTTTAGTCCCAGCAGGTCATTAAAACAAGGGAGGCACTTTATATATTTCATCTTTTAATAAGTTAGAAGCTATGATTCTGTACAAAAAGTCACCCTCGTGGCCCCTTCGCAAGCCACATACACTGTCCTAATTACTTCAAGTAACTAAATTCAGTTGTGTAATTCTGAGCCAATTATTTTTTTCCCCCCAAGTAGGCAGTCAGGATTTTAATGGAAAATGTGCAGATGTGAATATCCAACTGTGTGCATTCTCTTATGTATATGTTCATGCTTCATAAACCTTCTCCCACAATTTAATTTTCACTGGATCATAAATATCTGAAGAAAATTGAACTCAGAGGATTTTCACAGAGTAAACACTTTAAACCTCAGAGCTGGATTCTACTCCCTGCTGTTATGCAAGCAGTTTCAAGCAGTGAAATACATTCTGGGGCTACCAAACGCAGGACTTGTCACCTAGTGATGGATTTCTCCATCTTCCCAAACAGGTCACAGACATTTGTTTCAGCCACGGATTGCATATTCTTATCATCTACCACAGCCAATTCTTTTTCCTAGTCTGTGGGCTAGATGCAAATCAAAATTCAAGAGAAACACTCCATAGTGAATCAATACTCACCAACCAAACACCTCTCATGAGAATGGTTCGGCAGCATTTTTGCCATCTGATCTTCCCAGAGGAGCGAGGGACAGCTTTAATTCTGCTTTGCATCCTTTTAGAGCAAACTACTGAAATATTCAGGTAAACATGAACCCAGCCTTTTGCTCCAGCCTCACCTTTTTCCCAGCCAGGGCTATCTCCCTCAGACAACTCTAGCAAAGGAAATTTTCACCTTTATGGCCAAATCCCAAAGTCCTGTGACAGAATTTACAACTAGCAGAAGCAGCTGTTAATAATCCCTTTAACAATCTGCAATGAATCCAAGCCTGTATCCAATTCTGCAATCATTACTTCTGAAGCCACAGGACCACTTCCTAAGGAGAAAGATCTCTAAAAATATCAGAGAAAGCTGTTGTGACTGAGTCACTGGTTAAAGCTTGTTTCATTCCAAAGGTACTTTTGGGAAGTTTGTGTCTGTCCATGTGCTGTCCTGGAGAAAAAAAATCTCAGCAATCTCAACAAAAACACAGAAGAAGTAAGTTTTTGTATTGACTGCAAAAGAATGGCCAAATTCATTCCAAGGACAGAACTAGGCTGGAAACTAATACAAGAATGTAGTTCCAGTAGAAAGAAGATGTTTTGACCCTGAGAAGAAGTCTGAAGGCGAAACCACCTCAGATAGGAGTTTTGCTTTAACCAAGAGTCACTGCTTCTTTCCCACACAGCTGTAAATCAGGATCCTTGTAGATGCGATAAAAAGCAAAAAGCTCATAAACCAGCAAACAAGCAACAAAAAACCCCAACCAAAATTTATTCCAAATGAATATGAAAATGGTATCTTCTCTAAAAGATGAAAGGGATATTTGTACTCCAATTTACAATTCTTAAAATCATGCCTATTTTCCCCTTGTTATCTTGTTTTCAGTTTATTTTTCCCCAGTCTTCTCAAGAGCTACATCTCTGGGCCTACGTGTAGCCAAGCAAATTCAGTCTGAGCACAAAAAACAGACGACTACTTTGGTTTCTGAAAAACACAGGTGAAGACATGTCTTTGGGAAGGGTGCAGACATTTCTGTACTTCTCACCTCTCTAGTGCTTACACACTGTGAGGTGTCAACCTCACATAGCTTTCTAGACCTTCATCTGTCATAGCACGTACTGGACCCTGTAATAAAGAGTCAGCTCTAAGCTTCTCACTTGCAGCCAGCATTGCCAAGTGCAACTCCATGCGAAGGGCAGCGGAGCAGATGCCTCAGGCACCCCACTGAAAAGAAATGAGTTTTCAGGAGCCAGGGAAGACAACCCAGAGGTGCAAGGATGTTGTGAAAGAAGCACAAAGAAGCCATTTTGTGATCAGAGTCCTTTTTTCTTGGTGGTCTATGGGATAACTCACCCCAGTAATCAGTGCCCACTCTGAGGCCAAAGCAGTTCTTGAGGACTGTTGTGCTGTAGCACACTGGTGGCTGTGTCTCGAGGCAGCTGGGGTGCCAGAGCAACATGCACGTGAGACAACACATGCTGTTAAGAAAGCAACGTGATGATCTCCTTTCCCTTGGAGTACTGGGCACTGCTCATGGTCTGCATACACACGTAAACATGCTCATTCCTGCCCTGAGATCTTTCCAGACAGAGGCAGAAGTCCCCATGCTTGGTGAGTCCTTGCTGGTATGTGCAGAACCACACATAGGACTTCAGCTGAGGATATGGAAAAAGCTCCTCTGTGAGCAGAGGTAAGCAAGCATGGAAAGTGAGCACTGCACGAGAGGAATAAATGTAACGTGACACTGAGATGCTCTGCAGATCTGTGTGAGGACCCCTCCGTGGCATTTAAATCAGTTCTTCCCAGCAGCCAGAGAACATGCAACATTAGGATTCCTGCTGGTCTAATTTAGTGCAGACAGAACAACAGCTTTAGCACCCAATTAAACAAATTTTTCTCCACCATCCACTTTGATCTATTGCCTGTAACAAGTGCCCCAGCTGCCTGTGGTTAAAAGCCACCCCTGTTGCGTGGCCCAGTTCAACTGTGGTACTTGTTGGCAGTGATGACCTGGAGGACAAAAGTACAAAGGGGCTAAAATGTGGAAATCTCATGGAGGCTGTGAGAATCAGTAGCAAGTAAGAATGGCAGCTTGGATGTAAGTTTTAGCTCAGGACACCCTCCTAACAACACTGACGAGAGCTATAGCAGCAGTGACCCCTTCCATATGTACCTATAACTGTACCTGTATATACACACCTGTGCAGCCTGATGCCTAAATTTGTGTTCCAGTAGCTGATACTGATTGTCACAAGAGACCTACGGTGTGTCCTGGTATGGCCATTATTCTACCACAGACAGATAATCAATAGCATCTCTTCTCATGACTCCTGAGTGCCTACGGGCGCTTTTTCAGCAGCAGATGCAGAATATACACATCCCCACGATGTCCTAGAGAACGGACAGCTAATGGCCAGCTAGATCCAGCTGCATCAGCAATGTCCTGAAGCACGCTGCCACCTTGTTGTAGTTTGGAGAGATGACAGCGAGCACCCTTTACTCCTTCAGCTTCACTCACAGCAAGGTCATCTGGCACCCAGAAAAGTGCTGCTGTGTTTGTTGTTGCAGAGGATGAAGGTGCTGGCTATTTATCAGTAGAATCTGGGAGTTCTGCAGGACATGACAATTCAATTTGGATGCACTGAAAAAAAGTACTTTCTGCCTTTCAGCCTGTATGCTACAAACGTACTTAAAAGCACATATCATTTGATGGGTTCTGGTTTGTCTAGAGCAATACATGCTTGTCTAAAAACAGAAACAATGTTTCACAACAAGCAGGACAATACATCTAGACTGCCTAAGTCAGCCTAAGGACTCTTTGCCTTTCTCAAAATCTGGACTGTGTTGCTCTGGGTAAATTCAGTATGAAACACTGTCCCTTACTACACATGGATGTGGAAAAACCCCAACCTATAGGAGGCAGAGGAATGAGGAATTCGGTCCTTAAGGTGAATGTGGTCCGCTGACGTATCTGCCCGTTCAGAACATCCTCTGCGCACGTCTTGGAGCTTATACACATGCACAAGTTTAATGGGTTCAGCTTAAAATAGCCAGTTTTAAGAGCTGTATTTTTACCCACATAACCCTGGATTAAAGTGGCTTAAAAGTATACAGTCATATAGCTTTATCTCCAGCGATACAGAAACATTCCTGTAATTGACACTGCCCCGTATCATGGGCAGTCTCTCACAGTGGTCCTCTCCAAGGTACAGGTTGGGGCTTTTCTTACTCTTTCCTGAGGTACTCGTAGAGTTTATACCAAGAATCTGGGAACAATTACCATAAGGCAGGCAAAGCAAGAGGGCAAGTTAACTAGTTAAAGAACATGAAATATAAATCAAACAACCTTGTTTCTGTGCCTCAGCATAGGATTCCAGATGTTTTGTAAGGAAACAGAAGACAAGACAGTAAGACGTCAGGAAATACATCTTAGCACTAATGATTTGAAAGCTCTGTTCTTGTAAAACAAAAGGATACAGTTCAAAAATAAGGTGCTTGGAAAAGTTTTAGAAAAAAGAAAGGCTACAGGTGAACTAATTTTTTTAGTTTCAATGATTTAAAATGCAGAACTCAGAGAATTTATTTGAGAAGACAATACAATCTGTTCAGACCTTTCCTGATACCTTTTCTTTTCTGGCTGTCAGCAAGAAGAAGACGTTACCTTATGTCGTACAGTCTATTGCTGAGAGACTTGACAGTGCTGTTCATCCCATCCCTTCTTTCCTTCACCTTAGTTAGAACTGGAGACTGAAAACGTGTGACTCCCAGCACTCAGGAGATATGTAAATTACAAGGGAAAAACAGCTAAGGGCTTGCCTGCATGTGTTGCGCACCAGATAAGGCAACACTCTTTCCTTCCCCTCTGCTATTACAGCGTTTCCACTGCAGCGTGTTTGGCTTCGCTAAGATAGACAAGACCACAAAAGCTATTTGTGAACTCTCATATCAGTGCACACACAGCGGTAACAACCCAAGACTCCAGTCTACCAAGACTGTAGTAACTGGGAACATTTTAATATGACATTTTTCTGAAGGAAACCTTATTCCTTTGATTTCTGCAAGAAGGGGAGGAGCTAGTCAAAAGCTTCAGACCTGTGGTTAAAGCACTGATGGGAGACCAGAGCTCTACCTTTGAAGATGAAATTTCATTTTGGACGCTCATTTAAAATTAGGTTTAATCGATTCACTTGCATAACAAAGACAGTAGCTTCTGAGCAAAGTGCTCGCCAAAAGGAAGTGAAACCGCTGACACAATGCGAAGAGCTGAAAACAAAGCGATGCAGCTAACACACTTATCTCAGGGACATGGTGCATCTTGACTTTCTTAGATGGTTTCTGCCTAATGCTGTCATGCGAAGGCTCTTCAGAAACCCAGGGATGACTCTCAAAACATCCAGCTCTGGCCACTGATACTGAAAGACACTGAGAGACTTCACCTGTCACAGAATCTTCTAAAATTTGTCCCTGTTTGAGTGAGATAATAAGAAGAATAATCACTGCCGTAGCACTTGATGGCCTTGGTAAGTGAAAAATTGATCAATATTTTTCTTTTCTCTCACCCCCCAAGAGAATTTGGCTCTGTTACAAAGTGAAAACAAGCATTTTCTAAATTCCTAGCAAAACAAAAAATTCAAAGTATTCTCAAGAAAATCATACATTATTGTTTAAAACTTTTAATTTCAATCAATTGAAAACTTTCAATTTCAAAAACAAAATAAGGTGACTAGAAAAGCAATTATACCTTGGGTTTTCAGACCAAAAAGCTGACTCATGTCTCATTCATATGGAATGTGGTAGGGCCACCAAATCTGCTTTTTCTCTTGGACAAAAATCTGTTCCATTTTATATCTTTAAAGATTTGATTAGCTTATGTTTTATTCCATGAAGGAATTAAACTAAGGTAAACTGGCAGCAGATAATCAGAGGCAGCACCAACCATCAGCAATAACTTGAGCTGATATGCCCTCCTGGTGTTATGAGGAAGGATGCTAGTCCACTGCAACATCCCCTTTCCTTTCTCTTTCCCCTAGTCTTATGTTTGTACTTGGCCCCTTGGTGTGGACTGATAATGTTGCACATTTTGTAAAACTAGTTCTCGTGCTTATAAATGGAAATAATATTCCATCTGGTATAAAAAAACATGCTGAGGTACATACTGCAACTTTATTTTCTTCCTGTATTTTCGTGTTGAATGCTGTGCTGTATCTTCAGGGATTTGAGGTTTTACTTCTAGATCATTTGACATAACAAACCTAATAAACAGTCCCCAGATAAACGCATGAATGGAAGCTATCACCTTTGCTATTAAAAAAAAAAGGCTATTTAAGTCATATAGTACAGAGAAATACAATGCTTCAGCTCCTCTCAGACACCGTTTGGGAAAGAAATATTGTGTTAGAGACACAGAAGTATCATGGGTTTACTTGCCACAGTTGTAGCAACTAGGTTTTTTGGAGTACAAGCTGCAAAGAAAGAGGAGCATAGCCTGTGTGGTTTTCAAATTATTTTGTGCCTTTGATGGCAATTTTCATACGTCCACTTTCAGAGCTTCCTCTTTCTTGTTCACCAAATCACTCTTAGAAATATCGCAAGAGGAACAAGCAAGCCCTTTTAAAACCATGCTAAGAACATCACTATGAACCACATCTTTAAATAAATTGTTGTCCTCTTTAGAAGGAAGTTCTGGCTGTGAGTTACTCTAATGCGTAAGACAACAAATGGTATTTTGACTTGTATTTCATGGGACTTTCCCAACACTAATGGGGGCAGCCTCTCGGCCCTCCTCCAAGGACAGTGGTTGTTTTTTCTCCTGCTGTGGGGGAAGAGAGACTGTGAAACAACATGAGTGCCCTGTGGGTCACAGAGGAAGTTTGGGGTACAGCTGAGCTCAGCTCATGGCGCTCCCAGCCGTCAGATCCACGTCGTGAACCAATCCCAGCAATCACTTCTTCCCGGACAGACTGGTCACTGCTGCTGCCCATAGTGAAATTCTTCAGCCAAATGAAAACTGGAGGGGAAGGGACAAATCTCTGACACCTTTTTGGCCTTTTCTAGCTCTTTACCTTCTGAAGATCTTAAGCACTTGATTATCAATGGTAAACAAGGAGACAGATCAACCCCTCCACTTCAAGCCAGCTGGTAGGTAACTAGCAGCACCCAAACGGGCACTGCACCATCACAACAGGAAGTTCTTATAACCTGCCAATGCTATGACACAATAGGAACTCGATTCAGCAGGACCCTCCTCTTCCCAGATCACACAGAAACATCATGAACTATAGAAAATTAAAATCATTGCCCCACCTGTAACTCAAACAATCAAAAGGCTCAGATGCTGAGCTGGTCCTGCTGTCCTGTAGCACAGGAAAAAAACATTTGGTAATATACATAGTGCCAAGGTGCTTATTACTGAATCATATTGCATCCACACATATCCTAAGCAAACTGTTGCTAGGTGCTGATTGATTTAATAACTTAATGGACTTTGAATAGTTTCCAGAAACGAATACTGGACCTGAAGGTTGTATTGTTATTTTGTACAAATGAAGCAATAGCTGAAAAAACTCTCATGAGTCCTCAGCAGAGGTAGGAAAAATATAATTCTGCATTGGGGCAGACCTTGAAATCAGATCAAACGGCAACTGTGAAGCAG
This sequence comes from Mohoua ochrocephala, assembly GCA_013398855.1. NCBI lineage: Eukaryota > Metazoa > Chordata > Aves > Passeriformes > Acanthizidae > Mohoua > Mohoua ochrocephala. The sequence goes on from VZTA01018950.1 coordinate 89,708, forward strand.
CCTCTTTTGAACTGCAAGAGTAGGTGAAAAGAATTATTTACCCTTATGCTCTTAAAGTGAGATTAGCTCTACAGCTTGGAGAGACTGGTTCAGAAACAACTATAATCAACAAATCTTTCACGAGATGTATACTGTTCAGTATAAAATAAATCTTTGAACTGGATGATCTTTGGAGATTTATTCTGTCATACCTTCAGTCCTGTCATTTTGCATCATCAAAGTGAAACCGAAATAACCAGTTTTAGCCTTAGCTAAATGTAAACAGACCTTGTTCTATTTCTGTAGACTGTTTTGCACTAAAATATGTCAAAATATCTTGCAGGGTCCATTAAGTGGCATTCTTTTTTGCGGGAGAGGAAGGGCAAATGATTCTCGGAAAACTGCAATGGCCCCCCTGGAAGTCACAGAGCCCTCAGGGTGCTCTGTGGACTGGGGGCTGTGGTGGTTGCAGACCACCAGCCCCTCTTTGGGGTATAAAGACAAGACCTGAGGAGAATGTTTCTTTTGATGAAGCAGACCTGTGGCTGGTGAGACTACATGCAAGATAAGGTTCATTATACGTCCCAAAGGCATACTTCAGAGTCTTCTTGCCTCCACACTGGCATCCTCTCACTGCCCAAGGCAGCTGGTATTCCCCCAAGCACCTCCCTCCCAGACATGGGGGTGGTGGAGCAGGACGGTGGAGAAGCCCATTGGAAATTAATTTGTCACATGCACTTTGGCACAGAGATGCCCCACGCTGAAGGACCAAGCTGGGCAGCTGGGCAGGCACTGGAGGCATATGGCAGGCATGGCACTCTCTTGCCCAGGGCCGGTGGCACCAGCACAAACACCCACACAGCTCAACGTTGTCCATAACTGGCTGAGCAACGCAGGCTCAGCAGGTGGCAGAGCCTGGGTATGGTCTTCAGTAACTGAGATCTGAGTATCAGACAAAGCCAGGGCCCAAACTTTCACTAAACACTGGAAGAAACACAGAACTGGGCTCAAAACTCATCACCTCTTGCTGCTGGTAAGGAGAGGGATCTGAATTCCCTAGTCACACAGCCTTGATATTGGAGGTCTCAACATGGATCTGAAGAGACTACAGCTACAATTGTCATAAATATATAATAAAATCCCACTGCTCAATCTAGAGAATGGCACTGCATTTCCCCATAAGACCCTCTGCTTTATTCTGTGCTACTGGATAAGATTTTGGGAAAGAATAAAACAATTATTTGCTAATCTTTTCAGTTTCAAGGCCAAAGCTATACAGTTACAGCTCACTCATGCTCTAGCTCTTCTGAAAAGGGGATGGTTACAGTGAATCAGGTTACTTTCTAGTTTATTTTTATAAACAACACACGGGATTCTGAGTCGGTGCATCCTTATAGTTGTGTCAAATAAATGTGATTTTGTTATTTTTATAAAGTTTAAAAAACCATGAATTTACAAGCTCATGGCAATTTCAAATGAAAATCTATATTCACATCTCTGAATATTGTCATCCGTCCTTGAAAACAGGTCTATCGAGTGCCTGTAAGCAACATGGTGAGCCCAGGTGAGCCACACACTTGGCAAGAGCTTGAGCAAGTGAATTTTTCTGAAAGTCAAAATGCAGCACCTGTCTGAACTGACCACAGCTGATACAGGCAAAACTCCCCGCTCCATGAGCTTCCCAATGTTCCAGCTTCATTTCAAAGCCCCCAGAGTCTTAGAAAACACTCCTGGCCAGCTGAAGGCACTGGTGTCTTCTGGCAGTGCACATGCAGATCTGCACTTTATTTCTCTCTTTAAGCATGTTAAACCTTACGCAGATCTACCTGACTGCCAGCTGCAGTGTTCACAGCGAAGGTGATGCAGAGAGCCTGTCTCCTGAAGGTCCACAAGGAACCTGCCTGTAAGAACATGAGCCCTTGTCCCTGGTAAGAGGCTAATCTGAAACCACATTAGAGACAGTAGAACTTCTGTGGGTCTTTGAGTAACCAAGGTCTTGCTGCAATTTTATGTCTACACACAGTGTGCACTCTATACATCTATACAAAGCAAAATATTGTATTACAGTGTTACATCACAGACTAACTTTGGTAAAAAAGGGCATCCCTTAATCTGAGGGGAGGTAATAACTCTCACAACAGGTAAAGCAGAAGGGCTCATATGTTGTACCTTGCATGGAGATCTTGCTGATTTATCCATTTCCAAGTAAATTCATCATTTAGTTTTAGCCTTAGCTAGATGTAATTAATCATTTGGAGGGAGTGAAGTTAGGATTTAGAGCAGCCCTGGAGCCCACTGAAGTCATCAGGTACCTCGTGGCTTTCTGGAAGCTTTGGATTCAGAGTGCAACAGCTGTTCAAAACCTAAACGTGAGAAAACTGAATGTACAAGAGCAAATGGGACTGATCGCAACGGCAGATGCAGAGCTTGTGGCAGTTTGGTCTGCTTGCACTCAGAGAATCTAGGGTACAGGACATGGCAGGCTTGGTTTCTGCAAGGAGATAGGGTTAACCTACCTGTCCCTTGCAGGGAGCCCAGCTCCTAGTAACATCTCCCTCATAAACAATTATTTTTCTTTTTCTCTTGCAGCACTGTGTTGGAAGGATGCAACAGAGCAGAAGGCTGAAAGCTCAATTATCCAAATCTCTCCATCCTAACACACTCCTGTCAGTCATTGCAGGGCTTTGAAGAAAGACAAAAACAGGTGAAGAGTGTTCAAGTGGTAGAATTTACTGCAGAGCTCTGGAAAACAAACTGCAAGACAAAGCATTATATTACATTTTAGACCCTATGCCTGCCACTTCCACCTCACAGGCTGAGCGCCTCAGATTCACACTGACATCACACATCGATCCTGCAGCAGGATCCATACAAGCATGAAGGCTGACATAACATTAATTACCCATGCCCATTAGCAGAACCTCTTTTTCCGCACAGCTTGTAGCATCCATAATTTCCAGGGGATGCACCAAGAGGTGTAACTGAAACAAAATGCCCTCACATGAGAAGCATGGATAGCACATCATTCTCTGTGCTGCATGTTTAATCACTTTGTGCAAACTCTTGTACGTTTGTGCACCTTTGAGGTAAAAAGTATGAGAAAATCAGCATTATTCTTTTTATGATACAGACACAATTTTCCAAAACCCAATCCTTTGTTAAAAATGTGAGAATACAAAGGCTGCAAATGCATTAAAAAGTAAACAGCATAAAAAATAAGCCAAGTTATTTCCTGCTGGTGCAGTTAGACACAGATCACAGCCTGCGTGTCACAAATTACAATGCTTTGGCAGATGTAAAAAGCCTTAGCAAGACACCGCATGGTTTTCAGTCTCCTCACCTCACGCAGGACTGAGAGATTTTCTAACGCAGAGAAATAAACCAACACTCAGATACACGTACAGTGGTGAGATCTTGCATGCAAGTGTAAGCAAACCTTCAAGGCTGGCAATCGGAGATGTTATGAACCTGCAGATAATGTTGGAGGCAAGTAAAGGTCAGCCCATCTTTATACCTGGCCATGAATACCAATGAGAAGGCTGGAAAACTACTGTGTTGCTGCTTTGTACCTGAGACCATACTTAGATGCCAGGGAATGTTAAAACAAACAGCTGTGATAAAAGGCTACTCTTTCTGACATAAGAAAAATTAGGAAGAGAGAGAAAAGATAGGAGAAAACCACTAGAAGACCGTGTGGAATGTGGTGCCTTGCCAGCAATATGAGTCTTGCTACAACTGTAAGCCCTCCTGAACTGAGGAGGTTGTACAGTCACAGGAAGTGTCCCTTCAGTAGCAAACCAAAACCCACTTTCTCTACTTGTATAATCCTGAGCACTTTCTAAATGTTTTCTTTCGTATAGGAAAAACTGGCATTAAAGAATCTGGCAGAATCTTTGAAAAGCTTCATTCTGTGTCTCTCAAATTCAGCAACATAATGTTAAAGGTAAGAAATACTTTATAAAATTAACCTTCTGTCTCCATAAAATATGTTTATAAAAAACAAAAGCCACACCAGTAACTGCTGTCTCAAAAATACACAAAACAAATTTACACTCTTAAAATCATAAGTCAAATGAGACTTCAAAACAAAGCTATAATAATTACTCCATTAATATCACACTTCTAATGAGAATATACTCATTTTCGGAAGTCGACTTTTTTTCCTAAAACTTAAACCCCTTTCTTTCAAAGAAATGGAGAAGCAAAACTATTCCATCCATCTTATAATGCAGTGTGAGAGGGCATAAATGCAAACATGCTGCTGAGCACGATCAGCACTATACACCTAAGAGTCAGGGAGTCCTATTTGGCTGAGCAAGCTTTCCCTGTTGAGCAGGGAGCTCTGGCATCCAGCCCTTGCAAGAAGGGAGCAAGGAGCTCTGGCACCTAGCCCTTGCAATCAGCACACCAGCTTGTCACGGCAGGCTATACATGGTCACAGACATGTTTAGATAATTCACAAGTTTTTTATGACCTACCGTATGTGTCTAAAGTCACCTGAATCTGGACTGAAATGACTTACCAGAAACTGCTCCAAATGTTGTAGTTACTTCATTTCCCAAATATAGATCATTTTGATATCTAATAGTTTGTGTCACACCAATAAACCCATCATGCACTGGAGTGTGAATACACTGTTGAAAGTGTTGATGCTGTTGAAAGATTATATCAAGGGCACAGAGAAACATGATTAAGTTCCAAGTCAGTGAGTTCCCTCATTTTTGTATAACATGTACGGTCACTGTTTGATGAAAAGAAAGCTTTATTACAATGAAAGGGAAATATCAACTAAACAGAAATAACGTCCAGCAGAAGCATAAATCATAGACAGGTCTGACAAACCAATACCATGTAATAAAGTTGCTATGGATGCCCTGAGGCAGAACAGCAGAGTTTTTCCAAGTGCTATGGAAACAGACAATTCAAGGTACATTGTAAATTCGTTCCACAATGTGCTCACCCTCAGCTGGCGTTCAGCATGGTGCCGGCATTGAACCTGTCGCCAGCAAAGCTGTAACCGTCTGTTCCCAAGAAGAACCTGACCCAAGTCTGCGAGCTCAGCCATTCAGGAGTAAATGCTGCAGCATTCCTTGAATCGTGGAAGGCAGAGTGAGGTGAAGGGTTTCACACGATCTTCCAAGGTAGCTAGTGTAGCATCGCCTTCCTTTTTGGACTCTCTTCTTCTATCACCATATTCTTCCAGTTTTCAAGTTTGTCTTCTTACATTGGTTGTCATTTCCATACTTTTGACTTGATTTAGTCAGCCTAGCTCCCTATGAAAATCAGATTTCCAGGATCAGTCTGTTTATACGTCTGCAATAAACTTCTAATGCTGATTTCAGGCCAATGAGACAGATACTGGAGATCTCAAATATGATGAGCTCTCTGTGTATTTTGTAACGCCAGAGGGAAGGATGCCAAGGTTTTGATTTTCTCGGCCAAATAAGTTGAATGAGGCAGCCTGTATGTCGCTGTCAAAATATTTGACAGAACAAAGGCTGTATGAAAAAGTATGGGAACTGTATAGGGTACATGGTGAGAGGAGAAAATAGTTTAATTCAGTTTTTAAAAGCCTAGGAATGAAAAGGCTCAAGACCATAGGAAACTTGAGTTTCCACAGTATTCTCTGTAGCCACAGGACTTGACATACACACCTTGTGAACAAGATAAATTTATAGCAACAGCTATATTTAAGCTAATATTAATGATGTAATTTTCATTACTAAGCTTTATTGTCTTCCATAATGCATGGGATTGCTGCTGGAATCTGAGGGAACTTAACAGTCATGCTGGCCTGGCCATCTCTGCACAATGCTCAGTAAACACGCTGCGTAGTGCCTATGTGCCTAAAAGAAAGAAGAAAGGTCTGTATATGAATAAACTAGTCCAACAGAGAGAGTCAACGCCTAACTAATGGCTCCTGGTTGATTTTAACCCCACTGCAACCAGTGGTGGGTCAACACTGAGGATGGCAGTGGTGATGGTTGTGTGAAGTGCACTGAGCAGCAGAGCAGTAACAGCTGAACATCAGTCCCAGCTGCTCCCAACACATCCATCCCTGTGTCACGTCTCATTCCAGCTCAAACAGTAATTTCCTCGAGAAATGGATTTCTCTGCTTTCAGCAGGGTAGCAAAGAAACCCATCTTTCTTAATACCACTTCTGGGACTTCTGCATTGCAGTTGTTGAAAGAAACTGCTACTTTTAAACCTAAAATTTAATTAAAAGATCTCCAGGATTTTTTCTCCAGTAATTTAGTGACACTTCTCTCACAGGCTAACCAGAATTATTTGCAAACTGTTATGGCTACTGCAGACAAAAGAGGTCACCAAGCTGCAGCAGTAGCTGTAATTAACACAGGAGCATACGTCAATACGTAATTGACTTCTTAGGGAATTCAAGCAGCCACACAACCAAGCAGCTCTGACAAGCTTTTGGCATCCAGACAGCAGCTAGTCCTGCCACGAGCTGGAACAAGAGCAGGAAGAGACCGAGAGGACCAGTTTTTTCTGCAAGTATTTTTCTAAGATCATTTTCCCTGGATGCACGGTCACATCAGATCCATGAAACTCACCCTGCTTAGGGATCCTGGATTTAGGTGAGCAACAGCGATGCAGAATTTCAAAGCCTTTCCTCTTGCTCTTGGCCAGTCAGCGATTATTTACCATGGCACGAACGACAGGACTGCAGGACTAGGTATGATGAATATGGGCTGCAGGTACCAAGATGATAGATTGTGGCATTGGGTTGGAATGCAACATCTCAGCACAAATAGGAGCCTTAGGCAGTCATACAAGGAATCTGGGAGGAGTGGGTTTGGAGCACGATTTTTTGCCCATGAGAGCAATGTGATGGTTAATTGCACAGAGGGAACAGCTCTTCTTTGAGAAGCACGCTAATAATTGCAATTTTTTCTCTGCAATTAGTCATGATAGTGATAGGTATAGTCCACTGCCCCCCTGATCAGAAACACAGAAGGTGACCATTTAAGAAAGTTAGAGAGCCCAGAGAGATGCACACCGTATTTTGCAAGGGTGGGACACCAAACATCCCTATTCTGAAATGAACCATAAGGTGGCACTGCTTTAAAACATTACCTGAGAAGATTTTCCCTGACATTTTCTATGCTCTACAAAAACCCACAGAGTTCCCGCTGAATTTAAGTGAATCAAGTCATCCTACAGAAACCTCAGTGATGCAGTGGGAGTGCACGTCATTGGCATATGTACTTTCACATATATTATTTTCTCAGAAATTGCTAAGTTTTGTTCTGAAAACCAAAATGCCTCAGATACTTTTGTTCAAGCACTGCAACACCCATTTCAAAATTTATGTTTGTAACAGCCAGACCTGTCCTCTATACAGCCTCTGGCATGTAAGACCATAAAGATTCTGCTCTTTTTCTGTGCATGGCAACAGCCAACAAAGACACTTCTAACAAGTGAACTTCTGGTTCACATCTAATGTGCAGGACAAGCTGTCAGGTAAAAACAGTCTTCGCAAGTGGAGTCACAGGGAATTCATAGTGGTTATGGTACAATGAACTACAGAGATAACACAACTCAATAGACACAGGGTATGTTAGACCTGGCCATCATTTTAAATGAATGGTGAAAGGGACATAAAGCCACCTGTACAAAGGAGATTATGTCAGTCTGAAAGAGAATAGTAGAAGAGTGTGATTCTTAACAAACCTCCTGAATGCAAAGATAAGAACCCTACTGAATCTCCAAATCCCACGGGCACAGAGAACCAGCTGCTGGCTGTGTGTCAGGGTACAGTACCACTTTTACATAGCATGAGAAAAAGAAATGGGTCAGAAAATAAATGCTCACTGACTGCAGAACCTTCTGTTGGGTTTTCATGTAGGAGCCTAACTGATCTGAAAATAGCAAGGCCAGGAGTTCAGGTCCCCCTTGATCTTCTGTATCCAGCTAGTCTCCCACTCTGCAAAGAACTCCTCAGTTTTCAGGCAGTCCTTTACTATGAACAATGCAAGGTCTTTAAACCACCGTTATTTTTGCCGTCTCCACCACAAAGTGTGGCTCACCCACCTCCAGCTACCACATGCTATGCAGAAGAACACATTAGGGACAGGTAGCAGAACCACCTGAGCTTAGCTTTAGATATTTTCTTTCTTACAGGTGCTTTTGATCTGGTTTTATATCCCAGTAGTGACCTTGCACTGGCACCCTTTCAACCAATGGACTAAAGTGTTCAAAAAGCCAGTGAGATGCTGGATAGGCCACAGAGCCCTTTCCAAGTGCACTGCATGGCAGGATGATGAACCAGTGTCAGACTACAGACTGACTTCAGGACGTGCAATTGCCAGTGAATCGGCCCAGTCTGATGTTGACAGACAAACATCATCTATTCGTTGATGCGTCTCTCCGGGTTCCTCTATTCGCTCTGCCCATGGAGCAGAAGACGCTCTCAATACACAGTCTGGCAGAATGCAAAGCGGTTCAGTGAAACAGCTGGAGAGACACCAGACCTGTCCACACATGTCAACACGAGGATGTTCTCACTATTACCTTACTTGCATTTCAAATGGGAGAATATGCTGCTTCATACCAAGAATGTAAAAAGAGATCTCATCAGATGATTTTGAGTTGACCCCTACCATTCTGGCAAGGTAATGGGAAGCTTATTTCAACTGCAGTTGACTGAAAAACCTTCCATGCATTTAAAAACCAAAAGACAGTGATAGTGGGAGACAGGAGGATGGATGAACTTGTGCATATCAGCATTCAGAGTTAATAACAGTCTACCAGTAAGGCTCATATGATGAGTTTTAGTCTTTTTTTTTTTTTCCTATTTTGATCACCCAAGATAGTCTTTATTTCAAATATCACCATAGAATCAGGAATTAATTCAAGTGAAGTGGGATTTTCTCTAAATGAGCAAGAAAAATCTTCCAAAACATTCTGAGCTTCAAACCTTAAGAAAAAGAGAGAAGTATTTATCTTTAAACCTTAAAATACAACTTTTAGCAAAAACAAGACCTTTTTCTTTTTTTTTTTTTTTTAAGTCAGCAAGTACACTGTGGACAGATGGTACACTGGCTCTCTTTGAGAAGTAGGCTATCAAATTCTCCTTTGCTGTCCCCAGTCATGGCTAACAGAAGTGGCAGTGAGAAGCTCTTGGACCTACTTGACTTTTATAGACCTGTTTTAGTTGGATACTAACAGCAGTTACCAAACTGGAGCCCAAGTATTAAATACTATTAAATCCTTTGAATCCAATACAGAAGCACTTCAATTATACAAGCTTTCTGTTATCCCAGATGAGGTCATGATTCTTAACGCTCATTGCATTGAATATTCCTGCCATATTCTGAAAGCTTGATTATCAAAATTATCCTTTGTCCTTTGTGTCACATGGATAATTGAAGTTTATATATTTCATGCAAAACAGGTTTTGTACCTCATTAAACAGACCTCTCTGTATTTCCACAATGTAATTCCTGAATATAATCTGTGCGATTTACGTGCCCATGACCGGATAGCATGATTATGGTAACTATAAGGTAAACTGGGCTTTAAGTCAGAAACTTTTAGAAACCCACACATCCAGTGGTAGGGCTCCAGCTCTGGAAGCAGACTGATTTTCTGTGCTCCGAACGGGCATGCAAAATGGCACCATTTCATCACATTATTCAAGCTGTTTAGCTGAACGTTTTACTCATGTCTAACTTACACTGGCACTAATCGTCGCTTGTTTTTAGCAAGGGGGAAAGTCCAGAAGGCAAATCATACACAGCTCAATTAGTTTAAGCTAGTACTACAAAAATGTGACACGCAGATGCTAATTCTTAGTCTGCTGTAGCAATGCAGGATACTTAAACAGAGTAAGTTCAGCATGTGAGTTCACACACCTCCTTTTTTAGACACTGGTGAGGACTACACAGAAGTTCTCAATATGAATTCAATCCCATGTGTTTACCCCAAACACAGAAGTACACAACAGTACGGGGGCAACAGACTCACTATAAGACACACAACCAAAGTCTGAGGGAAAACCAAACATTTCGCTCATTGACCAGCCCATCTTCTTGGGAAGAGCCCACAGAGAGCATAGGAAGGTTCACAACTGCCAAAGCATCGCAGGAGTCTCATTCCTGGGGAGCAGCATGTCCCCCTGGCTAACAGAAAATTCTCAAATACAGCATTTGTGAGAACTGGGACATCACCTGCCCCTTTGTTTTCAGGAAGACAGGTGATACATTAACCTAATCCAGCACTTTATGAAATTTTTGTCCCTCTTTCACACCTCTGAAAAGCATCCTGGCAATACAAGGTAGCTGAGAGATAGATGCATCCAAAGTCCTATTCACAAGGCAATGCCATGCAAAGGTGATGGCTCTGAGGGGCCTTTCAGGAAAGAAGTGGGAAAGTGGGGTGCAGTGAAAGGAGAGGGGGAAGAAAATATCTGACACCTGCCTCAGCCCACTGACTGCAGAGAACGTGGAGCAGTAGTGAAAGCCAGAGAAGGGGACAAGAGAGTAGCCATGAGGGAATCAGGAAGAGCTACACAAACATCACATAGCAGGAGACAGGGGCCAGAGCTAAAGAAGCCAGTCATGGAGCCTGGAGATAATTCTGAAAGGATGCAACACTGGTGGATGCACCCCAGGAGGACAGCAGTATGACTGAAGGTGGAAAGCAGCATTTGTGGGAGCACCTCCTTTGGAAGGAGAGCAGAAAGGGAAGTGCCCACAGAAATAGTTACTGTGGAGATACCTAAGGTACAGAAAAAAATGGCCTTCATAGCTTCTGAAACAATTTTACTGTGAGCAAATTACCCTGATCAGCCTTTCTTTGAACAAGTTGAGGTGTCAGGCTGTAGAGCTCAGAGAAGGTGAGTAGCAATGTGCATCAGAATCAGCCAGGATACAGCTAGTGAGTTTTATGTCATTTAAAATGCCTCAGAAGGGTTGTTTCATGGATATTTCAACATGCAGATACTTAATTTGATTGGAAACTTAATTATCTGTGTCCTAGTTCTTCAATATATCTAAATATTTGTCTTACAAGATACTACTCCCAATGAATCTCTAGATTTATGCTATATAAACACATATATAAAAGTCTTGAATTATGTTCACTGACAGCTGATCAAAAAACATTAGTGCTACCAGTAAAAGAAATACCTTACAGTGTTTGCATCAGTAATCCTGACTAGGTTTTCATTTTTACCTTAGCGTTTTATTCTTGAAAGATCCTCCCCTCAAAAAAAAAAAGTTATTTTATACAGCTAGAATTAGTTTACAGACTTCACTTGAAAAACTTAATTCATCATCCTGATTTCTACCCTTTAGTGGTCAATGTATTTCCACACATGAGCTGCTCTTAACCATAAATCCACCTGTCGGAAGGCAGTTTCCACAGGGGTGTCTAGCTGAAGTTGAGTTTAGCTCTTGGCAGGATTAAGCCCTATGAAGAAGAAGTAGTTTACAATACAGAGGAGGTCAGGGTACAGTAAATCTCTACGTGAGGCTGCAGATTATATCTCATGTGGCAGGTTGCCAAGGAGCTGCTAGGAGCAGAGAACAAATACAGATGGGAGGAGGTGGATGCAGCAAGGGTAGAATTACACTGAAACGGCATTGGCTGCAAAGTGTGACAATAACAAGCAGCAGGAGAGGACAAAGACCAGGACCTACAGTGACCAGGAAAGGAAGCTCCAGCAGAAGTAGCTGAAGAGTCCCTGAAGGTCCCAGCAATACTTCCTCCAACGGCTGAATTTTCACACCACAGCTCTGTCGGGCATCCTCAGCCCCAAACCAACCACTTCGGTTGCTCCCTCCTCCCAACTATTGCCCAGGGACCCAAGGCCCACTCCTCACATGTTCTGAAGGTGCTGTCCCTTTCCCTCTCCTCCATCCTCCTTTTCAAACTGAGTTATGGGGAAGGAGAAATCACATGAGAAAAGTCTGAAATTGCTAAACAAGCTATAAAAAAAACCCTTAGTAAGCTCAGTGATAGATATAAAAATTTCACAGCTTTTCCCTGCAGAATCATTCTGCTATTTCCAAGTTGCACTGGTTTCCCAAGCACTAGTTAAGGAACATTTCTTTGTTCAGGAGAGCACTGATGCATGTGCCTACACAAGTGTATGCTTTTACAACACAGCAACTTAGAAAGGCAATTTCCAGTTGCCTTGGTTAAGACAGTCATTTAAAACTATTGGTTTTCCCCTTGGCTTCTCTGGCAATCTTTGCACAAGAAAATTTTCTCTCTTGCCCTCCCATGTACTGTAGCGATAATACATATTTACCCCGCTTCATGGTGGTGTCATGAGGATTCATTAATGCTTATAAGCACTGTGAAGATGAGAAGTCCTACAAGCAATAAGTTACAGCAAGGCAAGGGGTTTTTAATGCCCACTCAGCCTTGTGGCGAGTAGCTCTCCTTTTCCACCACCCTCGTTTGCATCTCTAAAGCTGTTTGCCAAAAGCTGTCCTGGGGAGCAGCCAAAGCTGATCACTGTAGAGGCCCAGGGGATACTGAACCATTCAAATGAGTAAGGTTAACAGTGCTGATCTCAAGCACAGCAAAAATACTAAGAACACACATACTTTAAAAATTCCTACAGAAGCAATGCCAAGGAAGAAAATGTGCTTCTGAAATCGAAATGGGCCCCAGAAGCAAGAAACAAGTGAACTGATTGGGGAAAGTATTACTTTTTCTTCATTTGATTCAATGCCATGATTCCCTCTGATTTAGTGATTTGTGTCTTCCATTTCTAAATCATATTCTGTCTAAATATAGTTATTACAGAGAACAGAGAACCCAGCCTGAAGACCTGGGCGCTTGTTACGGGCAGGCTGTTCTGGAGGTGGTGGATCAGCACACCAGAACCAGCATTCAAAAACCACCTCCAGGGTGGTCAGCGTTGCTGAGAATAATGACACCAGCACTTGGTTCATCAGACAGCTCCTCTTCCTCTCCCCTGTCCCACCTCACACGTGGCAACCTAGCCCAACCTACCCCAGACCTAGAGCTGGAAACGGGAGCTCTCTGATTGACTTCTCAGGTACAGATAGTCATTTTTCCTCTGTCCCCCCAGTGCTACAGTCTGACAGTGATCCCACATTCTCATCCAAATTCACTGAGGAACCACAATTGGGAAACCAGAGCAGGCAGGGCAGGTTCCAACAAACTCGAGCCACCAGCTCTCGAGGGCATATGAAATAAGGCACAGCTACCCTACCCAAACAGTTGTGTTTATTCCCTGAGCATTGGGATCTATCCTGGCTCCACCAGCTGTGCACAAAGAAGGCACACCCTTTGCAAGTGCTAATAGCCTGTGTTACTCTTACAGCAGCGTCCTTACAGTACTGTTTCCTATGCCCAGCTTGTCAAAGCACCAGCCTGCTCTCTCCTGACAGCAGTTCTGAAACTGTATACCCGTACCTGAGAGGCTCTAGCAAAAGAATGTCATAGGGGATCCATAATCCAACCTCGAGCAGTGCAAAAGTAGGTCAGGACGCAGGCTGGCACTGCCCCGAGCCCACCTGGGGTCAGGGCGACTGCGGTGTCGGGGACAAGGCTCAACCCGACTGCAGCCGCCCAGGACTCCCACAGGCAGCTGCTCTCCCTCCGTGCATGGGTCAGCAGCAAGACTCACAGCTTCTGTGCTCTCTGCCTTGCCCTGCTGGATAATGGGGCCCAGGGAAAAAAGGGATTTTAGGCAGCATTGAGGAATTCCAAAGCTTTAAAGAGCTGGCAAAGAGAATATGGCCACTTGTAAGTCTGAATGCTAGTTTGCCACAGGAGACTTTATATGATTTCTGCAATTCTAGGAAACTTTTCTTTAATGAAAAAATTCTGTCACCACCTGTCAGGAATAAATATAGGCAAAGAAAACAAGACAATATTGAACTAGAAGGAAGGATCTTGCAAAACATCAGAGCTGATTCATCCCTTCCCATTCCTCCCCCCCATCCTATTCCGGGCACCATGCCGAGAATGCATTAACTTAACTTGCCTGGGGATTTACATTAGGTTACTATCCACTACCAGGGACTTCAGATTCCTTTATTCTCCACCATTGCCGTATTTCTGCAAGAGAGTACTGAATAAAAGCAACTTCACCTTTGTCTTCAGTTGTTCAATTTCTGTAGAGTCTGGCAGCAGAGGTGCCAAGTACAAAAGTCTTGACTACTCAGTCCCACCCCTAGAACTGGTATGCCAGTGTATTAGGATATAAATCTGTTATTTTTGTCTCAACATCCATGAATTATCTGAGTATTATATACGCAGATACACATTCTTGCCTGCTAAATCTGCACTCCTACTTTTTAGGATCTGAAAACAGTAGTTGAAACAAGTCACCTGTTGTAGGACTAAGTTAAAAACTACTCTTGGATAAAAAACCCTCTTGAATCACACATTAAAAGAACAAATGATAAACAACTATCAGAAAACTGAGGCTTCTATTATCACCCAAGGCTGGGGACATTTTATTCTTCACACCTTCAACTCATTCCAGAGTTTCTGCAATGACAGCACTCAGGACTGCAGCCTAGAAAGCTCTCTGGCTACACTTTTCCCCAGTAATTTAAAAAAAATTAAGTTTATTCATGTAATATAATACTTGTCACCCTTCAGAAGGACCTTTTCCCTGCTCTTTTCTCTCATTCAGTTAGTCTCATGCTCAGCTGCCCTCCTGTGCAGGTGTTCTGCAAGCCACAGAAGCCCAGTTTGCCCTGACAAGTAGCTGACCTGGCAGCAGCGAGTGGTGTTGAAAGCCCCAACAACCAGCCCTGCTTTCAGTATCAGAGAAGGGAACAGAGAAAGTAAAAGATCACAGAGCCCAACCTCTGACTGAACATCACCGTGCCAGCTTAAGTATATCACTAGTGCCACGTCCGGTCGTTTGTTGAACACCTCAGGGATGGTGACTCCCTCCCTTTCCTGGGCAGTCCACTCCAATTTTTGACAACATTTTCAGTGAAGAAATTCTTCATGATATCCAACCTGAACCTCCTCTGGTGCAGCTTGAGGCTCTGTCTTCTTGTCCTGTCACTGGTTGCCTGGCAGAAGAGGCGGACCCCCACCTGCCTACAGCCTCTTTCAGATGATTGTAAAGAGTGATAAAGGTTCCCTCTTGAGCCTCCTTTTCTCCAGGCTAAACACCCCCAGCTCCCTCAGCCACTCCTCATACGACTCAGTCTCCTGACCGTACACCAGATCTGTTGCCCTTCTCTGGGCACTCCAGCACCTCAGCGTCCTCCTTGTAGTGAGGGCCCAGAACTGGACACGGGATTTGAAGTGTGCCCCATTAGTACTCAGTACAGTGACAATCACTGCCCTGGTCCTGCTGGCCACACTATTTGTGAAACAGGCTCTAACTCTCAGGAAGATCCAAACAGATTGAATCTAAATGGTAAAAAAGCAATGGAAAGTAGATCTCTTCAGGCTTAAACATAAAAAGCAAGAAAAAGGATTAAAAATCCCCTTTATTTTTGATCAAGTCAATATTTATCATACATCCATTCACACTCATTAACTCAAGTAGGCCAGTACCAAAGGTTTGCCACCAGGGGATATGTCCTTTTTAAACAGTTAATGGAGTTTTAATTAATTATGTTACCTGAAAGTATATCTTGACAAAAAGTAAGATAATTGAAATGCATTAAAAAGTGTGTTTATTCATCTGTCCAGAAATAAGCTGGAAAAGACAAAGAGAACATGTAACAGAACTGTCTTTAGAATACCTGAAAAGAATGGAGAACTACTAGGAGACTTGCAAATTCAACTACTGGTATGAATAACTGTATGCTAGCAAATGCCCAAGATGAACAATAATAATTAAACAACAACAACCACCACCACCACAACCAAACAAAAAAACCCACACAAAAAAACCCCAAAAACAAACAACAATAAAACAACAACAACAACAACACCCTAACAAACCAAAACCCCCCACCAGATATATATACTAACTAATATACAAAAAAAAAAAAAAAAAAAAAAAAAAGTAGAATATTTGAATCAAACTATCAAGCATTAATACTATATTGCTGGTGGGGGAAAAATAAATTTTTGTCCTGGAAAAGACTTTGATTTTCCATAGAGAATAAAGAGATTTAAGCCCTTTTTTTTCAAATAGAGGTTACTTTTTCATTGGAATAATAATATTTTCAGCACAAATATATTCTCTGGTTTTTGTTTTTGGGTTTTTTTAATAAAAACCTAATTTTCTATTAAAAACAGCTTTGATAAGAATAATATGGGCCAGTGAAGCATTTCTTTTTATGATGGTTTCTGGCATTCAGGGTCAGGTTCAACTACATTAAATACAATGGCCTAAGATCAATTGCTCAGAAGCAGGAAAACAGTGACCAAAGAGCCAGCATCCTGATTTTAAAGGTCCTGATGCCACATGAGATCTGTCAAATGCACAGATGTAGCAGGGCAGAAAAGGGGAGCTTTAGCCGTTTTTACCTTATAACTGGAGACTACCAAAGACTTCTGGAAGTTTTACTGACTCTTCAATCAGCCCATCTCTCCCTTTTTTCCCCATGCCTATTTTTTTCATATATGTTTTTTAACGTTAAGATTTCATTGTCTTGTCTCTAGGACAACATTCCAGCAGCGGAGAACACAAAGAGGAAAAGATGGTAACTGGCCCTTCTCTGTGTTTTTGTGCTGCAATGTGCTTTGTCTCCACCTCAGAACGAGGAAAAAGAATGTTCATCCTGGCACAGGCAAGCTTTCGAGAAACGTGCAACCAGCCATCCTGACCTACTACTGCCCTGAATGGGAATCTTGGGCAAAAGAAATTACTTTAATCAAATCTTTCTGGTTTTAGTTCAGTCAAGCCAACGTATTTAAGAGATCTTAGCTTTCCTCCATTTCTTTTCTCACTATTTCAATCTCAAATTATGCACACATTCTCTGAGACAACATAGACTCATACAACTTTTCTCAGCTGACATGCTTAATCAAGGGTATGACTCTAACAGGTTCAGTACCTCACAAGCAAGCTCAGCAGAAAACAAAGCTCAGTTCTGTGTTGCTAGAGGGTAAGGAACATACTGGTTCATATTAAATCCATGCCTGTATCTCAGCTGGAACAGTGGCCAACACTGAACATCTTTGGAAGACTCCCACGACTAGAAGAACCACGTAATGCTGCTCGCCAGAATACTTTCCAGCTGCTGGACATCTGCAGGTCAAGGGGTTTTGGAGCCAGCAGTGTTTATTTTATCCTCAGGGGCATATTCTGTGTGAATTTGAATCCACAGAAGCTCGTGCTGCCCCCAACACCCAGTGGCCAGAAATTTCACAGCTAAATGCAGAGCACATTCTTCTGCTCTGAACTTGAGGAGCCTAATGGTGTCACTTGATGGCCCCAGTTCTTTTGCTGACAGAGACTGAACAATCAGTCACTCTCTGATTCGTCCTCCCCATGTCACTTATGCCTTGCTCTCCTCTCTGCTTATCAACAGAGGTGGAAGATAAAAATATGACCAGTAAGAAGGACAGTTGAAAGCACATCAGTCATTTACATGGCATTTTAGAAAGTGAACCGAGGGACTTTGATACATAAACCCCATTGACTTTCCATTACATTTTGATTCCTTATTCTCCCCCGTCAAAGAAGTTTACACTAGAATCTTAAGAAAATAAATTTTAGGACAGATTTTAAGAAGATGGTAGATATATTCGAGATATCCCATTGACATTTCTTTATACCACAACGACACTTCCAACTTAAGACTTCCAAAACTGCAGAAAATTCACCCTATCTTTTAAACATCCTATTTTACATAGCTGAGCAGAATGAAATACCCTTCCATCATCTATTGTCTGCCACAGCACACACCACTGCTGAGCCTGAAGTCTCAGCTTCATTGCCTCAGTCCCCTTTGTATCCTTGCTACTTTCAAGTCTTTTCAAGCACTGGAAAATTTTGACCCCATTTTGGTCTGTTTTTGCATCACAGACCCTATTGGCAGAGATGGATCCTACTGCTAGTCGGCTGAATCACAATAAAAAACCACAGCAGAAGCAGTGACGAGAAAGATGAACTCCTTACCAAATAGGAGTGCTTCAGGTAAAGGCAGAAAACCCTCTCTAGTCTTTCAAAACCAATGCTGATGTTCCACTGAAATCCTCACTTGCACATCACGTAATCTTGTAGGCACTTAAACACCTGCAGGCACCTAAATTCACTACAAATTCACTAAAATCCACTTCAGCTCGCCCCAGTCACAGCCTGCCCAACCGCAGAAGAAATGTCTGACTGTCTGTCCTGTTCCTCCCGAAGGCCAGAGCCCCCTGTCCAAACTGCCACTCTGCTGTGTTTGGAGCAAGGATTTATCCAGCGCTGCCTCGTGCCAGGGTGCCCTGTGTCTCAGCCAGTGAAATTGACTGCATGTTAACTCGGCTAAATCTAATGCTTGAGTAAGTTATCTGTTGTCATGGATTTAACTGCTAACACATTTTATATTCCCTGAGGGTAGTCAAAATAGTAGAGCCTCTAAAATAGCTGGAAAGGAAAATCTCTGTATTACCTCAACCCTGAAATTTAGTCTTTGACTGACAGTATTAGATACTATTTGAAGGCAATCTCTGAGCAGCTAAGGATACCAAATGGGCACGTTTCTTCTCCAGGGGAGCTACGGTGCCACTCACTCCCATCAGCACAAATTGTCCCAATTTTTGCCCAACAAGTTGTAAAGACTAGACAACGACAACTTGGTAAAAATAAAGCCATCATTCTGCTCAAACACCTGATGAATAAATTTTATAGCAAGATGCAGCACTGTTCTGTACCTGGCAAGGTATATTTGTCCCTCCTCGCTACTTTATGAATTAAACAGAACACTAATAAGCCAGGCTGTTTCCTTTCCCTTCCCGTTAGTACTTGCAAGAGTAGTCACTGATTACTGAGTATCAGAGCCCAAACCCACCTAAGAGTATGAAATTATACCTAATAAAAACAGAAGTAACACACAATTTCATCTTCATTACAGACTTTGTTTAGCCCACTCTGGATTTTCAGTATATTCTGCTCATACTCATTTCTTCTTTTTGTTGTTCCTAAATACTAATTTCTTGTTGATGTATTTGATTTTCATTAATTTCCAAGTGTAGGTACATCTTGCCTGAAGAAACAACACCAGCAGTATTTGACACGTGAATTTGTTTACCCTAGTGAAAATGAACAAGGTACACAGAGCTCACATTCAAAGAGATAATATAAGCAGACATAAGTGAGAATTTATATCTAATACATACTTCAGTGATCTGGTGAAAGACCGTTGAGACTGAATAAATTAACTCCTAATATGGTCAATTAAGACAGGTAGGTCATCTGGCAAGAGAAACTGAGAGAAACAAATCCAAAGAGATGCGATTGCTGAGGTCTGGAGAACTGGCTTCCCATCTGTTGCCTGGAAATGTCGTCTGTCCTCTCTGCTACCGCATTCCTGTGATGTCTAATAGACAGCTTGTCTCCATGAACTACAATGCCAGCCTGTTGTATTTGAATGACCAGGAAGGAGGAGGTGTGCAAAAACAGGAAGACAACCTCAGGGATTCTCCTCCTGCTTATCTATGCATTAGTATTTTCTTACTAATAAGAAACTGAGTGAAAAGAGAGGGGCATATGGAAGAAAAAGAATCAGATCTTTCATGTGGAGTGAAATCGAGTGGACCAACCTCAGTCGATACTAGTTACACATCCAGCTGCAGCACCTACATATTACACAACAGGGTTCACACAAGCAAGAAAGTACTTGGACATGTCCGTGACATCTATGTAATCTCTATAACTATTTTGAACAGCTTGAAGAGCAAAGAGAAGCAGTGGTGGCCAGGAAGATCTGTACACACAGCCATCACGTTTCTGAAGTCTGAAAAGGGTGTGTGGAGACAAGGAAAGGGGGAGACTCTATCTGGAAAGATCAATCTCCTATAAAGCATCTCAAATATGGTAATAGTAATCATTGACCTCACTAGTACTCCAAGGATTTTAGAAAGTGCTCCCTTTGTGAAGAACAGGTTGGGCACAGGTAGCTGGAGGAGCCAGAAGGGGTGGTAGGCAGAGGCAGGCACTTGGTAAGAGCTGTTGAGCTAAGCTCCAGGCCCAGCAGAGGATCCTGAAAGCAGCAGGCTAGCAGAGCATTGCTGCTGCCCATCCTTCCCTGTCCATGGTGCTCTCTGTGCCATACTGCACAGCCCTGACGCAAACAGCGCCGGATCTCGCTTAGCCTGGGCTGCTCTGCTTTCCTCCATGGACCTGGGCAGGAACCTGAGGAACACATGGAGCGATGTCTGCCTAAGATGTGCTTCTGCACCTGTGAGCAAAAGCGCAGAGGGTGTTGCACAGAGCATTGCTGTGTCACTCTTGAAGCCCCAGGACTGCCAGCCTCTGCACACAACTGCTGGCCTGGGCTCGCCGGCGCCTGAAGGACCTCAGTGACTGAAGTGCGGGGAGCAGGCAGGGAGATCAGCTCACCTGAGGGGCCAAGGGGAGCAGGCAGGCTCCTCAGGGAGATCAGCTCACCTGAGGAGCCAAGGGAAAGCCCACCCCATCCACCCAATTCAAGAGCAGCTCCTCCGAGGCACTAACACTTCACTGATTCCACCCATCTTCACAGGTCCATTCTCTCTACATTACACTTGAAATTCAGTACGCCCCAAACAGAAAGGACAAGGACATCATTTCATGTCTCCAGCAACAAACCCCAGGTTTTTGTTAATGAGGCACCCAAAGTAACTCTTTTACTTATTGCTCCCACAGATGGCATTGGAAAACATGAACCGAATGGAAAGTGCAGATTTAACACAAAGTTCTTGACCCATACTAAACCCCGTGCAAGAGCTTGAGCTTTCCAACTCAGTGGCCCAGCTCTTATTTATTTACTTACTTACTTTTGAAGCAATCATTGAAGCATAAACTGCATTTAGGGACAGCAAATCAGAGGGGTCTCAAATGTTAGGTTTCCTCTTGTTGGCCATAAAATCACATGGCAGGGGGAACAGTAGAAAAACAGGGGTCTCTCTGTGTTTTATGTTCGCTTTCTGACAGATATAAAAGCAAAAAAGGGGATGCTAAGATGGAAACGGTAGAAAATCCTCTGGAACAGCAGAGGATAAAGAGGAGACAAAGCAGTCAACACTGAGGTTTCACACTCCATCCTAGAGAGCCATGACATGAAATTAACTTTACTGTTGGTTGCCCACACAACTACTGGTTTTCCAGGACATGTTAAGGACTCTATGAACTCAGTGAGGAAGGTTGCCCAGTGGGATGCCTAAAGTAGAATCAGAGCACTCCTGATTCAAAGTGAGAGCTGCAATTTCTTTTTATTTCTTCCTCCATTTGTCTAAAAGGAGATTTCCTTTCTCAGATGATTTGTCATGCAGCCTTCATTAACACTAAGGTGTTGATTAAAAATTAGGAATTACAAATTTTATCACTTTTAAGCTAAAGTTAGCTTAATTTAACTTCTCTTAGCAGTGCTCTAGTTGTTGTGTACAGTAGAGGAATTTAGCACAGGTGGCTCATAATTCACACGGAGGTTAGTCTGTGATGGATAGCTCATGAACATGCAGCACAAAACAGGCTGGCAGCATAAACCAACACTCAAACTCCAATTCAGCCCTTGAGCAGCCACAGAATTAGGTATGAAAAAGAAACAAGGCTCAAATACTTTGTATCCACAATCCCCAAGGTAATTTTGCCTGTTAATAAACACTTAATTTCAAATCTTGACTACCTCTGCATTTCCTCTCCTTGTAGCAAAGGACTATGATGGGCAGTGGAAGAAGATAAGATTCAAATAAAGCATTTGTTCCACATTATTCACAGTGATAGAAATAATCAGCTTTCTTTTAACCAGCTTGTCCAACCCGTGTAATAAACACACAATAACTAACACAAAGTGTAAAACACTGCTATTTGTAAAAGAGATTAGCAATATCAGGCTTAGGGAGTCCAGGTAAGTAGAGGGCTCCTCCCCAGAACAAAGAGAAATCCTCAATCATCCCGTTTGTTCTGTGTTCCCCGGGCTCTGCCAAACCAAGCATGGCCATCGGAACCTGGATCTGTGGCTCAAAGCGCTGAAGAGAACCCCAGGCTCCGACCACCTCAGTCACCAGGAAGCAATGGAAGAGACTTTCCATGCCTTTTATCATGAATTTTCAGAGGTGTCTTACTACTCCAGTTATCCGGGCTACTACACACTTAGGCTAATGGGCCTAAGGATGCAACAACAAAATTTGGAAAGATCACACAAAATGGGAGCAAGACAGGAACAACAACGGGACAAGAAGCCTGAGCAGTTACATGATTCACTCTTTTGATAACGTGCCTTCTACACCGGTACTATCCTGTTACAGCCTGTTTCAGGATGCAGCCCAGGTCTACCTAGAAGGGAAGCTTGCCTTTTTGGAAGAAGCAGTGAAAATTATGATTGGAGCTGGATGTCAGGAAAAGGATTCCTACTGATTTTAATAACCTTTGGTTGCAGCTCCAAAGTGGGGTCTGGTGTGGGTAGCACGCTCTCCTCGGCTCAGAGCTTCAGGTTATTTTTCTACACCTTTTAGCAGTACCTTCGGCAGTCATGAGAGCCTTGCGTTCTCCTACACACAGCACCACCAGCGCCGCTGCCTAGTGTGGAGGGAGAGCTGTTCCCTTCACCCAAGTCTATCCGTGCCCGAGATCTCGCAGCCAAGGGACCGTCTGCCGCCGTGCAGGGAACAATAGCGGCGGGGTAAGCCCCCGGCCGC
>VZTA01018950.1:113002-129722 GCA_013398855.1 Mohoua ochrocephala
GGCCGCGGCCCCCGCCCGCCCCCGCTGCCCGGGGCTGGGGCAGCCGTGGCCGGAGAGAGGCGCGGAGCGGGAGCCCGGCTCCGGGCGGCTCCTTGTCACGCCGCGTGGGAGCCCGGAGCGCCGTGCAGAGCCCCCCGCGGAAAGCAGCGCCCTCGTCCCTCAGCCTCGCCGCGTTGGCCGGTCCGGGTCAGAGCAGGGCAGGGCTGGGGCTGCTCCCCCTGGGGAGCGAGGAGACGCCGGGCTGGGTGGCTGCATCGCCCCAGCCAGGTTCGGCCGTGGGAAGCTACCTGGACCACGCTGCTTTTGGTGCTCGAACCCCACGGTGCTCCAGCTTCTCGTAGCGAAGCAAGTCACACCCGAAGCAAATTACACCCATTCCAGCAGCAATTTACTTTTCCTGAAAGCTGTAGTACGCCATCAGAGCGACAAGCTGTTCTCAAGTTAAAATAGAATCCGATGTCGAAAGGTATTTATTGTTAATTATAACACACTTTCTGTAATAATGTTAAATGCAAGAATCCAGGGCTCCCGCTGTCGGGTGTGTGGAGGTGAATCGTGGCATGTTACATCTGCACACACAGCCCCCGGGTGAGCCTGCGTGCCGAGCAGCCAAACCCGGAGCAGCAGGTTGGGCTGTGTCTCAGGAGGACAGGACCACGTATTTCAGATTCTGAAAGATGTGGCTTATCTTAGGGCAACCCATTATTTCAAGTGTTCTCTGTGTCCTGGTACATTCTTCAAGTAACTTTTCATAAAACTTCAGTCCTGTGAGCTGAGCATATAGCGACCCATAGAAATTAATTTCTAGCAAGATAGTTAACAAATAAAACCAGACAAGTTAGAGCAAACTGTCATCACATTTACGCTTGAGCTTAGTTTGACAGGAGCAGTTTAGCTGAAGCAACAGATATTCACTGTCAGGTTAATCTTAAATTCGTGACCTTGTGTCATTGAGAGCAGGAAGCCACATTACAGTACTCGGCCATCAAATTTCAGCCATCAAGTTTGTGACGCTGAGTCAAACACTGCTGCTTTTGATCTTGTGGTATATGGTGTCACTCAGCACAATGTTGCATTAAGGTGCTAAAATGGTGGGGTTGTCACTTGAGTGGAATGTGCATGACTAGCGGTTTGTTACGTTGGTTATGGTCGGTGACAGCTATGGGCTCAGATTTGCTGTACTCCTTCTAGCATGTTCATTTGTGTCTCCTGATGCTGGTTGTTAGATACTTCTGCTCTCTGGGGTCTGATTGTACAGACTTCAGTAGTGCTCCTATTCACTTGCTCAGGTTGCCTCTTCCCTTTCTTTTGTCTCCTGAAAATGAAGAACCCTGCATTTTGCCAAAATGTCTGTATTACAGGTACAATAGGACGTTTTCAGAGTCACTGTAGGTGACTATGCACAGAAACCAGTGGTGTTTCCAAGAATACAGCCTGCTACTACTCTTCTTGGCCACTACCCAGTGTAAGATGGTATGAAACACATCCCTCTTCCTGTACCTGCTGTCACCCTGGTTGTGACAGACTCTTAAACAGCTTTCCTTTCTGCCAGTCATTTCTCACTGAAGTGCACGTCCTGCTTGCAAGAGGTTTGATTGTGTAAGCTTGATACAACTACTAGATTACCAATAAGTGAAATGGGATAATAACAAAGAATAAGAATATCAGCAATAATCCTAGACCATAGACACAGGGGAATCTGCTCTGGATATTTAGCTTGTTTTCTCTGTAGTTACAGTCATGAAAATATATATGCCCTGGAATAATTTCTTTTCTGAAGAAAATCTCAGAGTTTGATTAAAAAAGAGTTGGAATCCTGAGATTCGGGTGTTGTGATGCTAAAATTACAGGTACGGGGTTCTTAGAGTACTCCAAACTTTAGTGCTTGGTACCTTGGCTTTTTATCCAAGGTACCAATACTTTGAAACAGGTTTCATCTCCTGATGAGCCAGAAACTATCCAAGGTCAGCCACTGAAAGAGATTTTTCAGAGAGCAACCTCCTTGGCATACCTAATAACAGGTTGTGGAAGTCTGCTTCCCATCTCAAGGCCAGAGCTGCTGTCTTCTCAATTCAGGGCTGAGCCATTTGCCCTGGAGATGGATCCTGATGTTCAAAGCTGTATTAGATAACTCACCTCAGTGCATGTTTTTAAATTACATTCTTGTAACAGCTCTGCCTCCTTCTTGCACTGTTGACCTCTGCATTTTTTTTCTGGAGCTGTGAAAGTTTAAGTACATCACTTTATTTTGAAAACATAAGCATTTTAAGGTAAATGAAAAGTTCGGAGTCCAGACCTATCAAAAAATGTGGTGGGTAGGGATTTTTGATACAACCCCAGGCCATCTGGCCAAACAGCAGCAAATAATTAAATTTGCTGACTTGTCTTGTCTGAGATAACATCATTTAAGGGCCTCAGGACTGCTTGTGTTTCCACTCTTTCATCCCATCACTATGTTTTCGGGGTTTGTGGTGTTTTTTGGTGATTTTTATCAGTTGTTATGACTGTGCATAGCCCTTGGCACCCACATTCTCCTGCCCGTCTGCTGCTGTAACTTCCTCTATGTTCCTCCTCAGTATACTCACTCTGACATCACTCCGTGTGCCCCTTTCCCCCTACAGTTTTAGCCCACTTATCATGCTTGTTCAATACCAGACATCTTCAGAAGAAGTCTGGACACAAAGCAATGTGTGATTTGGTGGAATTGATCCACTATCTCCAGGAACAGACCCTGTACAAAATCACACTTCCTCCTCCAAAAACCCTCTAATAAAAAATTACGACTGACAAGAGTTGTACAATTATTTTCAAGCTTGTTTTGACAAAGCCATGTTAGTTTGCTCATCTTCAAAGAGCTTCAGCCACATGCAATAATGCCACTTAATCAGAATATGATAGGTGGGAATTCCACCCCATGCTGGACAGCTCAGATGAAGTCGGGATAACTGGAGAGCAAACAGCATTCAGCATGACCACACCTGTTTCTTATTTCCTCTGGCTTTCATTCATATTTTTTGGGGTCTTTCTTCCACAAAACTTCTCAAATCAATCTGTCTGTATTTCCTTCCTTCCAAAAACCTTTAGGCAACAATTTGCTGCCTTCTCATATTTGACCAGCTGAATGGTGCTACGCTACAGTGCTCTCAACTTGTTCCCACTAAGGAATTTGCCAATAACACCAACTTTTTGTTATGCTTAATGTCATTGCTTTGCTTATCAGTGCCCAAAGGCAAACACAAAGAAAAGGTGACACAATTTCCCATTAAAGTATCACTGTATACTAATATATCATTCTTAAAATAATCTAACAGTGCTCCTATGTGTGCATTTTGTTGGCAGTTTTGTCCTCCTGGAGGAATTAATCATTTTTTCCTGGACCAAACCACTCTGCTTCTGACATGCACTGTCCCACTGAGCTGTGTATCTGCCAAAGTGAAATCCTGGATAAATAAATGGAATCTTCCAGTTCTGCCTGAACAAGACTTGTGCTGATTGAGAGCGTCTGTCTGGAAAAACTCAGCTGGATAGCAGCCAAAGAGGTAGGGCCAGTTTGTATCATTTTCTCTAAAGACTACTACAAATTTCTTCTGCACTATCCTTTTTTTCCAGTTTTTCACAAATGAACCAAAAGTCCTGAAGCAAAATACATTCCTTGTCTTGTCCCTCCATCATTGAAGTCCAATTCCCACAAAAATTACCCCTGCTACTGTAGGATCAACCCTTACAGGGTGAAAAAGCCCAGAACATAAATTGCTTTTATCCTCCAATCTTTGTCCAATGGTGTCTTCCTTCAGCAGCTCCTTGTATTGGGAAAGACTTTTTTTCCTTCATCCTGTCTGTCACTTCTGCAAGAATCCAACAGCCCATCCCCTCGTGCTGCCCCATCTCTCTGAGGTACAACCTCCTGCATGGGTTTTACTCTTCCTCAGCCTGCTAGCCAGCTCCCTCCAAACATCATGCTCAGTGGTGTTGACTCCACTGAAAGTAAAAGAACTCTTAAAAAAGTGACATCTGAGCTTTGGGCTGACTGGTTTTTACTTAAAGTTCTGGTGTCCAGACAACTGATAGTACAGAGCATTCTACAAGAGCAGTTCAAGGGGTGCTCTGGAGCACACCTAATATCACCAGATTTTTCTTTTTTTTTTTCTCTGGTGTTTACTGAATAATTCTGTCAGATGCAAGAATGAAAACACATGGTAGAGTACAACCTGCTCTTTAAAAGCAGCATGTTTGAAATGCCTGTAGCCAGCTTCATTTCTGCAGGTTTGGATGCAAAATGTTACTATGGGAACAAAACCTTCTCTCCACCCAATCAGCTGAAGCAAGGGGTGTTTTTTTTTTCTAAAACGAAAACGAGATTGTCTCTATCTGCCCTTCACCTAATCAGTCAACACAAGAATGAGAACAATGATTTTCACAGCCAAACCATAGAAAATGTGACTCTCTGCCAAAAAAACCTCTATGAGCTTCTTAGGTCTGAGAGATTGACATCTTATTGTAGAACATGAACAGACAATAAGACAAGCTGACAAATCAATCCCATCTGACAGTGCAATCAAGGCAAGAAATGGGTGTGAAACTCTTCAAATCTAACTAAACCTTGCTTTGGGAGGGAAAGCTTGGAGAGGTCTTCAAAGGAATTGAAAAGAGGAATAGTTCTAAGAGAGGAAAAGACTTTACATGATTATGTGATTGCCTCTTTTACCCTGCATGCATGTTGAGGCTGGGTTTGTGTGGTCATTTTCTTTTCCATGAGCTGGTCCTGCCCATCCCACCGCAGGAGTGTCCAGGCTGCTCTCACACAAGCTACAGCCTGGTAGCCTGCAAAAGCCACAGTCAGCATTGACTTCCCTCAGTGACCAACGGGACAAGGCTGGAGTCTGCTCTGTCAAGTCCTTCACAGTGGACTCCATCATTAATCTCTGTCATTAACATTTGCATTCAGTCAAGGTGAGCCAGAGACCTCCATCCATGGCAAAGTAAAAGTAACATAACCTAGTTTGATCTTCTCTTGTCTGGAACGGTGTATTAGTCCCGTGGCTCTGCTGAGGTTTAGCAACATGTTTACCTACAGTGAGCATTTATTTAAGTCCTGCCTCTTGTCACTCTGTAAACAGAAAAGATATTTCAAAAAAAACCCCAAACCAACAACTGAAAGCGATCAGTAATTTTGGGGTAATTTTCAGACTAATTCAAATTCTGTTTGTTGACAGTGATTTTTCTACACTTTCATATGAGAGGAAAGTACTAAATCAAACAATAATAATAATAATAATAATAATAACAAAAACAACAATAATATTGGGTTTAAAATGTTTTAAAATCTGACTAGCTGTTTCATGAATGGGAATAAAGTCAGTCCTTATTAATGAGTGATTGAACTGTCAATCTTCACTCCTTCTTAGTTATTAAAATGAATAAAAGCATACCCTTATCAATCTTGGATTCTGTATACATGTCACATGCTGTCTCTCTCCTCCAGGAGCTGTCAATTTAAAGCCATGAGACAGCTCACAGAAGAAAGGAAGTAGCTGTCTGCTCACAGGGCCCATAATAGAAGTAAAATAACACTATATGCACGGATACAAAATAAAATGTGAGCATCAACCCAGTTACTTTATTCGTACTAAATGCAGGAAAATGATCTGTGCTTTGTGGTTCTTACAGGTACATAGAAAATTATAGTGACATAAATGACTGAATTTCAGATCAGCTTACCTTCAGGTCTAGTATAAGCATTATTTAACTAAACTTTTTGAAAGTCAGCTGAACGTGTTTCCATAGCAAGACTTAAAGCAATACAATTACAATGGTCTGCACCTCAGTGTTTCTCATGTGAGTCGGGATGTTGGTAGGTGTGGTGCTAAATCTGAATGAGAGGGCAGGTTCTAGGCTCAGTCCACTCTGCAGACATATTAAGATCTCCTGTCACTGTGCAAATCCTAAGATGGGCATCACGGGAGAGGCATGGCTTTCTTCATGCATTCAGTGTAAACAGCCAGAGAAGTGGATGAGTTTTGGAAACAGAGTTTGAGTGAAAGGATATGAAGAAATGTGACTCGAGGAGGGCTTTAAACACTGGAGCGTGCAGTGAACCTAACAGGGCTGCTGCTTCACTTGTATGTCCTCTGATCTGAGGAGATGGCCAGGACTGCAGCATGTGAATCACAGCACCTTAGAAAGGAGGAGGGAGATGTTTCAACGTTAGAATGGAAGAAGGTCTCTAAGCATGGAAAGAGGCCTTTTCTGCCCATCACAGTTTCAGTAGCTCAGTTAGCATACTCCTATTCAGAGTACGAGAACTTGCTATTGCAGATATTAAAAAAAATGTTTAACCATAAAAAAATTATCAAAAAAATAAAGGTACAATAAGGAAGCTATTTAGTATAAGACAGTTATACTGGGGTAGTGAATACTGGTTTCAAGGACCGCTATTTCCAATGTAGGTACTTCCATTATCAGTATAGCAACACATTTTTACCTTTGTGCCTATCCTTGGAGTGTTTTGTCAGTTCAGTTGTTATGCTGAATTTGTAACACCTGCAGCACAAGTGAAGGAAAAAACATGTGAGGCTGGTTTGGAAGGAAGTGGGAACACGTGCTTAAAGCAGTTTTTCTGCTGAGATGCTCACGTGGTAGACATGCAGCCTCAGTTCCTGCTGATGCATACTGGTTGTCTGAGCAGACCTGCAGAGGTGCCTTGGTGACAGTGGCAAGTGGTGCTCCAGCAATCTGAATTTATCAAGGGGGCTTGTTCTATAATTTGCAATCTTGCATCTTAATGTAACATTTTCAGTTCTCTTGCTATCGCACTTTTCACCTGCATGAAGCAACCTGAATAAATCCTCTGTCCAGAACTGTCCTTGTCACTATTTCCTGGAAACTGTTGTGCAGAAAAAAAGAGGTACAAAATACATACTTATTTAGTGTCTTTTGCCATGAAAAATTTGGGAGGTACATGATATTGTTCCTGCCTGTATGAACCCTTCCACCTGTATTTACCCAAAGAATTTGATTGTAACTGTAAACATTTGGTGTTATTCATTGTTCACAAAGCAAAAGAATTGGCTCATCCTCGCTAAACAGTGTGCTACCACAATTGTGGTGTAACTGTTGGCTTGGTGTGATTTTAGCTGTTGTGTTCTCAGAATCATTGAAAAGCACTTCATGTTTTCACTATTTAGACAGCTACTCAGTTGCTTTTGCTGCTACTACTGATTCGCCTAATAATTTTACATACACAAAGCCAAATCTTGCTATTATTTAGTAAGACTTGTGTTCCCATTGAAGGCAATCCAGATTCATATTACCAAGACATTAAGCTGATAGCATTGGCTGAGACAAATACAAAGCTTCTCATGTTGGGAGTGAATGCAGGATCTTGTTAGATCCCAGAGTATCTCAAAAGCCAAAATAAAATTGCCATATTTAAACCAGAAACTCATTAGACTGTGTGTTTGCTGTGCCCACAGAAGAGGGAACTACTACAATATATCCTTTCCAGCCTCTATACTGAAGAACATGGTGAATTCTAACAGTTCCACAAGAGATGCCTCACGCATTCCTCAGTCATTTCTGATGGTTTTGGCTGGGATAGAGTTAATTTGTTTTTGTTTTTTTTTTAATAGGGTTGGGAACAGTGTTGATAACACAGGGATGCTTTAGCTATTGTTGATCAATGATCACACAGCATCAAGGCCTTTTCTGCTTCTCACCCCACCCCACCCGAGACAGGGCTGGGGTTGCACAAGGAGTTGGGAGGGAGCGCAGCTGGGGCAGCTGACCCCAGCTGAACACAGGGATTTTCCGTACCATATGGCATCATGCTCAATGTATCACTCTGGGGGAAGGAGGAGGAAGCAGGGGACATTCAGAGCGATGGCATTCACCTTCCAAGTCACTGTTACGTGTGATGGAGCCCTGCTCTCCTGTAAGGCTGAACACCTGCCGGCCCACGGGAAGCACTGAATCAATTCCTTTTTCGCTTTGCTCGCGTGCATGGTTTTTGCCTTCCCTATTAAACTGTCTTTGTGTCAACTCATGAGTTTTTCAAGCTGTTACCTTCTGATTCTCTCCCTGATCTCACCGGGGGTGAGGGAGCGAGCGAGCGGCTGAGCAGGGCTCGGTTGCTGGCTGGGGTTAAACCACAACATCATCATTAAACAAATCATACATCCAAACCCATATGTCTGTGCTCACTCACCTATGAACCCAGAGCACACGGCCAGCAGCAGCAGGGAAAGCAGAGAAGTCCCAGGAGTGCCAGCCGGACCGACTTAGCTAATGAAGTGTGCATAAACAGCAAACATCCATCATCATAAATTATCCTCAAAGTCCCCTTTCACATCCAGCCGTCTCCTCACGTCTCATGCTTCTTAGACAACCTGTGACATCCGTGGCCTGAATCCTGCAAATGACTAGACTGAGTAGGAAATGTGCTCTGTAAACATGCTGTTCATTATAGCTATTTTACCTACTGCCAGATGGATTGATTTGAAATGGTTTATTGCTTACTCACCCTTTTGCGTATTTGAATTAGAAGAGTTAACAAATTGCCTAGTAGTCAGGAATCAAGTGCTTCAGGCCAGCAAAGATTATGAAACTGCCTTTTCTGCCTCCACAGGCTGCTGCAGGGGAGCTGAAAATTTTACATGAGGGTATTTTTATCTGAACAGAGTTTGGCTTTGTTAAACAAGCTGCGCATTGCAAATAAAACCTGTACTTCAAGACTATTAGTAGGAAAAACAAATATGAAAAGATTGTAGCTTATTAATTGGCTATGGTGTTGTTTTTTTGATCTATTTTAAACAACAGATAGAGACAACTAGATAGATAGACCTTAGTAAAAGAACTCAACTGGGACATGAGAAAGTTGATACTAGACAGATAATTTTTCTCAGAAAAGACAATAGTAACAAACATGTATTCATTCAATATCACTGTTTCAACATCATCCAGTACTCATGAGATCAAACTTATTTCAGTGATGGCATTAGTACCAGTATCCAGCACTTATTAGTAAAGCAAATATGGGAGAACCAGATAAGCATGTATTTTGAAGCACATGAGTAAGCTTAAGTAGTAAAAACCTATTGAAAGGAATAAAATATCCCAGTCAGGTAGAGCAGAGCAGAGTTAATGGAAATACATTATCCTGTATAAGAAACAAGCTCAGCCAGACCTTATGCTCCCCTCCAAAATTTTCATGGAATGCTGGCAGGTAGCTGCCCTGCTACTTTACAAGATCAGCTGTATGTAACGTCACTGAACTCAGCACGCTGAGCTGCATTTGTAACAATTTCAGCAACTGCCATTCTGGTTGAAGTCTGTAGATTCTCTGAAAGATACAAAAATATGTTTGCATTTGAATTTACCTGCTCCATAGATATAGTTATTCTCCCCCCAGCTGCTGCAAAAATAAGCCCAGCCTTTCCCAGAGTTGGCTAACTCAGATAAAGAGCTGGTGCAACAAAGAAATATTTTTCATCTCTTAACTGCAGTGACATTTGAGAATGCCTGCCCTCTGGAAAGCTGCCTGGGCTGTAGATCTTTTATCAAGCTGGAGTTTGCCTTCACTTTTGCATTCTGGCTGAGCGTACAGAATTTTTCATTTTATTTAAATGACCAGATATTAGTCCTGACTCAGGAAAGCATTAAATAACATCCTTAATCACTTTCTTAAAGTGCTTAAAATTTACTTTGTGTTGACATGTTTTCTTGCACTTACTCCATACAGGGCTAGACTGTTCTGAAATGACTTTCTGTCTTAGCATTGCCTTCCACTGCCTCTGTAGAAGAAATGCAATTTAGAAGTGTCATTCACTGTATTCCTTCCCAATCCACTAGCAGTATCTTCTGCACGTGAAGGGTATTTTGAGGAGGAGATCCTCTCTCGTTACAAGTTATCAGGGCATAGCTCTCAACAGCCCCACAGTAAATCCACTCCAAACTGTAAATGTAACATAACACAGGGCATTGAAAGCACCACGGGTTCACTTCAAAATCGTAATAACGAGCTACTTTTGATAGCAGCAAGGACTTGGGAACATGGCAATTCAGGACGAATGGAGAAATATTGCTCTGCCTTTCCCAGTTTGTACCTTCTGCTGGGTATTCACACATGAGAAGCTTATTGCCTAGCTCAACTGCTGGAAAGTTGTTTACCTCTACCTTGCCTATAGGCAGGATCCCTTCATGAGAAATGAAGTAAATTTACTTAAAATAAGTAGAAGAATATCCCCTCCACTCAATACTCCTCCCCCACCCAATAATTGGAGCTGGTTCCCTTCTTACAGAACAAAGACTATTTTAAATACCAAGAGTAATAAGAGTATAAGGCATATTTGGCAAAAAAGGTGTAACTTTTTCCAGAGCCATTTGGAAATCAAGACAGGCCCTTTAATTACCAAGTAGAAATAAAGCTGTCAGGCATTAACTGACAGTTTTTCAAAATGATCTTCAGCACACAGCATGGAGAAAATGTAACTTCAGCGCCCAGTGTCAGATCAAAGTTTGTCTGCCATCGATTAGAATGAAAGAATATATGAAATCTGAAGGTGACGTCTGGTATTTCACCACAAAAATGGAATGTCTCAGACTTAAAAAGGTCTTTGTCAAGACAATCTCCATTTAAAGCTCAGCAGTGTAAACTGTGACCAGATCAAAGACTGCAAGCACTAGAACACTCAAAAGTGAGACACTGAAAAGATGACTTTTATTTAGCTGGCATTTTCCTATCTGTTAACATGGTACGGAGTGAGCAGTATTTGGGCTGTGCAGAACAAAATGGAAAGCAGGGGATGGCTGCATTGAATCACCCGAGTACTGCAATGTTTACTGCTCCATAAAACCCATCCTTTGGAAATCAATTCCCATCACAGAGGTTGTTGTTCTATATTTTGGCTGTTGAATTGTAAATCGAATGGTGGAAGCTTAAGTTCTATATATATTGTGTCTTAATATAGGATTTTTTAATTTTTGTTTTTAGCAGTTACTCTACACAACTATGACTTCTTGTTTTGAACAAATGCAAAATATAAATCGTCTGTGGCAGCACGTATTAAACTGATCCAGCTCTCGCAGTCTGGCAGGAGAAGGGCAGACAAAGGCCATGTGCCTATTGCAGTGGCATTCAGTCAAGCCCTAGAAGGCCTTTACTTTCTGTTTAAGAAAAACAGGTGGGATCTTGGGCAGCATGAAGAACTCGTAATGATGAGGCAACCTTTTGCCTCATGGTTTGGTTTATAATTTTCAAAAGGTCGGTTGTTAAATGCAGGTAAATACAAACACTGTTGCACAGTACTGGAACTAGGGGAAACCCACATGGCCATATACCCCCACCAAAATAGCTCCAGCTTTTCCTCCCATGAACTGATCACATGCCGTTTCCTCTGCACACCCTGAATTCCCCCCTGCTTCCAGTGCTCGCTGCCTGCTGCCCCACTGGCTCACACCCCGTGCCAACTGACAAGCTGGGACACCTAACGTCACAGGAAAAGTCACAGAAAGCAGGAATTAATGAGATACCTGTTTGCTTTATTTTAGTTCTGCTTTCCCATTTTTCTGTATGATTTTAAACTGATGGTGATCAGTGTGACATAGAGCGTCACTGACGATCAGGGAATGCAGTCCCAGCACTGCTCTTGAGTCTGTAGAAATGGAGAAAACTGAGAACAGCAAGAGACTAAGAGCAGAGTAGGAGTTTCCATCTTTCCTTACCAGTCCCCTGACTATACCTACCCCAATAAAAAGCACTTGCATATGAGTCATCAATCATTTTAAAGCCTGTATTAGCTTGTGAGCAGGTTACCATGAGCTGAAATGATTAACAGTCGTCAGAGAGGAGTGGTGAACAATTGCTGCTCCATGGCCTGTTCTTCCCCTTAGAGGCCACCAGCCTTATTGCACCCCAAAGAGAATAGATTCTTCCCCAGTCCACTGGTTGCCCTGAGTGGAAAAATGAGGTGTGCAAGCACGTACCCTTCTCACCATTGCCTCTAAAGGTCACGCAGCTCCTACTCAGGAGGTTTGCATGCCAGCTGTGAGGCTAAGGTCAGTACAGAAGTACACAGAGAACCAAATATCTTGGGAGAGTGGCTGGTTCAGAAATGGGTAGTGAGAATGCTAATAATACAGAACAGCTTAATATTTTTACTTTTATTTGGAAAAAGAAATAGGATTCCTATAATTCATATAAATTAGAGGGAATTTGTTCTTTGATTGTCAGGAACCGAGGAAGATGTGTAAGATGAACATGGATGAACATGTAGGATAACCTGGCATGTTTAGATGCCCATGAACCTCAGGAGTAATAGAATAGTTGGCTGAGAATTCTTTTTCACTGACCTTGATTTTGAAGGCAGTGGGGGAATTCCAGGAGACTGAAAGAATGCTTATGCTATGCTAGTATATAAAGTGTTCAAGTGACTTGACTAAGATAAATATGCCCTAGCAGTGGCAGGGAGTGTAGAAAAAACATGCTGGTGGAGACAACAGAGAATGACAGTACTCCAAGAATGAACAACAGGCACAGAATGTCAGTTGTGGTGATTTTTCTGAGACTTGACAAAGAATTATTATTTCATCATTTCAGATTACAGGTTTGTACAGGTACCTGTGGAGATGTAGAACACCTAGGTGGATTGCAAGGGGGTTCATTTTGTACTGTGTAAAACCTAATGAAAACTTAGCAATATACCATGTCAGAAAAGCCCTTGCTAAGTGGCTTAGAAACAACAGTTCCCATGAATATATTTTTATTTAGCTCTTCCCTCCATATTTCAAGTATATGTTCCATATTGTCCTCCCTCTCAGTGTTTGCTAACATATAATTCAGGAGCTCTTAACATGAGGGAGGTGTCTGAGAGCGGAGCTGGTGCTGCAACCAGCAGGACGTGGGAGCGATGGGAATGTCAGGGTACAGGGCAGGTCTGGAGCACAGGGTGAGCAGCACTCAGCACTGGAACTAGAGGAGCCCAGGGCTGCTGCCAGGTGCCAGACCACAGCCAAGCTTCTTGGATGGACCTGTTCCCCCTCTGCCCTCAGAGCAATCTGAGCTCCCTGTGCGATCCTGCAGCAAACAAACAAAAATGTCTAGCATGACCTTGAATTCTTACTGGAGGCTTGAGGGGAATAAAGTAAGCAGGAGGAGAAGGATGGATTTTACACTTTGTATACGGGATTGGTATAGTAGGTAGACCTCATTCTGAAAAGACTGATGAAAAATTAGAGAGGGTAGAGAACCACAAAAAAATGACAAGGGCAAAGTGCTTTTCATAGCGAGATGGAGGGTTCCATCTGTTTAGCTTGTCAACAGGAAAAGTGAGAAGCGACTTTTTTACAGTGTGTAAGTGCTTTCCCAGGCAGAAAATACTGGGCAGTCATCACTTCTCACAGCTTGCAGAGAAAGACAACAACAGGATCCAGTGGCTGAAAGCCGGAGCCAGCCAAATTCGATTAGAAATTAGGCCCAGCTTTGTAAAGATGCCTGCTTAGTAACCACATGAGCAGGGAGATCCTGTTCCACAGAGCAAGACAGGGTGCTTTGTGAGAGACAGGCTTGAGCCAAATCTGAGAAATTTCATTCAACTTTGAATACAATAAATGCAAGTTAGTAATTTCTAAGAGGAGGGATTAAATTGTCAAACAACAACTTTAAAAAAACCCAAATCAAGCTCTTAGGTCTACTTTGCTCAGTTCATGGACGTCTGTTAGACTAGAAGAACAAGGGGAGACATTTCCAGTCTCTTTTCCTAACAAAAGAGTCACACATAGCTGAGATGAAAATGGCCAAGAATGACGTGCTAGGAGGAGAAAATGTAAATCTTACATCTCTTGCTCCTTCATACCAGTAAGTAATCATGGAACATTCCTGTTAGGATGTCTGGGGGGAGAAAATGAGAGACCGTCTTTAATTATATGGGCCATTGTATGGATGCATTTGTATTAAATGCACCATTGGTGACGAGCACAGCACTAACATCCAGAAGAGCAGCCTTGCGGGATGAGGTGAAAGGGGAGAGGCTCCTGGTGTGAGAAAGGAGAGCAGAGCCTGATGCAGGAAGTCAGGGGTGGCACAAAACCGCTTGGCTGTGGCTGAGGGGAGATGGACAGGAGGCAGCATGCAGAGCTGCAGTGGCAGCCCTGGAATGGGGCAAACAGAGGATGGAAGGTGGCCGATAGCGTGCAGGAAATTGAAGGGAAACAGGAAAGATGTGCAGAGGCACCTCTGAGTAATAACACAAGCTCATCGACTGTTCAAGAGAAGCAAAACTATTACCTGCAGAGAGCCTCCCCCTGCTTTGCCCTCAACTACAAAATCTGTTTACACTACTGGCCTCCCACTGCCTGCTACAGCCATCGCTGGAAAAGCAGTATGTCCTGCTGTGAAGAAGCCAAGCTGCAGGGAAAAGTTTGCTCCTGGATCTCACCAGCTATTGCTACAGTGCTCTCAACACCATGGGGCTTCCCAGCAACAATTGAACAATCCAGCACAGCGAGTGAAAAGCTTTTCAGTGCTCTTAGAGGCTTCACTAAAATGCAGAGACAAAACATTTATGCAACCCACGGGCTTGGGATTTCTTGACCTACTGTGGCATGGCTTTGGGGGATTAAAATAAGAGAAGTGGGAATTTCAGGCAATGCTGGAGGTGAGAATAGGTCCCCTGTAGACTTAAGATATATAAAAGCTAAATAGCTACCAAAAGACAATTACAGGCTTAAGCAAATTCATGTGATAAGCACAAATATTCCCTGTACAACATGCCGGTATAAACAGACATGTGTTTATTAACCCTATTTAGGAGGTTACTGTCTTTCTTAGAAGAGTTTATTTTAATTGATAATTTTTATTTTAATGTTATTTTAACTGAGGCAGAGGGAAAGGACAGAAAGGAGGACAAGACAGTCCTACAAGTTCACTCACAGCTCCTTGTTAACACAGGCAAGCTGCTCAGAAATGATCTAGATGCCTGCTGATGTCTTCTCTGGAAGCCCTGTATGAATTATAACACACAGCTGCTAGTCTACAGCAGCCTTTAAACACCTGATTCTAGGCAGCTTACATTGGGTGATAGAAGTGGTTTGTTTCCTTAATATCTTTCTGTAACAAGATGCTATTTTGTTAATTGCAGAGCATGAAGGTAATTATACTGTGGAATCATGGGTTGTGGCATGAGGGTGCTTATTTTGCCCAGTGTGGAGTTAGACAAATGGATGGTCGACCATGGGTTGCATTTCCCTATTGCTGAGTACCAACAACAATTACAATCCTGATTAATAGGAGCTACAAGTACAGATAAGAACCCACTTGGGCTTTAGAAGAAGCAAAGTTTACTAAATGTGGGTAGACAAGTGTTTCAGCACAGATAACTGCTGCTCACTGCTTTTCTTTTGCAGATACATCACTGCCCTCACGGGCTGGGTTTGGAGCATCCAGTCAGTGCTTCGCCATGACAGACACGTTCACTGGTTTTGATGTTTGCTTTTTGAAAACCAGTCGGTGCTTTTCTTCAGCTGCCAGATGCAAGCCTGCAGTCATAGCACGGGTGAGTAGCTGGCAGGGCTACTGCCAGCCCCCTGTAGCTCCAAGGTGGCTGTTATGGGGGTGGGTTACACAGCAGGTACTCGCTGTCCTTTCCTTTTGTAAGCTGCCGTGGAGAGTGGCAAGCAGCAGAGAGGACTGCGCTTTGGAGAAGCTTTCCAGCTCTGGGGAGGAAGGCTGTTATTAGCACAGAGTTGATAGAAGCGCTAACGATTGTTTGGATCCAAGGGAGGGGCTGGCACCTTGCCAGGAGGACAGATTTGTTGGGGGTGAAGGGTAAACAGAGCCAGGTATCCGCTTCCCAACTCTGTGTGCTTTGTGGGGGAGTGGTTGCTGTGGATTTGTGTGAGCCACGGCAGGGACAGCGCATGCAGCTCCAGCTCCAGCGGGTGATACGATTCCCCAGTCACTGGGCAAAGCTGGATGTTAGATTTGGGATTAATCTCTCCGCCTCTGTTTTTTTGTTACAGATGTAAACAACCAGAGTACTGCAGAAGGTCAGAGCGGACAGCCTTGATGCTGAGCAGGGGCCGGTGCTGCTGTCTCCTGAGCAGCCCCTTCCCAGTGCAGGCACACCACTGCCCGCGGGCAGCGCCGGGTCCCCAGCCCAGAGCTGCCACCCACCCACCTATGACTGACTGCAAGTTTTGCAACCCACNCCACTTTGATGAGTGAAAAAAAAAAAAAAAAAAAATCCATGCTCAATTTAATTCTTCATTCAGCTCTGAGGATTGGTTACAGTAAGTAATAGTCGGGTGCTGAATTAATTTTTGCCCTCTCAAGTTCAGTACTTTAAAATGTGTCAAAAGACATGTTGCTATTTGCTGCACAGTTTGAAGTGATCCTGGAAACATCGGCTTCTGTTGCTGCTTTTCAAATCCTAAACTTCAATGGCTAATTCAAGCTTTAAAAACTCAAAGGCTAGCAATGTGTAAGGAATTTTTTGAAGAAAATAATCCATCAGAAAAAAATCAATCAGAAATTATTTGAAGTCTACCATTTGAAGTCTATTAGAAAGAATTTCAAGTTGATAAAACACAAATTAACTTTTGCTGTCAGTATTTAAAGCAACAACATTCCAGGACAGAGAGACCCAAACTGAAAAATCTTATTTATAAAAATGAAACCAGATTCCTCTGGAGGGGAATGCAAACTGAATAGCAGGAGTTAAAGGAAAGC
>VZTA01018951.1:0-64367 GCA_013398855.1 Mohoua ochrocephala
GTGGCCCCCGACTTATCTTTTGGGCGACCGGCGACGCGAATCCGCATCGGACGCGAAACTGCTCTGCCTCGGCCGTCTCGGAAGGCCCCATGATCGCCGGTTAGCCTCTTAGTCGGCTACGAGAAAGAAAATCAAAATCAGTCAAAGCTACGAGTTTAGTGGCGTGTGGGCCAAATTCCAACGAGTCGGCCATTCGCCATCTCCTAAGTGCGCCTAGGTCCTCGAGTCTAAGGCTGTGGCTGTTATTACGATGGGGACCCGGGTTAGCGAGAGACGAAGCTACGTGGCCTTTCCGTGCATGCGGTGGATGCGTTTGTGTGCCGCAAGACGTGTAAATGCGGCCGCTGCGCTTGTGGAAAAGCCTTAGGGGGCCCCCGAATGGACGTCGTTTCCCTCCGTGCTGCCTTCAAACACACTCCCCCCACCGGTAACTCCTAAGCTAGTACCCTGCTCACCCTCCCTCTCCCGGTCACTACCCTTGACTTACCTGTCAGAAGCCCCAATCTCAGACTGCATCTTTGACACAGGGCAGGTACCTTTTGCAAGACGGTGAATATGCTGAAAAAATTTGAAGTGTCCTACTTGACATGACCTGGAACTTCAGGAAGTTGCAACGCTCCTAAAAAAAACAAAAGAAAAACCAAGAACCAAACCAGAAATGATAAAAGCACCTTACCACCCCTAAACACAAAACCCAAAATGATGAACTTAAATACTCCCT
Source organism: Mohoua ochrocephala (assembly GCA_013398855.1). Lineage (NCBI taxonomy): Eukaryota > Metazoa > Chordata > Aves > Passeriformes > Acanthizidae > Mohoua > Mohoua ochrocephala. Next base: position 722 of record VZTA01018951.1, read on the forward strand.
GTGTTCAATGCTATCTTCTTCATGGTATCTTCAAAGCCTCTGCTGCTTTAGATGCCAAAAGCACCTGCTAAAAACAAGCTGAGACATCCCCTTCACTGAAATGAGAGGAGACCTCTTATCCCATGCAATCCCAGGGAGGGAATGAAGCCCCTTCTGGTATTTTGAAATGGAATTATTTTGGTATTTTGGAAATTGGTATTATGATATTTTGAAATTAGGTCACTTTGGTATTTTGAAACTTGGTTTTCTGGTGTTGTAAAACTGGATTACTTTGGTATTTTGGAACTGGATTATTTGGGCATTTCAGAATTTAGTATTCTGGTATTTTTGAAACTGGGATTTTGAAACCCGATTTTCTGATATTTTTAGACTTGGCTCTCTATTATTTTGAAACGAGGTTGTTCTGGTATTTTGGAACCTGATTTTTTTTCTTTGGAATTTGTGTAGGCTGTTTTTTGGCATTTTGTAACATAGGCTTTTAGTTTCGTATTTTTGTAAGCTGTGCTCGGCAGGGGACAGGTGGCATCCTGGTCCAGGTTCTTGTCTTCGTTTGCCTTCTTCCACTGCAATTATCCTCCCATGGGAACTGTTAAATCACAGACTGTACAATGAGACACACTTCCCAAAACAGAAATAAATTCCAGCTACGAAAAATTTCACTGCTACGTTTAGAAACACTTTGGCAAAGACCTTGGAAAAAGCGAAGGTGATGTGTGATTACCTGGGGCCCCAGGAAACTGAGGTGAAGGTGGAGAACAAGCAGACAGCAAACAGTTTCCACTGCTTCTTGCAGGAAAACGCATGACAGCAAGGGCTGTCCCAGCTGACCCGGCCCTCGTGGGCAACTGCGTCGCTGAACGGGATAATGCATTGGGTCTCGCTCTGCTATTGTAAAATACTACCAACTCGCTCGTACGGCCCTTTCTAGCCAGGGAGTCCTGTTCACTTGCTGTTAGCTGGCCTTCGAAGGGCTGAGCGATCCCAGATCACTCGCAGGAGCAAAAACTAACAGGTGATGACTAACTTCTAAACACCTTAACTCGAGATCTGAAAGAACAGATGGGATACGATGTCCCTTGTGCAAGGATATCTTTGTTCCATAGTCAGAAGTTTTCTCTGTCCCTGCTCAGTAAGGTCCAACTCGGACTTCATATTCATTTTTAGCTGGTTCCTGGGGTCCTGTGGGCATTTGAGCACCTCAGCTTTTCATGATTCTCTTAGTTGGGGAGGCAAGCTAAAAGGGATGCTAAGGTGTTCTGCTCGGATGATGAACAACCTGGTCTCAAATTTGTGCTAACTTAGAAGCACCATTTTTGCCTTGGCCCTGGACTCCAGGGTCAGCAGTGTTGGGCAGAGGGTCTTCACCCACACTTAGGAGAGTCAAGCTTTTGAGTTGTACTTGAGGCAAACACCTGATTTATTGCTCGGTTAAAAAAATTTACCTCCCACAGTGTCTGGCAGGGCTGTGTGCTGATGAGGTTAGCGAGTAAAATCCAGGGTCCGGATTTGAAAGAGCTTGGTAAAGAGTAAGATTCATAACGGTTGTAATTACACAGACTAGCAGTAGGGTGATTAAGTTCTTCATCTTGGAAACAGAGCCAACCTGTTAGTGTCCAGCCAGCCCTGCAGAAGCTGTGAGGTTGGTGATTTATGCAGTGGTGGTTCACTTTTCTAATGATTTTTGGAAAGCTGGTCCATCAGCTGAGGTTATTTGCACTTGGAGATCAGCACAATCAGTTTGGTGGTGGTGGCGGATTGTTATTCCTATTTGTTTGCTCTGCTGAACACATCTGCCTGATCTCAGGGAGTGCAGGGGGACGTGAGAATACTCAAAGCATCATTATGGATGCAAACATGAGGACAGCCCATGCAGTCCGTGATGCGAACGTGAGTACGTGTTAACTGAGGGATGCATGAAATTCCAGCTAGTGGGGTAGCTGCAGAGGTCAGCCATGCCTAGGGAAGTCTGCCATCTCCCGTTGCACCCTGAAGTACCTTCTGTACCCACCATAACCCTGATTTTCTTTCCCTGATGTCCCTTTGGCAGGTGCACTGCAGGCAGCTGGAGCGCTGCTGGTGCGTGTGGCCTGACGTGTTTTTGCAGCGTGGGTTGTCGGATGCTATTTTGAACCCTACAATCACCTTAACATGTGAACTAGAAATGAAAAGTAAGATTATTTTTTTGTAGTAGTAGTAGTAATGTTATCCTCTGGCTACAACTTGAGGGCTGTGATTGGTGAAAAGGGTTACAGTGCGTGTGGACTTAGGGGGAATAGGGAAGGAGGAGCCCCATCCAAGGCTATAGGACACCTCTGGCTTTGTGGCTTTGCAGGGGCCGAATCTGAGCGTGATGGGTGTCAGCTTTGTGTGTCAGGAGCCCTCCTCCCATGTCTCAATCCTACCAGCTCTGTCCAGCCCCGGGAGCAGACCTGAGCATGGATGCTCAGTTTCTTATGCACGCTCCTTGTGAGTGGGCTCCTGCCGGTCTGATCTTTTCTGTTCCCTGAAATGAGGAGAGAAGAGCAAGGGAGAAGGACGAGTGAGGTGGGGCAGAAAGGAGGGAAAGAAGAGACAAAGCTATTTTGAGGCATTGCAGCAACACTCAGAAGGAGAGAGCAACCCCTCCCACTGCACTGTAGCACAGCGATCTCAAAGGTAGAGCAGAAACCCTCCCAAAATAACGCTTTGCAGAGCGCCGTATTTAAGGAAAGCCATCTCTTCCGAGCTTCCCAGAGCAACCGTGTCAGTGAGGACATCACCTGGGCTCTGTCCTCGCTCTTCCCCCGCCTGGGGAGCGGAGCTGCTGCCGTTGCAGCCCGGCAGCTGCGGAGGTGTGAAACGCTGACACGCCAGCTGCCAGCACCATTTACATCAGCGAGATTGGTCTCTTAGGACAATAATGGATGTAGGACAAATGATGATGGTGAGCTGAAAGTGCTATTACTCATTATTAAAGCTTTGGATTGCTCTCTGGCCAGTGCTAAAACTATAAAGCCGGCAGCCAGTGGACAAGCCCTCAGTAACCTCTGCCACTGAACTAAAAGCTTTTGGAGGGGGAACAGAAGTGCTATAAATCTTGTGGGTGACGTTTAACATTTGTCAGAGAAACACTTTGGACTTATTTTAATCTCTTCATTTTGGAAAGTTCATAATAACAAATAGCGAGTGCCTTGAACCCGGCCAGTGAGTCCCCCGCCTCTCCCAGCTCCAAATGGAAACTCGAAGCGGCCTTTTAATAGAAAGGGCAGCTCTGCTCATCGCTGCCTCTCGTGCACTGTGTGGTCTCCCAGACGCTCCTAAATGGATACAGTCCTTGCAGTGTTTACACGTGCTGCCTGTTATTGCAATGACACCGGAGCCTGCAAATATTTTAACTTGATTTTTTTTTTTCAAAAAACTGTCCATTAATCTTCCTCAGTGCTTGGAAGGAAAGTAAATTATTTACGATGCGGATGTTATACGGGATTGTTTCTGCATTAACATTTCATTTGGGAGTGTTAAATCTGTCTCTCATGCTAAGTTAGGGATTAGGTTTATCAGGTGACTTGTCCAGAGATGAATCCCAACCAAGCACACATCTACCAGCGCCTCTTCTTCTGCCCAGATGCTTCCCTGCCATAAAAATGAGTGTCCCATGCTCCAAGTGAAACAAATGCGGGGCCAAGGAGAAAAACCTTATGAAGTGTATTTTTAAGCTGTAAATTTTGCTACTCACCTAAATGAGAAGCAGTCTCAGCCGGGGAAAAAAAAAAGGATTTTATGCTAGCTTCTCACATAGGGCCCTGTCAATGCACTGCCATTAGCATGCCTGCTATTTTTGGCTGGGCTTATTCAGGCCATGCTGATCTCCTTGATGAGAGGCTTTACTGGTAGATAGATCAGTCAGTACTGCACTAGAGCTGGGTTCTCAAAGAGTTGCTAAACCTAATTTTTAATGAGTATGTCAGAAGAAAAGTGACCTTTTTATTGTCCCAATGGTATCCAAAGGGCAGATGTGGGGATGATTTTCAGAACAGGACAGGACACAGCCATAAGCTGTGCCATGGGAGGCTCAGGTTGAACATGGGGAAGAATTTCTTCGCTGAAAGGATTGTTAAGCATCGCACCGGGTTGCCCGGGGAGGTGGTGGAGTCCCCATCCCTGGAAGTGTCCAAGGAACGACTGGAGGTGGCACTCAATGCTGTGGTCTGGTTGACAGGGTGGGAATCGGTCACAGGTTGGACTCGGTCTTGGAGGTCTTCTCTAGCCTTTGTGATTCTGTGTATTTGTGTTTCCTGGGCTGTCCCTGTCACTGCTCGTCCCGGACCCCTTTGCAGAAGTGAAGGGAGCAGGCTGACGTGTGACCAATTAGAAAGGGACTGTTTTCCCGAGCCTGGGTATAAGAGTGAGTTTTAGAAATACGTGTAACTACTGTATTAAAAATTTTTAAAATGCCACCAAAGTCCTTCTGCAAACAGCAGAACACTATCCCGGGGAAAGCTATTCGAGGCAGGACATGAGCTAACAAATTCCACTTCACATTTCTGAGCACGGTGTGTGTCTGAGCGGTCAGGGAGTTGCAAATGCTCAGGCTTTTGGAGGAACTGGGACTGCCATATGCAGAGTGCTGGGATATCTGGGCTGACTCTGGCTGTCCTCAACACGCTTGGGGCAGTGATTTTTCCCTCTCTCACCCTCAATTAACCTTCCTGTGACTGCCATGACAGAGCAGGTTGCAAATTGCCCTGAGAGCATCTGCTGAGAAGCGTTGGATAAACGCACTGTAGAAATAGCACATACTTAAACCCTGACCACCACCGCTTCCCTGCTCCATGTAAATGTATACTTGGGGGAGGTGCATGTACAATTAAAAGCCAAACCGTGATACCGAGGTGCATGCGGTCTGTTCTCCGGAGAAGAAATGTTTGAACAGTAGCTTGGAAAGAAGAGGTTGGGAGCCTGCGGTGGGTTTGACCAGAGAGATGAGGCTGTTACTGGAAATATTGATTGTCTCAGAGGTTCAATGTTGCCAGCCAACCTGCGCATATGGTACCAGTTTTATTGATACATGCATAAGATTAAACATGACACCTCTGTCAAACGAATCCCTTGGTAGCATTTAACTAACACTTAAAGCAGCTGCTTTTGAAAGATTACCTTCAGGCACAGCCCACCCAGGCAGAACGATATCATCACCTTAAGCGCTTTCCAAGTTGCCGACAATTGGGAATTCTTGCCTTGTGGCAATATAATTACACAATATTAGTGGAAGTCAAGAGGGCATTCAGCACCTGATTATGCTCTCTGGCTCGGTGGTGGCTTTGCCGGTTTTACCGGTATCTCCGTGCACAATCACACGTCTCTTAGCGTTTGGTCTCCTCGAGTCTCTGAGCTTCTGGCTTGGGATTCGGTTGTTGGCTTGTGAGTAAGATTTACCGTGGATCAAGATTTTGGGCTACTCCGAAATCTTCTGTATTACTGTTTAAATAAAAATCGATCACCTTTTTATAGAGTATTCTTATCATGATGACGGGAGAGGAATTAATTTCATTTCTCGCTAGGAGTGATAGAGTGAATTAAGGATGTGTATCCCTGTTCAGTAACGAGCGAGTGGTTAAACTTTAAGTTTTGCATGAGCGCAAGAAACTTCTTCCCGTACCGAGGATACCGTCGGTTTTCTTTTTCCCGACTTCTCCTCAGGCTTCTGCTTTCTAACTCTTAGTCGGCACACAGCAACAAGTGCCAGCAGGGAGTAATAGCAGAAAAAGTAAGTTTCTTTTTGGCAAGGATATTTCTGTACCAGATCTCCTCTAGGGCAGGGCAACACGCTTCAGCCCTCACTGCTCTGTAGCTGACAAGGGTAAGATGGGTAGGGGACAGAGCCATTTACTGTCCAGTTCATAGCTACACTGTCACACAGCTGGATGGCTGGAGACTGCTGTGTGTGCTGACCACAGGGACCAGCTGCTTGGGTCTCCATTTCTGAGTTTTGTGCATCCCTGTAACTGGAGGATGTGGGAGAGGCAGGGGGAGAGTACCCAGCCATCTCTGTCTTCCAGAAGTGACCTGTTAAATTAATAACCTGTTTCATCTCTATACATCCAATGCCTCTCCCTCCATCTAATCTCTCCACCTCTTTGGGTAAATCATCCTTCTGTTAGAACTGCAGCATTATTCCTAGGAAAAGGGTGAGTGGTGATGGGTGGTAAACTGAAGCAGAACACAGATCATTCATGATATTAGTACATTTGATTTTAATAAGTCAGATGTTCCTTAGAAGTCCCTTAAACACTGTATCTTGATTACAAGCTTGGTAGCAATTCAGGCTGTTTATGGTTCCTATTAAATGAATCTGCTTCTCAACACCAATTTTGAGCTAATGGAAGACCTTGCACACGATGGAAAGTTCTACTGTCTAAGACTCTGACTCCTCAACATGGATCTCACTAGAAGATTGGGGCTTATCCTGCAGAAGATTTATATGCACCCAAGAGCTTTAGGAGCATAAATCCTGCTGACTGATCAGCCCAAACTCCACAATGTGCCGACACCTTCGGCAGAACACAACAACCTGCCCCGCATCTGCGGGCAGAGAGCTCATTTCGAAGGAGCTGGTGGCCATAAATCCTCTAAATACTTTTGAAAATCTTTTCCAGAGCTGTTGAACAGACAAAACAGGTTTGTCTGTCTTTGTCACTGCAGGGAGCAGACGTATCCTGCACACCAGAGATGTATTGGCTGCGCACCAGAGATGTATTGGCTGCATCACGACCTCACGAAACTGCTTGAGCTGGCAGCTCTTCCCTCTTTTCTGGCACGGGTGCAGCTTAACGATAGATTCTAAGTTTGTTGAGTTACTGGAGTAAAACACACAATAGAGCCAAAGATATATAGCTTCGTAATTGCTTTGTGCCCCTTGCCTCTCCTGCAAGCTCCTGTCTTTTATCCTCCGCCTGCTCCCGCTGCTCTCCTGCCACGGCTGGTGAGAACGGGGCCAGGTTTATGAAGGCATCACCTGCCCGTGTCCGAAGTGACACGTCCCAAAGCAATCTAGAGCTCCCCGTGTCCTGAGCCTCTGATGACTATATTTATAATCCAATCCTGCTGAAAAACACAAACATAACTTCTGTCTGACCTTCTCTATTAAACCGTGAGGACTTTTTTCTGCTGGGATTTCTAATACCTTGACATACGCAGTATTTTGTCTGGTGGCATTTCTCCTGCTGCTCTTCGTGTTATTTCCGTGGCCAGGCTATGCGTTGCAAAGCTCTCGGCTTCAGCAAGGTGTAAGAGCACCTTGCAAAGGTGCCCGCTGGTAGCCCTTGGTGGGATCTGTGTGGGAAGGGCGAGGGCACTGACTCGCGAGTGATGCCAGAGTAGTCTCTGAAGAATGAGTGTAAATGACTGCTTTATGATATGTTGTTGAGGTGGAGGTAATGGGAAAACCTCTGCCCAGCTCCCAAGCCTTTCACCCTCGCAGTCTCTGAGCACCTCCAGGCTATGACCTCATGGTCAGTACCCCGGTTTACAGGATACAGAGGTTAAAACATCTGCTCAAGATCCTTCTGAAAGGTAATAAATAGGGCAGGAATGGGATCCAGGTTTCATGACTCCCCTTGTGCCCCAGAAGCCTAGTTCCCGCTCTGACCTTTTGCTTCTAAAATCGGGCGCTTCCCATGAACTGTTTCTCTGTTTATGGAACTATGTTCAATGTTATCAGCAGAAACCCTTCAAAGCACACCCACACAAGGCAAAGTGGGTGTCTTCTGATCAGATTTGTCTGCACCCACATAAATGACTGGTGGCAGAGGGTGGTGGAGAGGCCACCCTAACCCTCCTCTTTCCCGCACTGATGTGCATTTGGAAAGTGGTGTGAGTACATGCTGCTCTCTTACTGCCAGTTGTACCTATGTCTTCTCTTCTGGACTACTAAAGACTTCTCGATGTTGTGCTGGTACAGGTCAGACTAGATGCCAGCTTCTCCCTTGGTACAGCTGCTGTCCAGCCTCTGGGGCCCAGGGTTGTGCAGGCATGCAATGTCAATGAAGACATCTGTCTACATGAATGATCGCCATGCAAATGAAGCCTTGACCCGATTTTCTTTGGACTAGAACAAAAATCTCAACACTAACGTTTACAAGCTTTGCCCAGTATCTGAGTGGGAGGAAGGCAGTCTTTGTCTGGGAGACTGCTTCTGGATTTGGGGGTTCCCATCCTGCACTGGCCTAGGCAGTCTCGTGTGAACTATGTTGTTTATTTTTTCTTGTAATTAGTCCCATTTTTTGAAGCTGGTGAAATCATCAGCTTCCATTTGAATGTGTTCCCTCTTAGTTCAGACCAAACTCTTTTAGAAGCTATGCATAATTTATGGGCTGGTTATACCCACTTCCAAAGAATGAATGAATGAGTGGCATTCCTTTGTAACCTGGGTCATACATACGCTAGCACCTCTAGCAGAGTAAGAGGCATGAAACCTTCTCCTGGTATAAACTGCTGTATCCAAGTTTGGCTGAGAAGCTGCATTTGACCTTACAGCTTATGCTGTCATATGTCGGGACTGTGTCAGTCGGGTAAGTAGTGGTGTTGCAGTGTTTTCTTGTGTATGAGTATATTCAACTACCACTAAACCTTATAGATAAGCCTGGCCTAGATTGCTGGTGCTGTTATGTCAGCAAAGAGCATGAAATGCCTGTCCTACCTAAGAGTGCTGTGCTGGCAGGGCTCCTGGTGCCGGGGAGGGATTCTAGCTCAGGTCTGTGCTGGGAACTCTGATTAGTGCACGCCTTGTCTGCTGCAATAACAAGAAAATTGCATTTGCTCAAACCTTTAATTAAACACTTAAATCAGGCTTTGGTAGGTTTGTTGCTCTTGCCTGTTTTGCTGAGGCAGGGGAGAGGGAGTGTGTTATTACACTTGGGGACTGCACTCGAGAAAAGTTAACTTCTAAACCAGCCCAAAATGAGCGCTTTTCCCCATCCGATGTTGCTCCGCTGCCAGCAGACTCTGCACTGCCCCAGAAGAGCCACAGCTATACGGGATGGGCTTCCCTACGCCATATATACCTTCACACCACAAGATAGTCGGGATGGGAGTTGCCTTTTCACGCAGACCATCCTTTTGCACAGCCTATAGGAAAAAATGATCCTTATCTGTGGTCTCACTGGTGGTGTCCAAAAGCCCTTTGGAAATTCATCCCTTCCAGAGTCTCTACAGGCTCTTTTGACTTTTGCGTGGCCACTGCCCTTGTCAAGGTCCATTCCAGGAACGTTTCACTGCTCTGGACCCCTGTGCCATAGCCCTGTGGCTTGAGTGTCCTTCATGCATTTAAAATACCCTTTATGGCTGTTAGGAAAGAGAAAATTAAAGAGAATGGCACTTACAGGACATCAAAGATACAAAGGGCCTCTTTATCCAAGAGACATATCTGCATTTGGGGCAGTATTTTACCTGTTTAAATGGCTTCTTCTAGAGCCCTTAAGTACACTGTTGCGCCAGCTAAGTATGGATTTTTAATTAAGCCCCCTCCCTCCTCCCCTCTTTTGCACATAACTATCATTTTAGAGGTTAAGAAATCCCCTTAATATCTAGCGAGAGGTTTAATGCTATATGCTCTTTAAAGAGCCCCCCAACCACTGTGCTGTATTAATAGCTCTGAGATGATAATTTTTACAGTCTTCTAGGACTGATGTCTGGTGTTAACGTTTCACGATCGTGTCAAAGGAGCAGGGGGGTGGGAGCTATACCTGTCAGCTGATGTTTTAACATGTGGCTTTAATCTTTTTAATTAACACACCTTCATAGAAAAAAAACCAACAAAAACCGACCGACAGAACTCAATACACAAGCCTTTTTTTCCCTGGGGAGGGTGAGTGGCTCCCACTGCTGCAGTGTGGAGGTTCCTCATTCACAGCAAATGGAGCATCACTGCAGAGCCCCGTGTTAGGGCGTGGCCATGGGGGCCTGGGGATACTTCGGTGACAGATGAATATGCAGGAAAAGATGACTTCAGACCTTTCTGTTTGCATAATTTCTACATCAAGTAAACATCTGAGTAAGGTTGCCATGGTATCAGGGTTGTATATCATCCTGGCCGTGTGTGCATTTAGAAAAATACACGAAAACTTGCAGAGTACCACGTTTTGACGAACAAGACTGAAGACAGAATTCTGCTCTTGCTGTGGATGAGGTTTTCTGTCTAAGAGCACCATTGCTAGCTGTGGTCACGATCCACGAGAGAGGATTCTGCCATCCTGGGTCAGACTGGATCATCTCCTGCGGTGATTGGTGGTGGATGTTTAGGAAGAATAGAAGGGAGAGGGCATGCGCGTGGTGCCGCTTCAGAAACGCTCTCCCACAGGCCTTTCCCGCCCAAACCCAAGGCTGCCCTTGCATCTGCCCCAGTCGTTTCTCTGGCACTGCCCTAATTAGGGCCATCTCTTCTCTGCGTGTTGTGACATCCTGAGGTCAGTGATGAGTCCTTGAACCACATGTGCACATTTCATGAGCAGTACATTTTCAAGATGACCCAGCCAGTCTAAAAACTCGGTGCTTTGCTACTGTCTCCACTTCTCAGTCATCGCAGTGCAGATTTTTGCAGCAATGTGCCCTGGCGAGGGCAGGTAGCCCTGGACCTGAACACCCTGTATTGGTTCTCTCCCTACAAAAATGAAGACTTGTATAAAATACATATTAATGCTGAAAAGCATCAGAGAGTTGATTTTTTGCCTTCCATTTCACCCCTTAACCCCCTTGCGTACAAGGCCTTTGGGGTCTGGAGATGCACACCCTCATTTTGTGCCCTGCAGAAGCATCTCTGCTTTACTGTTCCCCTCCGGCTGGTCTGAAGTCAGACGGGCTCTGTCTGCTCCTGCTGCAGACAGCTCCACTTTGTTTTGTGGATGTCTTTAAAGCCTGAGTGCGTGCTTTCCTGTCAGAAGTTGGGCTGGGGCTGCAGCCACACACCCCAGCAGCAGTGGCAGCCCCTGCGCCTCACCCCTGTGATCTGGGCTGCCGTTGACAACGGCCTCCGCTTTGAAGGAGCATTCAAGTCTCTCGGGGCCAGTCAGGAGATGACTTCAGACCTCTCCGGTTTAGCACATAGCATTAGGTGGGCAAAGACCCTTTCATTAAAACTGATAGATGACACATTTTTGCAATCTTTACAATTCAAAGCATTCTTATCAAAGTGCTGGCAATTAGGATGTTGATGTGAGATAAGTACTCCTTTTCCAGCGTTTGCACCAGAAGAGAGCGTGCAATCCGCTTTCCCTTTGTGTACCCCATGTCAGTTGCAGGCATTTCTACATAGCCGATGCCTGTAGATATATTTGCTGACTCTTAATGTCAGCAAATCCCACTATGATTAGGCCTTGAGGTGACAAAACAAAACCTTGACTGTTACAAGCTAGGTAGCTCAGCGCTGAGATAAAACCTAAAAATAAACCCCTGTAGCCTTTTAATGGAACTGAGCACAGCACAAAATAAATTTTTATAAGTTGTTAGGTCCTCGCAGCAAAAGGGAGAACTATAAAATCCTGTTTGATGGCTTTTTAATGGCAGTTGTTTCATTTAAACCTTTTAGTGAAGCAGGTTACATGGCAAAAGCAGAATAATAAACAGTAAGAAAATGCATTCACCCTGTGAAATGACTGTGATTAAACGCTCAGTGGAAACTTGGGGATATCAGCTCCAGGTTGTCTGCTCAGGTTTCCATCCCCAGCTTTCCAAGGAGTGCAGCTCTCGTCCCTAGTCACGTCCCCCCGGCTCTGTCTTGACCTTCTCAGAATCATAACAGTGTGGATTGGAAGAGACCCTAAAAATAATCTTGATCCATCCCCCTGCCATGGGCAGGGGCACCATCTGCCAGACCAAGCCCCATGCAACCTGGCCTTGAACACTTCCAGGAATGGGGCAGCCACAGCTTCTCTGGGCAACCTGTTCCACTGTCCTACCACCCTCATTGTAAAAATACTCTTATCTAATGTAAATCAACTCCCTTTTATTTTAAAGCCCTTACCACTTGTTCTGTCACAACTTGCCCTTCACCTTGGCCCACTTTATAAAAAGTCTCCAGAGCTGAGCTTTCTCTAGGGGATATTGCCCCGTTGCAGCACAGTAAAACGGTCTCTCCCTGGTTTTGCTGAATCAAATGAGAGGCACATGAAGTGGTCTCAGCACCTTGGCCTTCCCGATTCAGACCTTGCTCCGGACTTCGCAGGTGAAATTCAAGTGTCAGCAATAGCTGAACTAGGAACAAACCTGCACACAGGGATTTCTCACTCTGCAACCCTCATGCCCCCGATGTTGTGAAACCATGTGCCGTGGAAAACATACATGGTTGGTACATGAGAAGACAACAGGCAAGGTATGAACTGCCTCTTGCAGCCCAAACCCACTCCAGCCAAAATGAAGAGTGGGGAGAGGAGTGGGCTCCTCTGAGCACCTCCTGGTGCCCAACAAGCAGTGTTGGGGGGTTGTGTTTTGCGGGTGGGAATCTCCAGCACTTGTCTGGGCTTTCCACCTGCTCGCTGTGCTTTAGGTACCAGTGTGGTGGGGCCGGCTCAGTCTACTGGGAGGATGCCAGGAAGAGGAGCCCTTCTGAGAGGGGGTTTGGAAATTCATATTCCTCTCTGTGTGAGCTGAAGTGGGCTTTGCATCTGGTTTGAAAGAGGAGAGAGGACTGTGATGAGTCCAGCCCTTCTCCCAGCAGAAGATTGCTGTTGAAGCGTTAATGAATAATACTCTTTCACTGGGGCTTTGTTTAGAAATGGACTTAGCTTCAAAGCTACCATAACACTGATACTGGACAGAAAGAATGAGAAATGTCTGTGAATGCTTCCCTAAAATATTTATAAGTGATATGCTGGAAACCCTACCCACCTCTCTAAACTATCCCAGTCCCAGAGGTGTCATAAGCAGCTTTGTCCTGGTGGTCACAGGCCAGCTGTCGCTGCTGGACATCAGGAGAGGATCTTGGTGTAAAACATTTTCCTTACAGTCATCAGGAAATTCCTTCAGCTTGATTATGAATGTTGGACCTAAGCTTTTTGACCCCTGTATCTTTTTAAGAGAAACCAACCGTCTACCCGAGTCGAGTAACAATTTTCTCTGGGTAGTCAATGCCATTGGAAATACTTTCTTCTTTTTCTTTGTCTTTTTCTTTGAAGAAACAGAATATGAGAAGCAAATCCAAGCTCCCATTTTCCATTGATCTCAGATCAGAGATACAAACAGCTGGGATATTAATGTCACACTTTACAGCGATGTAATCAAACTGAATTTCTGAAATCAATTTCTTCATAACTGACCTTTCCAGATGAATGATATGTTGCTACACTGCTCCGTAGACAACCATTTCCAACGGAAAGACTAACCATTCAGATCACTTTAATTAATCTTCCTCCATTCTGCACTCACCCAGTGGACTTACAGCGAAGTTCAGGAGGTAGCAGCTCAGCTGTTGAAACCCATCACCAAACTGGAGATCAGTGATCAGCACAGGGGAGAAAATGTCTTTCTAGGCAATACAGAAAAAATGTACATACACAAAGAATTCTTTTGAGTCTACCACCTTCTGTGCTGTCACCCTCTTTAACACCTGGCCACAGTCTCAGGACACAACCATCTTCTGATAGTAGGGGAGTCATTCCCATACGAACGGACAAGAAGGTGACAAACTGTGCTTGGTGACCTCTTAACATGAGCATGAGGGGAAAATGGATGAGCTGTGCAAAAGAAATGCCATGTTTATGCAAAGTTGATTTTTAATAACTGGCTATGGAGGGTGGTCAGCAGCTGGAAACATGTTACCAGGATCCTTATGATGTGTAAACACAAACCCGTAGTATGGATAAACAGTAACATCACACTGAATTTTCAGCCAAGAAGCTCCATTAACCCTTCAGAAATTACAGGCAGAGACAGTCTAGTCAAACAACCGTTCGTCTCCTTTGGGCTGGCAGCAGAGGAGTCACCAAAGCTTGGGGTGGGCCAGCTACTTGTCAAATGCAGTAGGAGTTTTTCACCCCAGCAATGCATCTTTTGCCTGATTTTTGCGGGTCTAACTCTGGAAATGCATTTGAGACCAGCAGTTTAGATGCTACTCGACTTTCCTCTGAGATTCCTCAGAGATGGTGCCAAAAGTGCAATGTAAATAGTGATTCGGTGGAAAAGTGGATTTGAGATCGCCAACCCCCATGACAAGCCCCATTTCAGGGGGACACCTGAAGACCACTACTGTAATTCCTTACTGGTCTTTCAGCTCGTAGGTAAATGCATGCACATCAAAGTTCCTGCAGTGCTATCATCCTGAGCAAAACATCAAAGACAACAAAAAATCTCTCAGCAGACAGGGCTGAGGTAGAGCAGTGTGCTGGGAAGAGCCTTGCGAGGTGTTGAAGGTTAGGGCTGACCTAGGATCACCCCTCCACTGATACCTTTCAAGAGTTTTATACTGTCAACCTCTCTGCTTGATGAAATTCAGAAGCCCATGAAATTACACCCTGAATTAAGCTGGCCCGTTGCCAGGAGAGTAAATAAGTCATAAGGTCCAAACTTTGTGTTACAAGCTGCTTCTTTTCTTTTTTTTTTCTTTCTTTCTTTGTTTCTTTTTTTTCCTTTCTCTTTTTTTTTTTTAATCCCTCATTACTGCCCAGGTAAAATGTAATGCCTATATCAATCCAGCCAAAGGCGTACAAACACAAACCCCTTTGACAGTAATTTCAAAAAAAAAAAGAAATATATCTGACAATATATTAGTGTCAACCAGCCAGGCTGTCTCCCTAGGAGGGAAGCTGAGGGGCTTTGAACTGCTGCTTTTGTGTTGTGGCATCGGTGTTCAGAGGGTGCCTTTTGACATCGCAGCCTCTCATCTCTGAGTGACACGGCAAGCAGCTTGTCACCAGCTCTGCCAGACGCCACTGGGAGCAGTCACAGCACACTCCTCCACCTTTGGAAATGCCAATCATGGCCACGTCCTGTGTGGGGACTCACTTGTCACTCCCCTTCAAAGAGCCAGGGATCTCCCCAGGGATGGCTCCAAACGCCCCTCATTGTGGAGGATGGGAAGGCAGGAGAAAACCAAGGCAGAAGAATTCTGGATGTTCCTCGGTGTCTTATATAAAGTCACCTTTGCATTCTGCTTGGGGCAAGCCAAAAAGCCCTTTGCAAGCACAGAAATAGCTCCAGGGGGAAGGTGTCTACAGTAAGTTGTGGGATCATCTGGTTGGTCCTCTGTGCATGGTTTCCTTCAAGAAGGCAAAGCAGGTGTCTGCTGAAATTGGTGATGAGCCAGTGGAGAGCTGGAGCTATTGGGTTTTGTGGAAAGGAAGTATCTTTTCAGGTCCTTGAGAAGGCAGTCTGTTTCCTAAAGCCATGGGTGCTCACTGGAGGCTGCTTTTCGTTTCAGTGGTGGTGAGAAAGGAGAAGTCTGATGTTCCTGTGAGTTAGATTACGCCAGGTGAACTCCTTTTTCATTCCTCAGCTCTGGTGCTGTGACAAGAGCTTTGCTTCAGGCAAGCCAGGGTTTCATTCCAAGGGTTGAAATGTTGGGGTGGGATGCAGTGCGAGAGGGGCAGGGGTTCGAAGCAGCAGCGGGTCCGTATGGCTGTGTATGATGCATGGCACGTGTGACAAAGTGTGCGAACAAGGAGGGTGTGATGCACAAGGCTAGTCAGACCCCTGAATCCTTTAAAAAAAATGATAGCAAACAGATGGAGAAGCTCCACTAGGTCCACTGCAGACAGCACCTCTGGGGAGATCCTCTGTGAAGAGGCAGCTTCAGTCTGCACCCTGCCAACAGGCCCTTAGTCCCTCTGCCTCTGGTGACTGAAGTGACCTTTCTCCGTGCCTACTTTTAAAGTCCTGCTGGGGGATGAAATGCGCTGCTATGCAGAAGGCGTGCACAGTGGGAGGCTGTCTAGGAGCTATAGTTTGTAGGTGAGATGAATGTTGTCTTCACCTGAAGGTGCTGCTATGGTGAACATCTTTTGGGCTTTGGTGCAGTCATTTCTGCAGGGCTAGAGTCTTCAGGTCCCAACTGAGATGGCAGGTTCTGTTGTGTTCTCCATCTGAGTGGTTTTTTGCCAAATCAAGCCCAATTCTGAGGATGGGGAGCGGGGGGGGGAGGCGCGAGGGGATGGTGCGCAGGAGTGGTCGTGATAACAATTTCAGAGCATGGCTGCATGCAGTGGGCATATCCATGTCTGTGTCCTGTTTCTGGGTCCTTGGCTCTGCTGGATGACAACAGTGTTGTGCCAAGAGGGGTACAAAGGCCTTCATGTGCCAGAGTCCCAGGGAGATTGTGGTGTGAACACTAGGATGAAACGGAGAAGGTGAAATGGGATATGTACCATGGCTCAAATGGCAGAGAAGTGACCAAAACTGGGGCAGAACCTGGATGTTCTGTGATCCCATCCCATCTGTGACTCCATGTTCCCCTCTAGGCCAAATACTGTTCTGTCCATGCTAGCAACTAAGGAAAGGTATTAGTGGCTTACCAAAATATTTTGCATTCAGATGTCATTCCCTGTTTTAAATATTTCACATACGGTCAAATAGACATCTCAGTTATTTGGAGTAAATAAGCCATAAGTCAATTCGCATCAGTGGAATTGAATTTATACCAGTGCAGCTGAGATCAGGTGTGGTCTGTAATTTGAGTGATTTGAGAACCGAAATATTTTTTTTATTTTAGTTTTTTTTAAGTTCCTCACTTCACCAGTAATGTGGTTTCTCTGCCCTTTACAAAGTGCCTGGAATGAGGTCAGATTTTTGCGAGCTTCTGCCAACATTTAATAAGAACAATAATTTAATACTCTACCGCTCAACCAATCCCATTACCTGTCAATTCAGATGCAGAGCAAATCATGACCTCGGGGGGAACTGGTCATTTCGTCTTCCTGGCAGTCCTGGTTTCCTTGTCAGGGATGACGAAGCTGTTGGGGCAGAGTCCTCCTGGGGTTAGCCCACATCGACTCCTCATGAAGCACTGTCAATTCATGTGATTTTTGTAAACCTTGGAGACAGGGTGTGTCACCTTCTCCAACCCCTGCCAGAGATGGACGCGTGGCTCGGACCTTGGTCATGCTGATGGCAATCCAGAAGGAGAGCAGTGAAGGTGGTGGAATTACCTGAGTTTTAAAGCGACCTATAAATGAGATCTGGGAGCAGGTCAGCCCATCTGCCAGGTGACCTGATCTCCTTTCCCCGGGCTTGTCCTCATTTGAGACAGATCCCAAGTCACTTGCCATGCAGGAAGGGATGGGACAACAGCACCTCCTGGGAGCGACAGGGATGTGTACTTGAGGTAGGAGAAGCTGCACCTCACTTAAAGGTTGCTGCTTAAATAGATCACCAAATCTCGAGTCCAGTGCTTGGGCTGTTGCAGGAGTTGGTGGGTTTTTTCTGCCCAAATGTGGGTTTGTTTTCTTTAACAGATTACTTATATTAATTTGAAAACTCCACAAAGCAGCCTGGGCTGTGTGCACTGACAACTGGCCCAGGAAAATAAACTCCAAATAAGCAATCGCAGATCCCCTGAACCCTGAGAAAGGATCCCTTGACTTTTCCTGGTAGATAACTGTTTAGTCCAGGAGGAGAGGGGTCCCGTCTCCCTTCCAGCAGGTCTGTTTGGGGTGTTTAATTCTTGGAGCTCTGGATGCTCCTCGCAAATGTACAGGCTTGGAGCTCTTGGAGTGCGACGAGGATTTGGCCTAGCTCAGTGCAGGGTCACATGATGGGAAACGGTCAGGTTTCCCACTCTTGCTGGTTGTGGATAGGAGCTCTGTGCTGAAGCTGTGTGCCAGGGGTGCCAGGGACAAGGCTGTCTCTGGCCACGCAGAGCAGGGCTGAGGTGTGTGTGGGCATAAGCAGGGCAAGACAGATGGAAATTAGGGAATGGCACAGTAGGGAGGTGTTTGTAGGCACCTATGACTGCAGTCAACAGGCTTGAAATACTGACACTGGTGTTTAGTTTTGACAGAAAAGGGCCAAACAAGTGGCCATGCGTGTAGGTCCCCTGTCAATCCCTGTTTGGCTTGGAGCAAAAGAAGCTGGAGGCTCAAGGAGGGCTGAGAGTCGCTGCTTGGCATTTGCTGCCGCCAGTTAATAGCACCGTTTCCTGGCAAAAAAATCCCTCTCGCAGGCAGAGAGCCTGGAGGCGGCCAGGCAGCCTCCACGGCTCTCCCCCGATGGACGCGAGCCAGAACAACAGGCACTGCTCCCAAAATAAAGAATGAGTTCCTTGGGACACCCGCTGCACCCATGTCAGTGCAAAGGGAAGTTGCTGCCAGTGCAAGAGCATGGAAAGAACAGCAAATGTGAAGGAAAACACAAGAAACAGCCCAGGCCAATGAGACAGAGCAGGACTGCGAGGCCCCCGGTGTGACACTGAGATGGAAGATGCTATGGAAATGCATGACTTTGAAATGTCCAGTTAGGAGACTTGACTCAAAGTCATTCTAGCAAGTCATTACTGCTGTTTTCTAAAGCAATGTTTCACTAGAAAAGAAATTAAAGACCGTCAAAGTGTACATACATACATTCAGTCCATACATTTTTTCAGCTATTTAGTCAAATATCATCTACTGTTCAGGGGAACATATGACGCTTTCACACCATGTTGTTATTACTGCAGCAGTAGTTGTTATCAACAGCTGAAATTTTTTGGGGGTGGATTTGAGTAAGAAATCTCGACTTTAGTTTAGGTAAAAATACCGCGATTTTTAAGGCAGGTTTCATATTTTGAGGTAGTTTTGATACTGGAGCACTGGGGACTAGCAGAACCGTGTTGCTTTAATAAAACCAGTTTAAATGCTGACATCAATTGCAGAACATCGCTTCCCTCCCCAGCCTTGCATCAAATAAGCTCCCATTTTCCAACTCAGTGGACATGCTTTGCAAAGACTAGATAAAATGATGGACTTAGGCCTCCCAACTAACCTTAGAGGAGAGTAAAATCTAATTTACTTGTATTTAGCAGCCGCTGTTTTGACAGTGCATATTAAAGTGATCGGCAAATATGATAGCAATTTATCCCAAGTAGTAACTGCGAGCTGCTATTTTAGGTTCATAAAAATGTAGTTGCAAAATATCATAACACACCGAATGCAACTATTTTATGATCTCATAAAAATAACACTGAGATGTGTTGTCCCACGGAGCGTGGGCTCTGCCGGCGGAGCCGGGGCCGTGCCTGTCGGGGCAGGAGTCTAGGCAGGCATCACTGCCCTCAACTGCAGCTTATTCCAAACTGCCTTCCCCTAATTGCAGGACAGGTTAACTTTCATGTCTCAGCATCCCGTGGCTTCCAGCACCATGGTCGGACAATGGGGTTGGATTCCCCAGAACCTGTGGAGACTTAAATTGGAACCGGCAATGGCCCTGGACATGTAGCACAAACGATGAATCTGGGAAAATTGCTGCCGAGGAACATTTTTCTCCTCTAGCTAAGTTAAAAAAACACTGAAGGTAGTGTAACCCTTTGAGGATAGGTAGTGTCAGCAGTAGCAAGAGTCACGTTTGAAGAGCTTGGGGCCCTCCTTAAAACTAAGAAATACTTTGGCTTGAGCCTGACCTAGAATTTCAAAATATCTCTCCTCAGTGCTCCCGATTGGCAGTGCTTCCGCCTTCGCAGAGTTTGTGTCCGGACAAAGGGGAACTGTTGGGAGCAGGAGCTCAGCATCAGCCCCAGCGTCACCAGCAACAACCACTTGCCTGTACAACTGGTAATTAACCCAGGCTGCCGTGTAGCTGGCAGTGGTCTGTCAGCTGAGTACCTCCTCCAGAGGCTGTGTCCAGTACACAAATGCCTGTTTTTCCTTTCCACACTCAATTTAGTGTTTGATGTAGTCACGAAGCAAAGGCTCATCCTCGCGCTGCTGGGTTTGTGGCTTAATTGTATTTAGACCCAGCTCTGAGCAGGACAGACCTCATTAGAAATATTCCCTACAGGCTGGAAACCCTCATCTGAGGTAGAACTGAAAGGAGCTGATGTGCAGCTATGGCGGCTGGGAGCTTCAGGCATTACCTTGCAGTTTGGGAAAGAAAGACATTAAAACCAGCAACTCTTTCACTGGATGTGCCTGGAAGAGATGCAGATCAAAACAACTATTTTTAGGCGCAGTATTGTCTTTGCAACCAAGACTTCCCAAGAATCTGTTCCCCAGAGGCCCTGCTTTAGGATGCAAAACTTGGCCCAGAGAGGAGTGAGGCCTCGATGGGTGGAAGAGGCTTTGATTCAGCCATAGTCTGGGGCTCTGACCAGATCCCAAGGCTGCTCACACCTCTGGGCAGACCAGTGTGCCTTCCAGCGTGGCTCCAGGAGGCACTCATGGGAGAGCAGCTCCTCCAGGAGAGGACATGCTTTTTGCCATGAGGCAAAAACCCCCAAGGGCAAATCTATCGGGAAAAAGCAGCATTACTTCCAGAGATATTTCATCCAAGTCTACGTGGAATGAATTTTGCCCAGCATAAGATTAAACAGAACATTAGTTGAAAACATGGGGATCTGGGGATCGCCCGAGTTTTAGGGGATCCAAAGAAGAAGATGAAGCAGTAAATATGTTGTTCACGAAAATTTCGGAGCCTTTGTCTTGTTTTTGTCTCAATTCCTGAACAAATCCACAAATCATCTCCTGTTTAAGGGAAAATCCTCCCCCACTGACCAGCCCTAAAGTATCAGGATTAATGTCAGCCTTAATTTTCAGTTGTCACTTGCAGGGAAATATCATCCCTCCATATTTCATAAATACAGGCTGAAGTTTGAAATCTCTGAGAAATGAAAACACACTCAGCTTTTCAAAACATCCAGGAATGGCTCAGGAGGAGCAGTAACTTCTCCAGCAGAAGGCAGGATGGCCTCCTTCACAGCTGGCTTGCTGTCGTTTATCCAGCAAAAGCTGTCCCACAGACAGGGAATAAATTGTGCAATGCGCTCTGTTACTTGACATCCTGATAATGAAAATCTAATTAGTGTGAAAGTGTATTTTGTTAGATCAGCTGGTTCAACAAACATCTTTGCCCCAGTTTTAGTCGAAACCAGGAGCAGGAGTGAGGATGAGAAACTCTCTCTGCTGCATTTCCCACTGGAGCAAGAAAATACACAGCCAGATCTCTGCAATAAGGCTGTTGCTTACAAGATTGCCAGCTCATTTCTGCAAAGAACCTAAACAGCAGCTGCACATCCCAGCTGTGGAGCCAGACTTAACGTACTCCAGGACGTGCAGGAGTGGTCGGGACCTGGGGGTTTTGGCCACGTCTATCTCTTGCTCCTGCAGGATCCTCCCATGCCCTCTGTTCATCAAGGTTTTGATCTAAGTCTCTGTATAATGACTCCCAAGCGAGGATGGAAGATACGACACTGTCCTTTTTAACGAGTGATGGGGCTCAAATTAATATTCAGAGTATGAAAAGGAAGGACTCTTGAAAGAGTGTCTCATTATTTCTGATGTCAAACACTTTACAGGGAAACCCCGAGATCAGAGAAATTTGGGGGGAGTGGGTGCAAAGTTGGGTTTGTGAGTGAAACTGGGTCCTTCATCAGGGGTCTGAGTGGGGAGGTGATTAGCCGAGAGTGCACGGTGATCTATCTGGGCTTTGATTAATTTGTTAATGAGCTTATGATAGCTGACACCATGTCTGTCTCACGTGTCACCCTTGCTACGTGTCATTTATCCCTTGAAATTTAAATCAAGCAAAGATGCATTTTAATGTAATTTTGGACTTGGGGAGGCAGCTGTGGAAACAGTTAATTGCCACTGATTTTTCACTGAAATTCTGGACTGATTCAAAGCTCAGAGCTGCTTTTCCCTTGACAACCTGCCAAAAGGGCCATAGCTTGATCCCTTGCATGGACTTCCCTGTTTTCCATTGGCAGCCATGTTTTGAGTTTTGCGGACCTCAAATGCAGCGTCTAATTTCTTTTGCACCCAAAGACAAGATGCATCTGTCCCCCGATCCTGCAGGCAATAATCATATCTTGCCAACTTTGCTCATTAAATATTTCTACTGATTTCAGTGAGACTAATAACACCCAATGCAGTAGACACAATCATGTTTGAATGTTTGGGACCTTAAATTGCATCTCTAAAACACCTTATTTCCCCAGAGATTTTTGAAACCAATGGATCAACTTTTTGAATGCTGCAAGCTCCGTGTAGATAGAGGCAGAAACCCTCATGTTCACAAAGGGGTTTAATTTATGCCGATAAAAGCAACTTAAACTAAAATTGACCCGACAATACAAAAAGTGATCGGGTCAGTAGTTTGGCAAATAAGAAGTATTAGTTCACTCCATGGGCATTTAGAGTGGATAATAAATTAGATTTGGCTGAAATATTCTGACCAGAGAGTAGTTTTTTTTGGGTTTTTCTCAATCACAACCGAAGTATTACTCAAAAACCTTTTCGTTCAGAGCTTCAGGAGGATGAAACTCGGGTCCAGGTGATGTTTCCAAAAACCTGAAAGAACTAGGAAAAAATTGAAGCAAAGGGATTGTAGTGCCAGCTTATGGATAAAATTCTGGCTGAAGTTCAAAAACTCCTGGAAACTGCAAGTATTCTTTATATATACTCTAGTGATCATGTAACACTCATGAACAGACATAATTAGAAACATTTCAAGGCTTTGAAATTGCTTTGCTTCTGGAGGAAAATGAAACTGTTTTGCAGTGTAATAGAGACTGAACCCCTGGGTCAGGAGGCTATACCTGCATGACAAACAGGCAAAGTGGGGACGTGGGTTCTGCTCAAAAAAAAGGCTTGTGAAAGAGGCTCAGCTGCCTGTCAGCCAAAACTTCCTGAACCTCCCGGTTTCATTTTTGCATCCAAGTGAAAACAACTTGCAAAACCTCAAACTGTTTCACAAAATGGAAATGGAGGTTTCTGATCAGCTGCAGCTTTTTTTATTGTTCACAATATTAAGAAAAGCAGTAGATTGTGTAAAAGTTGACAGATTGAAAATGTTTGTCACATTTTTAGTCTACATTCATCCTGGAAACTGCTTAAATACCTTTTACCTGTCCTGGGGTGTAAGTGGTGAATTGCAATGCAAAATATAAAGCCAGGATTTCACGAATAATGAATTTGGGTTGATATGTACTATTCCATGCTTGTTGCAAACAGTGTCTGAGAAACAGATCTTTACATGAAATGGGGCTTAGTTATGTGCAGTTTAGGGACGTGTGATATGTACCGAGTTAGGCACCAGCTGAGCAAGGCTTTGGGACTCTGCTGACCTATGGGATGATGTGGATCTGGGCCTTTCTCCACAGCTCCATCTCACCTTCTTAACTCAGAGTGGGACGGTAGGCCTGCAGGGGCACAGCATGAATTAAGTGGTTCAAACACTGTGCAAACCGCAACAGAACATGTTGGATTTGAGTAAAGGCTGTGTTTTCAGGAGTGGAATAACTACTGCTCCAGAACCTCCTGTCTGAAGGAGAAAGTGGGGTCAGCAAGAGACATTTACACGACCTGCATCAAGATTTCAGGTAATAACTTCAAGATAAATCGATTGTTTTAGGATTATAAATCCCTGTTTGAAAAAATGGCTTAAGATCTTCCTGGACACCAGGCAGCTAAGTGGTTAAAATTGCTACCTATCCTCTGAAAACTGTCCTTAGTGTTAGTTTAAAATAATCTGGTTTATTTTACTGGGAACCGGTTGGGTCAGAAACCACATGTCAGCTAGTAAATGTTCTGCTCTGATATTTTTCTTTGTTGATGGACAGCATTCAGGGCTGCAGATGGGATGTTAGCGCAAGGTCCCTTTCTCCCGGGCTCTGGCAAGGGAAAGGCAGAGGAAGAATCTAAGGCTTCACCCAAAAGACTTGTTCTGCCATGAGGACTGCAAAGAGATTCACAGGTGTAGAGCCACAAGGTTATATTAGCTCTGAGCTCAAGGTCTTTCAAATCTTGTAGCATGTGAACCTGGATGTTTTACACCTCAGTCAGGTAAGTCAGCAGCAGGCACTGTTTCTGAGCATTTACTCTCAAAGACTACCAAAAACCAGTCAATTAAATGCAGGGATAAGAGCTCTGACATCAAGAGATCCTAGGCTGGTCATATGGGTTTGTATATGATCATTAGGTTGGACATCAGGAAGAAATTTCTTCACTGAAAGGGTGGCCAGGCATTGGAAGGGGCTGCCCAGGGAGGCGGTGGAGTCCCCATCCCTGGGAGTGTCCAAGGAACGACTGGACGTGGCACTCAGGGCTCTGGTCTGGTTGACAAGGTGAGGATCGGTCACAGTTTGGACTTGATGGTGATGGAGGTATTTTCCAACCAAAATGATCCTGTGATTCTGTGTTTACCAAACTGTTCAGCCTGCTTGAGTTGTGTTCCTCAAACCACTGCTGAACTTGTGAATTCTCTTATTAAGGTCAAAATGTACCAACAACTGAGAAACAGGTGCCTTGGCGATAGATGGCAAATGCAGATGGTTCTAATCTGACTCCCTCAGTGAGTGAACGCAACTTGGCAAGAGTTTGTAATTGCAAACGCTGCCCAAGAGGGTTTATCTATAAACTATTGATTGGTAAGAGGTATAAAAGGAGTAGATATAATGGTCAGCTCCAGGGAGCAGGTATTATAGCAATACATGCTGTATAATATGTATGGTTCTTCAGCTGGGTGAAGAGAACAGCTTGAAGAACCATCGATGTTCTTCCTCTGCAGGTGAACTCCCCAAACTCACAATAGACCTGCACAATAAAGTCTACAGAAGAACTTTAAAACATCAGCGTCAAAAATAAAAAAAGGCTTTCCAGACATAGGTTTCTTTCATATGGGTGGATGTGTGTTGTGAAACATCTTTTGTTACAGTATATGATTTGTAAGTATGGAACCCGACCTAGTGAAAGTAGTGAGATCAAAGAAGAGGCAGACTTTGATTTCAGCAGCCTTTGGAACTAACCATTAACTGATATTAATCTGTCTGTGCATTTGTATTTGGTTAATGTGAAATTTTTACTTCAGTAGTCAGAAAGGTCTTTTTTCCTTGGAGCTTTCTGTTTTCATTTTCTTAAACATTTTTCACTGTATTTGAGTTCGGAAGAAAGGGTGCCTTGGCAGCTCAGCCGGCAAGGGGATGATGTGAAGGCTTTGTCCCATTCAAAGCATATCTTGTGTTAGGTTTTGAGGTTTTTGTGCTCTGGTTGTTTCTGGGTGCGTTGCCATCTCAGCAGGTGGATGCTCAAAAGAGGTGGATAAAATTCAGCTGTGTAGGGATGGGATGAAGAAGGTCAAGGCGAAGCCAGAGCTGAACTTGGCAAGGGACACAAACAACAAAAGAAGGACTTCTATGGGTATGTCGGCCAGAAAAGGAAGCTCAAAAAAGGTGCACCCCCCTCCACCCTGATAAGCAAGGCTGGAAAACCAGTAGCAAGGGATGAGGAGAAGGCTGAGCAATTATTTTACCTCAGTCTTCACTTGTGACCTCTCTTCCCACACCTCTGGAGTGGATGGACAGCAGGATGAGGACTGGGGGAATAAAGTCTTTCTCACTGTAAGTGAAGATCAGGTTCATGACCACCTGACAAACCTGAACATACATAAGTCTATGGAACTCCATGAGATGCATCCCAGAGTCCTGAGGGAATTGGCTGATGGAGTTTCTCAGCCACCCTCCGGGATATTGGAAAAGTCCTGTCAGTCAGGGGAAGTCCCAGGTAACCGGAAAAGGGGAAACATTGCACCCATCTTTAAAAAGGTAGAAAGGAGGACCCTGGGAACCACTGCCCTGTTAGCCTCACCTCTGTGCCCAGGAAGATCATGGAACAGACCCTCCTGGAAGTTTTGCTGAGGCACATGGAGGGCAAGGAGGTGATTCGGGACAGCTAGCATGGCTTCAGCAAGGCCAAGTCCTGCCTGACCAACCCACTGGCCTCCTATGATGGAGTAACTCCATCAGTGGACAAAGGACGTCACCCCTCTGGACTTCTCTAAGGCCTTCGACATAGTCCCCCATGACACCCTTCTATCTAAACTGGAGAGAGATGGGATCACCATTCTGTGATTCTATTCCGTGATTCTAAGCTGAGACCTCGTTGGTTCCATGCGGAGGGCACGTCCCATTGCCTACATGTTGGCTAAAACCCCATTGACGTACAACTCTTGCAAATACCTCTTTCTCTTTCCTGCATCGTTATTCTGTGTTTAAGATTAACTAGAAAATTACGTGAGGCACCTTCCTGTTACTTCTAGTTGTCAGATCTTGATGGAATTGGGCAGTTAATAAAGGCATGAACTTAAACTCGGCCGCCTGTAAAACAAAAATGCTACTGACAGTTTGCGAGCCTTGAAGAAGAAAGTTTGATTTGGAAAGAGTTTTGACAAAGAGGTCCTTGAACTGATTCTTGCCTGGGCAAAAAGCATTCCTGTGGTGCATATTTCACATGGAAAGCAATGAGGGTACCCAAGCTACCTGGCCCTGGAGCCGCAGTGATGCTCATAGGGTGTAGAGCTGCATACATCCAAGAAGCATCACTGCTCGTTGGTCAAGTCATATTCTAAATCTGAAATTTGCTGGTTAAGGCAGATTTAAGCCAAAAACATCTCTCTGAAAATTTGCAACAGATTTGGCCAAAAATACTTCTGGCCAAATACAAAGAAAAAGCTCAAATCTTCCATTTGGAAACTAAATACTCCAAAACTTCATTTGACAAAAATTTTTAATAATTACATTTACTTCCATTTATGTTTCTTTTAGCAAAATCATTTCAGGTTGGGCAAAATGACCCAAATTGATTTTTCTTTCTGGTATTTCATTTCTGAGCAGCTCAAATACCATTATCTGAGAAAGGATTTGTTTAACACACTGAAACAGAAGTCATACTCTCAGAGCTCTCTTTTGTGTCACAAGATGGGCTATAATAACCCATCTTCCAGTTAAACATCTGTAATTCACATCAGCACTAACAAAGTCAGGATGTTCTCGCTGTCTCTGACCAACCTGTGCATTTCTCAGTAATTCTTCCTGCCTGTAAAGAAGTTACCAGCCTCAAAACTGCACTACTCACCCTTCTCACTTACTAGTCAGAACGTGATGGTCTTGGCATAAAAACCGGGACTCAAACCTCTGGAGACAGTCTGAGATCTCAAGACATCTCCCTGAGGCCAGGCAGAGGCTAACTTGAACTTTGCCAAGAGTCAGGGCAGCGGACTATATATCTGTATTCATTATGGCATGGAGGAGGAGGTGGGGAGCACTGGTCATCCCAGTCTGATTCCTACCTGCAGCGGTGGCAGAGGGGCTGCTCACGGCAGTGCTGGGTTTTCTGCAGCCACCCGGGCAGAAATCCCCCGTCGCTCTGTGGAATGACACGGCGGTTTGGGAAGGCACATTTGGAGTTTCGTTACGTACTAAATCAAGGCCATGGCAGGTGTGTAAAGCTGAGATTTCAGAGCCATTCAGACAGCTAATATATGTGGCAGTTGTTTATGCAAAGGAGTGACTGCTGAAATGAGGTCTGGAATGATTTGTTTTGGTTTTTAAATCCCCTTCTCTGAATTCATGTGGTATTTGTGCAGCCACGAGGGAACAACCGAGTAGAATTTTCTGAGATGTGCCATCTCCCTGCAGGAAAGTTGCTCTACAAATTCTTCTCTGAAGGCAGAAACGCTCTCGGTTTCTTCCCAAAGCCAGGTCACTCCTTCATGCTCTTCAAGACCCAGGAAGAAGATGCCATGGGACTGAAATATTTTGAGGCAGAATTCTGGTAGTGCGTTCCCTTCAGAAAAGAAATTACATATTTGCAGGATGAGCTGGCCATGGTCAGGCCAGCCCTCAGTCACACTCCCAGTTCCGTTCCCAAATGCCACCTCAGTTACTCTGTGTGTTCTGCAGTGACAGAACCATTTTTGTGGTTGTTTTAAAAGCTGGGCAGACCAAGATGATGCCCTAGAGGCTGATCATCCTCTCTAGGAAGAGACCTCAACTCATATGGTGGTTGTTTGTCTTCAAGGAACATGAGTTGGGGCTGAGGGAGATTTTGAAGATTGTTCTAACGAGAATGCCTGTCTGAGGATTTGCCTGGCAGCTGCCTGGAGGCATCTGCTTTTCTGGCAGGCCACACTTAATGGCATTTTCTGTGTTCCCCTTTTAAGAACAAACAACTGAGACCAGCACAAACCAGCCAATTTCTGCTTTCCAGAGTCTGGTCCTGTGTTTGTGTCAGTGACGCTGCAGAAACCATGACAAGCTCTTGGCTTCACCAGCGTGGTCCTTACAAACCCGGAGAGTGAATGTCACTGTAAAGACAAGTGCAGCCATGAAAAGAGGAGGCAAACTAGGAACAACACAATTTAATAGTCTGACATGCTCCTCTCCCCAGCTCCATCTCCCCAATTTGTCTTTCCTTCCATAGCAATAGCAGCTGCTCCTGTAGGATTGCTTTGCTGTCTCTGATCCCCTCGCTGCCTTAATGTGCGAAACCCACGGAGGATGAAACGCTAGCAGTGCTAAACTGGCAATTAAGAAGAAAACGGATTATTTCGACAGCTGTTACAGTGCAAAAGCCATTGCTGGGTGACATCCTCGGAGCAGGCACATGTTACACTGACCAAGGCATTCACCTGAATAAGTCTGTGCTGGAAACCATCTGTGGGGTCATGCCTCAGAAGTGATGTGCAGAAGGGAGGTGGGAGTGTGGGTGTCCAGCGTGGGCTGCTCAGAAATGCCCTCTCTGTTAACAGCCTTCACTTCCATGACCTGCTTGTGCCTCACACTGTGGGCATTAACAAACGGAGTATTAGAAAATTCAAGAGGTAAAGACCACTGTCCCTGCTCTAAATTGAAGCTGTAAAAGTAAACTGAAGCCCACATCAGCCACTTCCAGATACAGAAATTCCCTGTCCTTATTTTTGTAATCACCTCAGGAATACCATTCCCTGTGCGAAAGTGTGTGATTATTTCTGGAAAGAAAAGCTATTGAAGACTTAATGCCAGCATTGGCTTCATTACAAATGCAGAAGGGAAACTGTCAAATAACCGGTTGTGTTTTCAGATGTACCACATGTGACTGGGGCCGTGTTAGAAAACATGATCCATCCCATGTAAATCATGAACCGCCGAACAAAAGTACTATTTGTAAATTTGAATATTGGCAGCCAGCTTTCAAACTCTTTGTCTCGAAAATAGTTCTCTGACGCTTTGAGCAAGCACAGAAATGCAGTGGGACTCTGCCAGGTTCCCTGGACCTTGCCAAGTTTTGACTGAAACTTTCTTTGCCTGCATAAACTAGGAGAAAAACCAGAGTAAGGACCCCCAAACTTGGCTTGACACACACATGAAGCAAAATCTGGCTCTAGGAAAATTTATTCCAAACAATATAATCTGTCAGAGTGACCACAAACTGTAATTCTACTAGTCACTCAATCATTTTTGTAAATGATTCCTGTTGATTTGCCCCTTTTGAGAACACACACAAGAGAGAAACCCCATAAGCCAATTGAATCGCAGTTTTTATTATGCGGGTTTTGAAAACCTCGTAACTCGTTAGGCCTCTTTTTGTGGGCAAAAGGCTTAAGCAAAAAGCCAGAATACCATGTCCTGAGATTGCAGGACGTCTAAGGAAACTATATTTTATTTAGAGTTCTGAGAGAATACAAACTGAGAATTCAAACGGAAAGAAGGGAAATTTAGATCAGATACAGGGAAGAAATTCCTCTCTGTGAGGGTGATGGGGCCCTGGCACAGGTTGCCCAGAGGAACTGTGGCTGCTCCATCCTGGAAGGGTCCCAGGCCGGGCTGGATGGGACTCGGAGAAACTTGGTCCATGGCAGGAGGTGGAACTGGGTGAGTTTTAAGGTTCCTTCCAACCCAAACCGTTCTGTGTTTCCGATTCCGATTTGAACACGGTGATTTCACCACCTACCTGCCATTGCAGGCCTCTCGCGAAGGTTTGGTTTTGCTCCAGAAAGGAACAAAAGCAAATTTTTATTCTTCAGTAAGTTGTCATCCTCTGGGCAAAGCTACTCATCAAAAGGAGGATTAATGTGGGCAAGCCAGCACTGAGCCATGAAAGCGTCACATCCCCAGCTCCGAGGATGAAAGGGATGCTTCCTGAACACTAAATCATTTTCTAAAAATACAACTGAAGCAGAGATCGGTGCTTTTTTCAGAGAGGCCTGTGATCTTGGATTCAGATTGCAGTGTGAAAGGTGTAAGAATGCTGGATGGTCACCCAAATTGCACCTTGCATGTAAACTTAAGCAAGTTCTTTTTTCTCTCCATGCTGGTATTTATGCATGGAACTCTTGAAAGGTGCTAAAGTTTTCTATCTATATGCAAAACCCATTTATTCCAAACGCCAAATAATCTAATTTTGGAGATTTTTACTGAGCATAACTTTTTGGATTGTTATTTAGACATTTAAAATACGTAGGCATGTATTTTTAATTTAGAATGTTAAGGAACACAAGGAAAAGTGGAAAGAAAGGGGGAAAAGTAGGGATAGAGGAGAAAAATCAAGCTATTAATAAAGGAAATCATGAATCCAGAAAGGAGCTGTACACAAACTTCAGCCATGACGGCGTTATTTCCAAAATGCATCCAGTAGCACCTAGGGGCTGCAGTAACACTTGCTGAAAGAGGCCAGTTTTCTTTACTGTGTGGTGGTAGAGCTCGGCTTGAGACCCAGAGTGCCAGGAGATTTGTTCTCTTCAGTCATTATTTGTGGTGTTTCTCTGGTTTTGAATTTGTCTAGGACAAATTGGAGAGCTCTTGAATAATGAAGTAATTAAAAATCAATCTTGAAATATCTTAAGCTGACTTGATGGGCTTTTTATTTAACAAACTTGCTTAAACAGATCATTGAATAAGTTATCTACTGCAAGTTTCTTCCCCTTTCCTCTGGAGAATGTCACTATGGCCAAGGGCAGGGTGCACGATGAACCCACTGTTTGTCCTTTCCTGGTAATGCCTTGACCTCCAGATAACAAAGCGTGTATTCATTTTATATTACAGAAATTCTTTTTATTGTCAGACTTTGATTTTGCCAGGATAAATATTTAGTTCCCAGTAAACCTGCCAAGACCTGGAGGCAAGTGTGCTTTTATGTCTTTCTGCATGTGCAACAGAGTTCGTGTAATAAATGCAGGTTACCTTCTACTACTGCGGTGAAAGCGGCAGCCAAAATGCCACTTCTCACCCGTTTCAGTGCCAGCCTTCCTCTCTCGGGCAGGTAAGAGTTTGCCTGTTGTCATGAAGTTCCACAAGGCCCAGAGAAACCATCCCCAAAAAACCCCCACTAATCACTTTGAGATAAAACTGAATTGAGTAACTGAGCTTTTCATCCGACATGAAAAGACCAGAAGCTACATTTGAGACAAAAGCAAAAAGTTTAACAAGTTACATTGATCAAAGAGTTTTCAAAGGAACATTCAATTATATCTGCAACACCTAAATGGAAGGGTTGTTCTTTTACTTATTTATTTTGCGATAAAGAGGGTTATTAGGTCTTGTTATCTCTCTTCACTGTAATGCCTTCTGCTGAAACCCTCAGCAAAAAAAGCGAGCTTTGTGAACAACACAGTGACAAGTGAAAAAGAAAGATTAAAATTAGTTCAAGGATAAAAAAGAGCATATATTTCACAGTCAAAATCTCCGGGTGTAAGCACTGATGCATTCAAATGAAGAGAACAGATCTTGATTACGATGCAACTCCGCCTTGCTGCACCGAGTGCCTGGCTGTGATCTTGCTGCAGACAACTGAAATGGCTTCAGAACTCTAAAATTTGGGGGAAAAAACCCCCACAAAAACAACAACAACAACAACACCCAAAAAAACCCCCACAGCAAAAACAAACAAAAAAACCACCCCCAGACCGTACAAAAAGAGCTTACTGCTTCTGGAATCATCACGTGCATCAGATGAAAACCAAGAAGGTTGTGCATGCTGGAACAAAACTGACAAGGGGAAACTGGGAATCACAGACTTGGGAAGCTGAGATTTTCCTGTCTGGGAAGATGCTGTATCCAGATGCCAAGTTATGGTTTAATGTTACTGAGCATTTGTGGTGAGAAGGCTCTCAAATTTTACAGCCCTTGGTCATAATCCTTTTCCTGCCTCCAACCATATCTTTTTTTTCCTTGGACTCATCTTATTAATCACATTTTTTTACTCTTAGAGCCTGATGCAAAAGCAATGGAAAATCAATGGAAAATTTTCTGTTGACTTAGCCGATCTGTTGTTTAGGCCCCAATAAGCTTTTAGTCTTTGCCTGAGATGATGCTTGCATGTTTTGCTAGCACAAATGTGAGAGAAACTCCTTCCCTAAATAAATACATGAATCTTAAGTTTGTTCTTTGTCTCCTTCCTTTGAAGCCTGAAAAGAAAAAAATTCTCTTACTCCAAACTAGAGGGTTCATATTCTGCTTTGCAGAGCCAAGTCTTCTCATAAGACAGAGTTTAGAGCAGTGGCACAGGCACACACAGCACCCACAGCAACTCCATACCTGTTTTCTACCAGCCCTTGTGATTTCCTCGAACTCCTCCAGATGCTGGAACACCTAAGCAAGGGCAACACAGCTGTTGAAGGATCTGGAGCACAAGTCTCATGAGGAGCAGCTGAAGGAGGGCTGGAGGGCCTCAGCCAGAAGGAAAGGAGGCTCAGAGGGAACCTTCTCACACTCCACAACTCCCTGACAGGAGGGTGCAGCCCGGTGGGCTTGGGGCTCTGCTTCCACGGAACAAGGGACAGGACAAGAGGAAACAAGTGCTCCCCATACCACGTTGTCCTTGCCCGGTGAGGACACTGCATCCTGTGAGATGGTAAAAAAGCTCTCATGGTTCAGACTGTCCTCTCAGCTCCTCAGAGGCCGTGGCAGGTGGAAATATCACCCTTCAGATCACACATAGTGACAGCAACGTGGTTGTTGTCGTCAGCATGAGCTTGGGAGGAGATGACGTTGAGGAAATGGGAATAATGGCTGCATAACAGGGAAAAAGTGCTGCTCTCTGCACTGATAGTTACACCTGATTTAGCTACTGAAAGAAGGAGGAGAAGTCATGAAGACATTAAACCTCTTATCATCCTGACAGAGTGAAATTGAAAAGAAAAAAAAAAAAGTTATTTGGCAGCAAATGGGTTTATTAACTTCTAAAATGATGTGTGTTTGAATGCGATAGGGAAAGCAGCATTCGTCAGTGCTCGCCGCATCAAAAGACAAATTAATCCTTTGAAGAAAAGTAGCTTTTAGAAATCTCCCTCGTTAAACAATCTATCAGGAGACTGAGCTGTGGAGCCAGGCACTGGTCTCTGTGCAGCACAAGGACCTACAGGTGACACAGATCCAGGTATGGCTGCTCTCCTGCGTCAGGGTTTGCTGGCTGAGCCTTACAAACCGTGATGCAGGATCTACTTACGGGCTGTGTTTTCCCTTCCAGCTCTATCTTAACTCCTTTCCTGCTACGGCACCCACAGGGCTTAGGGAGTAGAGTCTAGCTGAGGTGGTGTGAGGCATTTTGATGGCTCCCTCCCACCCCGCCACCCCCTCGTCACAGTCCCACCAGACTTCCCATGGCTCTGCCACCCTCTCCCTTTGGCGGCTGGTCAGAAATCATTTTCGGTGACTTTGTAGATATTCTTTGAAAGACTTCAGTGAGTCACGTGTTGCAAAAGGCTCTCAATTTCCTCTAATAATAATGCTCTGCAAGACTAATATAATTTTCTGTCATGGAAACCGGTGTTCTGGTTTCATTTTTTTTTAGCTAGGATGCTCTGGTTTTTCAATCTGCTGCTTCCTGTGAGGTGCCTCCTCCCCTCCAGAGCATTCCTCTGAAAGGCAGCCTTTGAGCCGCAGCAGCACGACACCCTCTTTCACACTAAAAATGAAATACTTGAGTGGCGTCTCTCCAGATGGGAAAGTAACATCAGATACTGTGTTAAGAGGAATGATGCAGAAACAGAAGATTTTGCTACTTACTTTCTCTTGCTTCTTGGAGAGCTCATAGACACTTCAGGCATCTTTCAATGCACTTATCAACCTCCTCAGGTATCTCGATAGCTGCGCTTTGTCTAAAACAGAGCAGTAACAGATAACACTAAAATCTCCACACCACAAAATGAGCTCATGCAACCACTCCTTTGCTGGCAGGTAAACCAGGCAAACATGTGAGATCCTGGCGTATGTCCACAGTGTATTGGATTTGGTGCAATTCCTGGTTGTTTCAAGTTATCTACGCCTCTTTTAAATCCCTTCAGGGATGGTGACTCCACCTCTTCCCTGGGCAGCCCGTTCCAATGCCTGACAACCCTTTTGGCAAAGGTGTTCTTTCTAATATCCAATCTAAACTGCCCCCGGCACAGCTTGAGACCCTTTCCTCTTGTCCTATCGCTTGTTACTTGGGAGCAAATAAATGCCCCGGAGCCCTTGGTGATGCTGGGACACCCTACTGAGGCAAAGCTTGTGTCCTTGCTGGAGACATGTGTCCTCTGCTCGGACAGGCACAGAGCAACCTCTTACAGCTCAGGGTGTCCTCACCCCTTGTTCGGCTCTATCTGATATTTGTCTGTAATTAGCACTCGGGTTTCAGATGATGAATAAACAGCTTTTGACCAAAGGGCCAGCAATGAGGACAGAGATACTTCTGGGTTGTTTTTTCAGCCCCAACTCTAAAGCTTGGCAAGGATAAAAATATCCATTGTTCATCAGCTAAGCTTCCCTTTAGGTTGGAGGACAGGCAGTGGCTCCTCTTCCCATTTTACGCATGTGTGGACAGGAAAAGAGAAAGGCAGAATTAGATCCCGATCCCATGAATTCCAGGCTTCAACTTCCAGACAGCTTTGCCAAGCATGGATAACAGGATAAGACCACCCTTTTAGAAGAACTGCTGGGAGAAACAGATTTATCAGTTTTCTTAAGATAAGGTTGCCAACATGTTAAATCAGCTTTCCTTCTTTGGGGGGGGGGGCGCTATTACAAAAAATGAGTTCAAAACTGAAGCGAGTCCCCGTCCCCTGTTTCTCACTTACTATGCATTGGAGTGGCATAGGAAAAAACCCAAGAGTTAGTGTCTCCAGCCTGGAAAGCCTGGGAAGCCCAGCCCTGGCAGTGCCAGAGAAGATTTGGGCACCGTGTTTTTCTTGGGTCCATCCAGGCACACACAGTTCTGCAGGAGCTCAGCAAAGTGTCTGGTTTCTGGGGTTTGAAATATTCTTCCCCTGCTGCCAAGGAAGGGAAGAAAACAGCCCTTTGAAGAGGCTCTGAAACCCAAGTAGAGCGAGCGGGGGAACATTTACTTTAAAGTACAATAATGTTTAGGTCACAGACCCTAATCCCCGAGCCCTGTCCCAGCAGGGTGTCTCAGGGAAAAGGGCTTTCGGAGCAGGGCTGGTTGCAAGTGCGACGCATGCAAAAGGCTCCCAGGGAAATGCTCTCACATTTTCTCGTACTAAGATATTTAAAATAGCAAGAGCGAGATGGCCTGGGTGGGAAATACATCCTAACAGATGTGCAATATCACTAAAGCTGACTCCAATATAATCTAAGCTGAAGTTTGGTGTATTAATGCTTTGTTTATCTTTAAGCACAGATGGATATTTTTATTAGCATTACTTTGTTGATGCAGCTTCTAGAAAGGTTAGTCCGGAGGGCAGATGTCTGTGTATAGACAAAGTGTCTATGCTGGGGCGACTAATCAGAAAGGTGCAGCTTTTCTATGAAACTTCAATTAGAAAATTAGACCTTGTAAGCACAGGCAACTGGGATCTGCTGTTCAGTCCACATGGCCAATTAGAATGAGTCACAAAAGTCCTCCACAAACCCATCCTTTGGGTTGGGTGTCCTGGTCACCCCTGAGCTCTTCTGGGATTAACTCCGTCTTGTGTCAGTGGTGCGAGAGGAGGGCTGGCAGTGAAATGGGGTGCTGAAGGTGCTGGGGAGCCAGGGAAGGACAGTGGATACTGGCAGAGGGATGGGTGCCTGGGGTCTTGGGTTATTGGGACCTGTGATTTTAGGGATGAACGTGGCTCTGCTGATGCATGGCCATGTGATGTGATGGGGCTGGGACTACACGGGGGTGAAGGGACTTGGTTGAATGTTCACACTGAAAAGAAACAGTAGAACTGCTCTTAAACACAGGGCAAACTGGTTTTCTACACCCACTGGTCTCTTCTGGAAACGGAACTCAAAATAAAATGTGCTGAAGGCACTTGTATTAGATCCAGACCCAGATTACTCTCTTTGCCAAGCATGGATAGCAGAGTCCAGAGCCATTACAGTCTGAGGTGGCTGCTCATTAAATTAGATCCTCAACTAGGGGCTGGTACTAGTTTCCTCAGGGATTTCATTGTCCCTGTCTGAACAGATAACACCTGCTCCGGTCGGAGCAGTGGGAAACACCCTGAGCTTGGGGATCCTTTCTCCGAGCCCTGGGAAAAGCCCCCAGTGCTGGTGATGGAGGAGCACAATCCTGATTTTGGCTACTCTTAGTGTGGCTGTCTCCTCTGCAGTGTCCCTGGGATCTGGGAAACGCCACGGCACCACCACATCTTCCCCTGTAAAGCTGGGACAGGAGGCAGTAACTCAGTTACAAGGGAAGGAAGACGTCTGAGCTCTGTTTGTGTCATTCCATTGGCTGAAAGAAAAGGCAGATATTGCCCATTCTGAGGAGATTTTCCAAATTTTCCATTTTCTTTTGCTGAGCAGAGGGGGAAAGCAGTGAGGTCTCAAGGCAGGACAGCTCTGAAGGGATCTTCTGCTTTCTTTAACCTGCTAAAGGGGCTTTGAAATTTTCCCCACCTGAGGTGCTGCTTTAGCTTAGGAGGTATCAGAGCAACAACCCCTTGCAGCTGAGGGAAAGCCAACTGCAGCCTTCCAGACAGCTACAAATCCCACAGTGACCAAGAGTGAAGTTGTGTCTGGGCTGAGCTAGAAAAGAAAAGGCACAGACCTCAGGAGCACACCAACAACCAAGCAAACAAGCAATGGTATTTGGCTCTTGAGAAGAAATTTTTGTCCCCTCCCCCTTCCTCATGCAGCTGCTTCCCAGACTGCCTGGCTGACGGGGTCTCCCCCAAATCACCCAGCACTGGAGCAAGGTCAGGCTCCTGCCCCTCTTTGCTCCTGGCTTGAGTTCACCGTAATAGTGTTGCCTTTTCCTGGACTTGAAATTGAGAGCGAAACACAGTTAAAGGGAAAAGGGGTTTACCTCGGTATTTATTCAGGATCCTTGGTGCACCACACCGTCCAAGTGGAGTGCGCCGAAGTGCACACCGGAACGCCCCGGGACGAACACCCCACGAACACCCAACCTCCCCGCGATAGATCGTGTATACCACTTACAGGTCTTGCAAATTAACATATCTATCAAAGATTCCCCAATGAGAGACTTGAATGAATCCCCCATTCTGAGGAGTCTCCCCCCTGGATGGGCCTATCTTAGTTTACAGGATGTGTTCTAGAGAGGACCTTGGTGTCTGGGGCTTTCTGTCCCTTAGAAGCGAGGCTTCCAGGATGTTTGGTCTTCTGGCTTAACAGGACACGGGGTATCAGACTTAGGGGATTACAAGTATGTGGGCTAAAGGCACTAAGGATATATAGAAAAGCTATATAAAAGGCTATATAAAGGGGTATATAAAAGGGGTATATAAAAAGCAAAAAAATCGTCCTGGCATCAATAGGACCTGCTTTGGAGAACTGACTTGTTTCTAAGAAAATACAATAATCATGGGACTCCGACCATGAGATACATCATCCACAGATCTCAAAGGAGTCAGGGATAAAAGTGTCCATTTTCTGTGTATTTTCACTTCTCTGGCCGTCCTTCCCTGAAGGTCAGCCTGTCAGTCATCCAACTCTTCTATTGCAGTTCCCAAGGAGCAAAATTTCAAACCAAAGGGATGCTCAGACACCCTAACTCCAGTTCCAGTGGCTTTCTGCCACAGCCCAGTGCTTGGCAGAGCATAATGGGATGGGGGAACCAGGAAAAAGGTGCCCTGATTGTTGCACCCAAGGGAGGCAATCTGGGGTGCCTAGAGTCCCCCCTTTCTGGCAGCACAAATAGTGAGAAAGAAGAAAGATGTGCCTCTCTAAAGAGGCAGAGGTCATAGAAGAAATCTCATTTAAGCTATTGCTGCTGTGACTCCATAACCCAGTTAGTGTTCGACTTCGGGGATTAAATGGTTTGGTTATTCATGAAGAGCACGGGGCATCTCCGTCAGCTGCACGTCATTGGTGGAGAGCTCAAACAGAGCTGACATTCGCAATTGATTCTGTTACTTTGTTTCCAAGTTAATTTGCACTTTAAGATAAGGCTCACTCAAGATTCTTGGTGCCCAGCCTGTCAGCAGGTTATTGCCCTGATCCAAAAGCCATAGGAAAAATGGACAAAACCAGCAGACAGTGGAGGTTTGGAAAAAGGAGAGAATAATACACAGAGGGGGAACCTCCAGTCCTGTCCTGTGAGGAGGAGGTCCCACAGCATACCTGGTACTGGTGTGGTTGATTCACAGCCAACCTCAGTTCAGAGGAGACGAGATGTGCAGATATAGATTTACCCCTATCACTCAAAATGTTATGCTAATCTCTCTCATTTAACTGGTCTATCAGGAGCACAGAGACTGCTTTTCAGGCATCACCCCATGAAAGGCAGAGGCAGATTTTTTTTTTCAGTATCTCATTGTACTGAGCATATTTTCTCATAGCTTTTCCTATCTTTGTATGCTCTCTAGAGGCAGAGTTAGCACCTTTCCTTAGTAGGGTGTTTTGTTTTTGTTTTTTTCTTCCTTTCATAGCTACCTCAAAGCAGGCTGGCTTGGTTTCTAAAGTCCCAGATTTGTCCCCTTCCCAAAATCCTCTGAAAAGTCTGGTGGTTAAGTGAAGACAGGATTATTTTCTTTCTCCCATGTGAACATTCACAGCATCATAATCCCTTTCACAGAAAAACCAGAGCTATCGCAAACACATACAGGAGCTACAAACAGAAGTACATTTCTGCTGTCTTATCACAACTTTCTCGATCTTCACTGTTTGTGACTAAGTAAGACTGATTTTGAATACGTGGTCCAAAACCAGTGGCTGAAATCTCCATTCAGAATAAAATAAAGAATCCTGATGTTTCTGGCTAGACATGGACCAGCTATAATGAAGCAGAACTGCTCAGCCAAGCCTGCAGATAGCCTGGACCCAGAGCTCACGGGAAGTTGAATGCCTCATTCATTTCCACTCTGAAGCCTAAAGATGGTATTTTAAGGAGTGATTTTATAGACAGTCAGCATTAGTTTGGCACATTGCAAACTGAAAGTAAGTAACTGTTGGCCTATGTAGGGAAGCGTGATAAAATGCCGAATGCTCTAGAAGATTCCAGTTTTGCATGCCCGCCCTGGTGCAAAGCTAATTCTCTTGCACACGCAGCGTGTCCCTGTATCACAAAAGTACATCCTTCCATTTGGAGGCAAAACTGTTCATTTTTGGGTACCTCTACTTCTCTTTCTGTTAATTTCCTACCGAGCACCCCAAGCATGGGCAAACATCGCTATTTCGCCAGATGAGGCTGTTTCAGTGAAGGCGCATCATTACATTCCCTCCTTCCCCACCACTGGCTCCTGCCATCAACAGGTGGCTCATACGTTTTGCATCCATTTGCATCCTCTCCTACAAAGCTCTTACAAATGAAACTGTCAAGCCTTGCTGGCACCTTTCAGGATAAATGATGCAAACTGGGGGCCGTGTGAGGCAGTCTGTGCCCACTGTGCCATCCATGAGTGCCTCCAGCCTGAGGAATGTCTTCGCGAACATCTGTTGTAGTTTGAGGAGACATGGCAGAAGGGGGAGGGGGAAAACCCTCAATAATAGATGTTTTTGAAGTTTGGGGAAGCTCAGTGGGAGAGAGGAAGTAGGTTGGGGGAAATCAATGGTGAGAGGGAGAATATTTTGCCTGGCAGTCACTCATCACTCGAGCCAGGTGATTATTAATTATCTCCATGCATTCACACAAGTGGTTCGTTTTCTGGGTAGATGGGTCCTGTGCTTAGTCATCTTGGCATTTTTAAAGATGAATGAAGAATTACCCAGGATGAAGAGTCAGGAGTGAGAAAGATAAATAACACCAAGAAGCTGATCGCTGCCCGTCTGTTATAAAATTTCATTAGTTCTGACAGCCTGTACATAGGCAATGAATGAATGCTAACTACACTTCCTTTCCGTCTGCTTTCACTCATATTGCTTACCTCAGAAAAGGAGCTGGCCAGACAAGCCTTGAGGACGAAAGGAGGGGCTGGATGATTCACTGGCTCAGGATGATACTTAAAATAGGGACAGAAAGGGGTTAAATTTATTTAGACTTACTTTGCCAAGAGCATTTTTCACTGGGCACCACTAGAAACGATAGATGTTGGTCTGTGAAGGTATCCCAGAGGGTGGTGCTCCTCAGCCCTGCAGGAAGAGTGAAGGAGCTGAGGAGACTGTTTATCATCTCAAAGCCAGGTCTTTTGCTGGGGTAACACTTCCCCCAGATTGAAAACATTGGGAAAATAAAGTCAGAGAGAAGGCGATCAGGATCCCAACCACACCCAGGTTTCATGATAGTGTGTTTCTATGTTCTTGGTCCGTGCAAGAGCAGCTGTCCCGAAGCCCTGGCCTTTATCATCTACGCTTCAGGTGAAAAGTAACAATAGGTACCTGAGACTTTACTGAAATATCCATCAGCCCCTCCTGTCAGAACTGCTCTTCATTTTGGGGCACAGAGGCGGATGAGACAAGTGAGGATTCTCCCACCTGCAGCTATACGCAGAGCTGCTGCTACCTCTTGCACCTTTTAGGTCCTCAGTAATGAAATAAATATTACAAGGCCTATAATAATGACATGGAATGGGATATTTTGATCACATTAATTGCTCAGGCTGTTGCAATACAGGATCACAAATCGGTGTTTCCCCAGTGACTGGCTCAGCCGCCCTGTACACATTTAAACAGATGTGACCTTGATGAGCATAGATACGGGGGGCTTGAGAAGAGCTTGCAAGAGAAATGAATGTGCTCCGGCAGATTTATGAGAAGTTATTCCTCAGTGTAGAAAAGTCTATCTACTTTCACCTAACTGCTCCTCCAAAAGTGACTTTTCCCACGTACAAAACACGAGCAATCTGCAGAGCTAGTGACAATGTCAAGAGGTCTTTAAGGAAAAATGTTTCCAGGGGGCTGGAGCAGAGAGGCAGCAAAGTGAAAACAGAGATGTGATTCATGCAGAACAAGGTGTCCTCATTCATTTATAGCAGTTTGCTCTCCCCATATATGATATCCTGCGTGGACAATGTGGGTCTTTTCTTTTAATCCCTCCCTGCATTAGAAGAGATCCTGCAACTGAGACTCTTTCATTTCGTGTCACCTTCCACCATGCCAAGAAAACCCACAGGTTGAAAGGGGTGTCTGTAAACACATGTTTACTGAAACTACTGGTAAATCAGCCCCTGAGTCATCCCGTACCACAGCTCTGTGTTTCAATTCTTCCTACTCTTAGGCAATAACATCAGGCTTTCACTAGTTCCTGATGAAATTAGCAACTAGGAACCCAAACACTGTGGGTATGTGTGAGAGAGAATGAGACGGGAGGTCTGCTTGGGACCAGGAAGAAAATGCTTTGCCTCTTTAACCTCCTGAAAAGAAAGAGCCCAAGTAAATTGGTAAACACAAATGACAGACAGGCCTACAAATAAGAGGCTTGTTGGCATATTTAAAAACTCTAATTAGCATCACTGCTGCTGGCATGTGGGTTTTCCAGGAACCCATCTGGTTCTAAGGGTCTGGAGACACCCTCATCGACTTATGAAGGTCCAAACGCTGAACAGGACATGTTCTTCTGCCACGCTCCCTCCCCCTGGAGCCCCTGTCTCTGTGAGCCTCATGCAGCAGCATCTCACAACTTCAGAGCCCATCTTCTGGAGTTAAATCCAGATCGGTACATCCTCCTAAAGGTCAGTACTGATGCGGTCTCATAAACATTAAGGGGTCATTAGGATTATCCAGGACTTCTCTGGACTCATTCCTGTTAGAACCACAGCATGGAAAAGCATGCCATCTGGACCTCAAAAATTCCAGTGATGGGAAAATCTGCCTTAACTTTTGAAAATTCTCCCAATAATTAATTACAGTCACTGCTAGAGATTAAAAAAAAAATCATCTTGGTTATAGTCTATATTTTTTACGTTTCAGCTTTCAGGCCATCTGAGGAGAGTATTGGTAAATGTCTCAGGATAACTCTGGTTGAGAAGATTTTCTACCACTGCCAGGTCGACACAGAGGTTGAAATGAGTCATACTGGTCAGGTAACCTCTCCTTGAGAGGCCTAATTAAGATGATGGATGGGGTTATAAAAGGTTAAGTCCCTGCAGGAGGAGGTAGCCCTCCTGGAGAGGGAAGCAGGGATTTCCTGGCTTGAAGGACTCTGGCACACAGCTTTGGATGGAGGGTGGCTGAGGCGTGGTTATCACGAAGGAAGGGGTCAGAACTGGATATCTCTGCGAGGGGACGCAACAAGGGCTTGTGCTAATGTGCTGTGTGTCAGGAGAGAGAGAGAGGAATGGAGGAAATTGGTCTGGGATTCAGCAGATGGGGCCGCCTATGCTCCTAATTCATGGTGAGTCCTGCCTGCAGCTGCTGGGTAAAGGTGTTTCTATCTCAACACTTGAAAGCAGGGTACCTACGGCCAAGAGCAGCTGAAGGACCTGCTCTGCTTCCCATCCCAGCTAGAGCACTCTCAGGGACACCAAGTGCTTCAGAGAGGGATGCAAGAACACAGAAAGAGTCCAAGGCTGTTGATCACACAGATGTAGAAAACTCCCAAGGCTTGTAGACTGGAAACGAGACTGAAAAGGACTGCACTGATCTCATGAGGCAGGTGGGAGCAGCAGTTACCCAGTGCATACGGTTTCTGTGGACTCTTGGTGCACGCTCACAGTACCTGAACACTTGCCCACGCTGGGCTGGCCCCAGCCTCACTCTGCCAAGGCAGAGTAACAAAGGCAAGAGCAGAAAGGGAACTTCATCTTCAGTGCAAAGTAGCCTTGGGTCCTATGATAATACACATGGATTCTGCCTGGAATGGTTGCATCCAGGTGTCTCACAGCTGTATCGGAAGGGAAGTTCTTTCTAAACACTTCTGCAATTTGTTGACATATACATTACCAGTGTAAGAAGCAATATCCCTTCTAATG
Organism: Mohoua ochrocephala; assembly: GCA_013398855.1. NCBI lineage: Eukaryota > Metazoa > Chordata > Aves > Passeriformes > Acanthizidae > Mohoua > Mohoua ochrocephala. Next base: position 43,853 of record VZTA01018951.1, read on the forward strand.
CCTTGTTTTCCCTACTCTTTACTGTACTATCTCGCACCGATGTTAATTCACCCCACCTTTGATTTGAATCCTGGGCAGTTCATTCCCTTGATCTTGTGGAAGACTTCCCCATGCACTAATTCCACCATGTCACCTTATGCAGTATAGGTGATTCTGACTACTGCAAAAAGTAGCCCAGCGAAAGTCAAAACATTAGGCAGGTAGATTCATTAATTCCCCAGTTTTGTCTTTAAACTGAAAATATCCCTAATTAACACTTTTCCACTCACAATGAGTATCTTCTCCCCAACAGGCTGCAAGTTCATCAAGTAGGGGTAGAGACAGAGTCTTTCCTTACAATCACTGTGCCTTCCATTAGCGAAAGTTTAATTATCACAACAATCATTTGTCCAGTGTTGAAAAGCTGAGAGGAAAGAAAGAAAAGTCAATACATTTGACCTTGCTTCTGGGAGAGAAACTCCTGGGAGTCATTACAAGTCAACTGTGGAAGTAGCAACACACTGATTTTAATGGATGGGTCTGAAACAAATTCTATCCAAGAGCCAACATTCTACTGTCCTTCAACCCACACCTGAAGGAGCATGGAATGGAGGTTGTCTGCCACAGCAAAAGTCCTTTGCTTCCTTGGTTATCTGAGAAGAGAGCAGAGGGATAAGTGGAAAGTAATTTATCCGACCTGCAAGGAAACAAAGTTCATCAGGATTTCCTCACAGTTGCAAAGACAGCAGCAATATATTCAATGTGGTTAAATGACACGCTCATTTTTCTCACTTAGGTCGTGGTTCTGGAAAACATCTTGGAAAAGCAGTTCAGTATGTGCTGATGCTTAAACCTGGGTGTGAACCCCATGCAGACTAGTGAAACTCAAGCACGTGCTTTACAGATAAGCATGGATCCACTCAAGTGCTGTCCTCAGTAGGGCTGGTGTTTAAGTGGCTCCTTGAGCTGGAGTCTCCAGCTTTGAAAAGGCTCTCCTATTCTTTGTGTGCAATGTAGAGAGAGCTAACTAACTACTCACTTGTTTTCTGTAGCACTGACCAGAACCACCTCAAGTGCCAGGGCAGCAGACATACGCAGGAAAATTGACTCTGATCATCCCTGGGGTCATTTAACTAAAACACACATTTCAGTGGAGCCAAGTGTTCAGTGGAGCCAAGTGCTTTTCAACTCCCATGGTGTCAAAACAATTAGCAGATCACAGCAGCACTGATTCACTGGTGCTCCAAGAAAAGCATCTGGCCAACATATGGAAATTTAACACAAGCACCGAATAACCTCCTTCTCGCACCGTCAGCTGCCTGTAGGACAACACAGTTCAGATGATTCTTATATCACGGGACAGGTTATACAATTCAACTTAACCTTCTGAAAAGAGATCACTGCAGAATCCCAATTACCTATTGATATCATAAACCTGCTTTCCATGCATTACCCCTGTTGGAATTCAGAGAACATAAAATATCCCGAGTTGGAAGGAACCCAAGAGGATCATAAAACAAAATTTATTTAGCAAGTTGGGGGTTTAGATTTAGATTAGATATTTGGAAGAAATTCTCCCCTGTGAGGGAGCCCTGGCACAGGTTGCCCAGAGAAGCTGCGGCTGCCCCATCCCTGGAAGTATTCAAGACCAGGTTGGATGGGACTTGGAGCAACCTGAGATAGTGGAAGGTGTCTCTGCCCATGCCAGGGGTTGGAACTGGATGATCTTTAAAGTCTCTTCCAACCCAAACCATTCTGTGATGTTTCTAAATCCAAGACCTTCTGTCCATTTGATATTGGTTACATACCTATCCCACCTTGGCAATTCCAGAAAGTATAATTTGGTACTAAAGCAATTAGTACTCTTGCTGGCTGGTGGATGAAATCGTGGCTGTCAGATTGGAAAAACGCTACAACATGATAATGAGCCTGATCATTTAAAAGGCACAGGCAGGGAGGCAGTCCCTGTGTGGATGGCAGGTAGCTTTGAGACAGTTATGCATCTGACATTATCATATGGAAACAGAAAAAAAATGGGGATGTAGATAACGCTTAGTGTTCTCTGAGGCTCTTTCATTAGGGAAGACTACAAACCCTGGTGGTAGGATGGTCAGTGCGTTTCCAGTTAATGTGCTCGTCCCCTTCAGTGGGACTGCCATGGGTTCATCAAAGAGATCCAAAGGCCCCAGTGCTGCTACACAGGGGAACTACCCCAGAGTTCCCTGTGTTTCCGGCAAAAGGTGCCAGACGGGGTAAATGGCAGCACCAAATACACTCTGTGTATGGTTCTGGAAATACTATTCCCTCACAATGAAAAGAAAAAGGTATCTCATCTGCTTTGGTGCAGTGTATATTTCTTCTGACGCTTGAACTATGTTCTAGCATGGGTGGAGCAAACTCTGTGCACACCTTGCATCAACTGCTGAGTGACTTGCCACGTTGTTCCCATCTCCAAAGGGGATGAAAGGCTGCAAGTGACCTCCAGCATCTCCCATCAAGCCACTTATGAAAAAGGCCAACCAGAGAGCAGATCTTGTCAGATACATCCTAAAAAGCTGAGCTGCAAATACTTGCCCATCAGGAATAGGACACAGATGGATTTTCACTTGATTATAACAGTCCCATTCAGTCAGAAATGGATTTCATTAAACAAATGCATTTTTTACATCGCTTCAGACCTGGCTGAAAAATGCTACTCCTTATTTTATTATTGGCATTTATTAACACAGCTATTAGCTATGTTAATGCAACCTCAGTGGTATTTTCATTGACTCCTAACAGACAGTTCTTGTGTATACCACACAGCAAATGTGACCAGAAGGAATCTGACACAACCAACCCTTCCTTTGGAATCAATGTGGGATCCAAAACAAACCTCTGGTGATCCCAGCATCGCTGCCCAAGGAACCAGGCATCCTACAAATAAATACTGAATTGCAAATCTGTGGCTAGTTGAGAATAAATCTGCTTCACCAGAAGTGGAAGAGAGAGCAGAGTTCAAGGCTGCTACTGAATTGGTGGCCAAATGCCAATACCATTCACTTTAGGGCAGTATAAAATCATTCATCTGACAGGCTGACCCTCTAGGCTGAGAAAAGAAAGCCATATAACTATCCTCTAAGCCTCGCAACAGTGTTTCTATGCCCCGGTGAATGGCAGTCATCTCTCTCCATGGGCTGTTCCCTCATGCAGAGCCCACGCAGGACCTCAGCAACACTTCCAAAATGCTGCTGCTGTTCAATGTCGTTGGTGGGTTTTATTTCCACACCTCTTTCCTGCGTACTTCCTAGAGCTCCTCATTTACAGTCCGCAAGCTTCTTTGCTCACTTTCCCCATTTACATATTTTGCTTCACTCAGATGCTTTTCAGACTGCTTTGGATTTGGGTTTTTCGCTTCCTCCTCTCCCACACCATGCCCTGCCCCACAGAAGCGGCATGTGCCCATTAGCTGCAGCTCACCAGCAGCAAATGAACTAGGTCATAAAACATGCACGGGGAGGAAAGTCATTACAAGATCATATGCCAAAACATTTCAGATCTGGATTGTTTTTAAAAAAGCTGCACATGCAAGCACTGCGGTGCTATCTTTGCATGTAATTGCTATTTTTGTCCCCTCCATTGTCCTTGTGGTAGGACATCTGTTGTCTTATCACTAACTGTCCTCCCATGGCTTTGGCATCTCTCAAGAGCATCCTGCATCATGCAGATGTTACCGTCTCTGGTATCCTCTGTGATCCTTCAGTGTTCCCTGAGTTTGGCACCAATCACTGGCACCAATCTGTCCCATTTCAAGACCTTTGTTTGACTCATTCATCATCAGTGCAATAAGGTGATACCTTAGAGATGGTGCATGGTGTGCTGAAAAAACCACTGACATTGCAATTGGGACACCTACATACATATGGGCGCTGTCTCGGGTACCCACAGTCTTGTAGGACCCGGGTGAATCATTTAACCTTTCCCTTCACATAAATTTGTTAGGACATGAACACCGCATGTGTTCCTGAAGGGCCACTGAAAGGAAAATGAGCTTGGGTTTTGCTGGAGCTCATGGTCAGACCCTCTGCTACTCAGCCTCTCCTCTCTAAATTCCAAATAAAAAGTCTTTGCTTTTTTTTTTTTTTTTTTTTTTGGTCCAAATTATCCATCTAACATTAACATGGACAGACCTCTGAAGCCTTGGTACAGTACCTTGCCCCAAAGGTGCCAAGTAGGGCTATTGAGGCAACTTCAACATGAGCGACACTGTTTTCTTCCGCATCACCTTCTGTGCAGACACCTTACATGTGTTTAAGGCATGAATTTGGGAGAAGAATTGGTATTTCCATGTTAGAGATAAGAACATTTGGGGTGCTGGAAGGGATTTCCCTTGTATCAGCCATGAGGTGCCTGTGGCCATCAGAAATAGGACCAGAATCATTTATAGGACCACGAAATATTTCTTTACTGGGAGGGTGGTCAAACCCTGGAACAGGCTTCCCAGACAGGTGGTTGATGCTCCAAGCCTGTGAGTGTTTAAGGGGCATTTGGACAATGCCATTAATAATATTCTTTAACTTTTGGCCAACCCTGAATGTTCAGGCAGATGGACTTGATGATCACCAAAGGTCCCTTCCAACTGAAACAGTTCTATTCTATTCTATTCTATTCTATTCTATTCTATTCACCATTTTTTATTTCCTCACCTCCAAATCCTCCTTCTGTCTTGTGCAGCTGTGCCAGACAGTCCCAGTGTTGTGTTATCCTGGCAGCAGGCTGCTGGTTTGTCTCTCATAGACCCTTTCAACTGATTTTTAGTTTTCCCTCTGAGCTGCTTCCTTTGAGGTCTGCTCTTGCCTCATCAAGTAGTTAATTCCTCCAGTGCCTTTCCCTCAAAATGTCTTGAAGTGCTTCAGAGGGTGCACTAGGGTGACACAGGAGCCAGCCCAGCTGTTCGGAGGAGCTGGTGCCCACAGGTGAGAGACAGCAGCACTGTGCAGTGCCCCAGTGCTCCCGCGTTTGGAGCTCTGTGGTGTCACATTGTTGTGGGTCCCCGCAAGACAGACACAGGGATGGTTGGGCACAAATCTCTCCTGAGCCTTTTGGGAGCCGCACTTGAGCAAGGACCCTGTCTTCCTTCCCTCCCTCTCCCATCCCAGGCCCTTGCGCCTTTGTTGATGCCCTGTCATACGCCACTGATGCCAAGAGAGTCCATTCCTACCCAGCTCCCCAGGCCTGCTGTTCTGATTTTATCATTACACCTCTGAAATACCCTCCAGATTTTGACACTCTCACTTGTCTCTACAATTCCCTTCTGCTTCTACATCTACCTTTACAGCTGAAGGTTTTGCTGTTAATTTTTTGTGGGCACCAGGTCAGATTTATCCCTAACAGAAGGTGCCTGTTCCTGATCTGTCCTTAGGGCTCCTTGTGCCCTGCCTGTATTCAAGGCTTTACCTTGCTGTTTTCCAGAAGTGCAAATGTTACAGTGTTGGATCAGACTGGAATCTGTCTAGCCCTAGCATCCTGTCTGTCACTGAAGGCTTTGGGGTTGCAAGAAACCCCAAATCAACATTTATAGGCCAGCAACCCCCACCCCCCCCCAGTCTCGCCAGCAATAAGAACACATTCGGGGTCTCTGTCTCACTGCACTTCTATTTTTGCTCTGCAGTTTGCACTGGCTCTAGTTCAATTTTAAATTCTAATCCTTGGATACTAAGGATGCAGTACTTTTCTTTGAAAAGATTTACTACTAATCTCTCTGGTGTCTGTGACAAAGGACGGTTTCTCAGCGTTACCTCAAATGTTAAAATATTAATGAGGGAAGAGTTTGGTGTCTGGCAAAGGCTGTCTGTGCTAGCACTGGAGATAGACTTAATGATCTCTGTGCCTTTGCTACTGCAAAATGAATATCTTACACGGGAGAGATTAGACAGACCTGACACCTTTAATAAAATATGGCCTCTATTTCTACAGATGTATTTAAAGTCATTTTAATCCTTTAATGTTTTATGAAATAGCAAAGCTTTGAGTGAATCTATTTAGAATGGTCTCTAAGCACTGCAGTAGGGGTTTTTTAACCCAGCTCCCATTTGTAATGTGCTCACTCTTTATATCATGTTTATATATATATAATTTTTTTCCACCCAGATGACTTTTTGAAATGAATGCCCATAAAAGGTGCATGGTTGATAGCGCGACACACCAAGAGTTTGGAAACGGGCTGCCTGTGGGAATCTTAAATCTCCACTTACGAGCTGAAACAAGCAGCCTGGTTTTCCTCTACTCTTGGCATCAGTGATCCCACCAAGCCCCGTCTCTGCCAGCTGTCACCTTGTACCAGGACACAGCCACTGCAGGCACAGACATCTTTTAAAAGAGACTGGCCACCACCAGACAGTGCTTGGTGACCACTTTCAGCCCGAGTCAGTACCCAAAATGGTCCCTAGGAGAGCCTGGAGGCCTTGCTTTAGTATCTGTACTGGTTTCCCTGGTTAGGGATAAAGACAAAGCTGCTGTTATTGAAAACTCTGAACATTCTATCCGTTTGTACCCAGTGTTCAAAGGGGGAAGGCACGGCAAGGCAAACTCTAGGTTCCTTCCAGCATCTCCCTGCTGACCCTACAGTCAAGACATGCTTTTGGTGGCACTTTTGGTGCTTCCACTGATTCTGCTACAGTGTAATATGCCAGTAAGGTGGATCCCTGCCCCTTGGGGAATACTGGCGATCTATTATGAACAGAATATAAACATTTCAGCCACTCACATAGAAAATTACGGCTCTGAAATGTCTCAACAAGCAAAGATGGGTCTGGAGCTGAGAGCGGCTGGCTGCTGAAGGCAACAGAGAAGCCCTCCTTGCCACAGGCATGATTAGCTCCAGATCAACCACCTCCCTATCCACAGGTCTCCATCACCCCCAGGCTGTGGCAGGAGAGCAGAGAGAGCGCCAGTGAGAAGGGTGTTCACCTGAGCTCACTGCAGGGAGGTCATGGCTTTTAATTTCAAGGGTTTTCCTTGTCACAGCTGGGGTCCTGGTACAGTTTTCAACTGCAGAACTGGAAAGCCCCATGCTTTGGGGCAGGGAATAGGAGGGGAAGGCATTTCTCTAGCAGAGATTAAGGAGAGGACAGGTAAGAGTGAGGTCCTCACCCAGGAGATGGTTTGACTTCTCCCTCGAGGAGGCAGGGGCTGCGTTGTCCCCACAGTGCGGAGCAGTCCTGCATGGACACCCAGGGCTCAGCTCCATGGGCTGGCCTCAGTAACAAAACACTGACTGTGCAGCTCCACTGTGTATCACCAGGGGCTGCCTGTCCTCAGCCCCAAATCACAACCCTCCTCACCCCTCTGCCCACACAATACTGGGCCAGGTGGACATCTGTGAATAATTGATCTTTTAGTTAATGGGTAACTCTGAAAACAGCCCTATAAAAGCTCTGTGGCTTCAGCTGTGTTCCCAAAATTCAAACATTTCTTTATAGAAAAGGAATATAATGTGCCTGAAAACCTACATGAAGGATGGGGGAATCTCCCATTTCCCTGCAGCAGGTCAGGAACATGGGAGATTAAGTTCAGTTCCCGCAACTGCCTGGTTACAATTTGAACTCTCTTCTCCCACAAAGGAACTCCAACAAGCAGACCATTTATGCATGTTCAGGCAAGCTCAAATCAACCCATCAGTGGCACCAGTCCCACTTAGTGCAAACTATTTACCTGGTCACTGAGATAAGGGCCAAAAGGATGTGACTGACCCCGTGGGTCTCATGTTTTGGATTGCCCTAGGAGAGAGTTACACAGCACGTGTTCCCCCTGACACACAGGACACATGAGCTAGGGCTGCTCACACTGCCCTTGTGAGCAGTGCCAACCCTCAAGATGCCGGTAAACCAAACCTCTGTTTCTCACACTCCTTTGAAGGCAGATTTGCACTTCACTTGCTTTTGTTACGCTGCCTAAAATGAGCTTTTTTTTTCCTAGAGGAAGCTGAACGGAGCATTGCACAGCCACACATTTTTGGTGGACTGGTTGAGAAGAGCAATCTATAAACTCAGGCTTTGGTTACCTCCAGCCAAGAGCTTGGCTTTGAGTGCTGGGAGCTGGAGCTGTGCCTGCCTGTAGTCGTACGGGCATGTGGAGCACTGGGCTTCATTCCTAGAAAGAAGTGAGGTCCCCCTTGCATGCAAATTGGTCAAACCTTCGGTCCCTTCCCCTAAAAGCAGCATAGAATCACAGAATAGTTTGGGCTGGAAGGGAAAAAAAGATCATCTCGTTCCAAACCCTCTGTCATGGACAAGGACACCTTCCACTAGACCAGGTTGCTCCAAGCCCTGTCTAACCTGGCCTTGGGACACTTTCAGGGATGGGGCAGCCACAGCCTCCCTGGGCAACCTGTGTCAGGGCCTCGCCACCCTCCCAGGGAAGAATTTCTTCCTAATACTCATTTAAATTTCTCCTCTTTTAGTTTAAAACCGTTTCCCCTTGCCTTATCACTAAAGCGCAAATGACATCTGATCTGCAAACACAGATTCCTTTATTTAAAAGAGCAGCTCCTGCCAGTAACACCACTCGTGTTTCTATAGTTTTTGCAACATCTTAGGATAAAAACAGATATATTTATTTGCAGGTGAGCTTATAGAGAGCTGCTTTATGTAGGCACAGCCTCGGTCTTTCAGGCCAGTTATGGCACAGTCGGTGTGTTGTAAACACCAGGGCAGTGGGTTAGCAGGTCTCCTCATAAAACCAGCTCAAAGCCTTTCCCTGTTGCTATGCTTTTAATTTCTCCACTCAGAGGCTGGTGAGACCAAAGGTGACCTGCATATGGAAACTTTTAATTAAACTACTAATAGAGAGTCGAGTCATTTCTGACGGAGGTTTAAGTAGTCTGTGGAAGAAGTGACGAGTTGTGGGAGAGGAAGGCAGCGTTTGTCTCCAGCCCTGGAATTTGTCCATTCATCAGTCATCCCAGGACTTGAAGATGATCCAATTGCATGTCAACAACATCGGCTATTCCTCACTAGAAATCAGTTGTAAAAAGTTTTTTAAAAGAGCATTAATTCATCTTGCTTCTTTTTTTCCCCCCTTTGCTGTGGATTTTCATCACCCCTAGTGGGAATTTTAGGGGAAATTGTTTTGGAATGGCTGTTTTCCAGGGGAGGCAATTTCTTTTTTTCTGTTAGAAATTCAGATCGGTCTTTTTAAAAATGAGTATCTAAAGTCAGGCTTCCAAAATCACAGACTAATTTGCAAGTTGAACAACAAAAGGACATTAAAGGAGCTCAGGAAGTCCAAATATCACCCAGTTCTTGATGTGCATTGCCATGAACTCTGGAGTTCCCTGTTTTTATTGCTCCAGCTTAGCCTCGACAATGCAATAAACCATTGATAAATGGCTCCAGCCAGATCTCCTGAATTTTCTTTGTGACACTGACTCTACTGCAGAGACAGTATATCAGGTTACCACTTGGGGTTGGTGCTGTTTTACTTTATCTTCCTTACGCAGGTATAAATGGATCCATCAACCCTAAGGAACTACAGGATGTATTTGCAGGGAAATCTTTCACAAACCTTCTCATCCCTGTGCAAATGACTGTGATGGGCTTTACACTAGTGGCTTTTCCCCACTGCAGCTCTACTGACCTCAGCAAAAGTGTCTTCTAATTTGCACTATGGAGATCAGACCCAGCCTAAATTCGCAGGCATTTTATGCCCCTATTAGTTGCTCATGCTCATCCAAGGGGACATGAATCCTCTTTGTACGTGAGGATACTCTCCAGGTGAGGGGTTTGCATGATCCTGGAGGTGCCAGCAAGGAGCACTTTCTGAGACTTCTGAATTCATATTTCTTTCATATTGGGATGCAATGGAACCTTTCCTAACACCTTGTATGGAAGTGGGAGCCATCTTCATCCCAGCCCACTCTACAGTTGGGAAGCAGGGAGTGGTCCCTCTCTGTCGTGCAGCACAACAGTTTACCAGCCAGGAATCAGGACCCCTTATCTATCTCCCATAGAAGCACCACTATAAATAATTCTCACTCACAAAAACATGGAAGAAATCAAATCTCGCACACACACTGTCTCCCAGTGCTGGCTCCTGGCCACGGGCATTCACGCAGGGATGTGCCGTGCGAGACTGTGAGCTCTGCAGAGGCACTTACCTATTGCTGAGAGGTACTGAACTGTTATTTACCATTCTTTGTTTCTGTTTATATTCAAAAACCTCACAGCATCATTCTGTTAAATGAGTAGTTGCTGCTCCTCAAAGAAAATATTTAATTTTCTACAGGAAATGTGTGCTCCTAACACACCTGGCCCATCTGGTCACACACTCACATGTTTGAACCCATTTTAACTCAGCTAAGGAACAGCCTTCTGTTCCTTCTGGAGCAGGTAGTAATATTCTCTGGCTCTGGCTTGCAGCTTATCTTTGCACAGTAAAGAGAAATTCAGCAACTATCAGTTTGCTAGTGGGATTTCTGAGCAGCCACAGGACACCTTGGCCTAATAGAAGGTCATGGCGCTGAAAGGCCATTTGTTTAGGAAGGGACAAAATAATTCAGCAGGATGAGGAGTGGATCCAGAAGAGGAATCCAAAACTTCAGCAAACTGAAACCTTCCTGGCATTTCAGAAATACACAAAGCAGAAACAAAAGGCTGGATCTGCCACCAGGGCTGGCAGAGGGGGAGCAGAGGTGGCTCGTGATGTGCGGTACCTGCACACGGGCCGGAGGGCTCTGCCAGCCCCTCTGTGACCCGGGACAACTCACCTAAGGAGGACTAACAAAGGCAATGACATAAACTCAGCTCTGCGTGGGCGGTCAGTCATTAGCGGCGATTTTGAACTCCCCCACAAAAACCCCTTCTTACTTGACCCTGGTATATTGGGACAAAGATATTTCCCTTCTGGCTCATCTGTAGCTGTAAATGCTTTGGGATAGGGACTGTCTCCTGCTGTGTCTGTGCCACCCGCACCAGATCTGGGCCACCGTGAGGTCCGTAAGGACTGAACTAAATTACGGGATGGCTAATTAATACTAAATGACTGCAGTGGTTACAGTTCTGTGATAGAGGCGTAGGTGAATTAGATTTCAGACGGGTGATTTGGGGATTCTGGTGAACACTGTGTGCTGGGAAGGATAAACTTTTCAAAATAAAGGTGAGTGATGGTCCAGGAGAAAGTAGGACAGATGCAGAGCTGCTGTCTGCTAGCCCAAATCCCTGCAAGGGGAAGGGGCTACACTGACAGTAGCCATTCCATTCCCATCCTTAGGGAATTTTTTATGTGGAAAGAGGCAAATACAATGGCTAAGGAGCAGCAAAAAAAGGAGATGTTGGGGAAGTCGGAAATAGCACAAAGTTTTCTGGCAAGAAGAAGGAGTGGATGCTGAAGCAAGCACGTGCCTTGCCGAGGAGGGGAGGTTTTCAGGGAGATGGCAAGGGCAGCCAGATGAGTGACTGCTCCCAGAGGCATCAGGAAGGTTTTTAGAAATATATCATGGGAACACAAAAGGCAAGAGAGAAAGTAGCTCTATCAATAAATGAGGAGAAAGACTAAATTAATGGTGACTCTGAAATGGCTGAGCAGCCGAACTCTCTTTCTAAAAATCAGTCGTTAACAAGAAAAATAAGGGAAAGCAGTACCGTAAGGACAATGAGTTTGAAGTTCCCTTTCTGGGAGCCTGGTAAGCTGTAGCACCTAGCAATCCTCCCTCTCTTAAAAAGTTAAAAGAAAGATCTGATTAAATTCTTTATAGGCCAAAACCCAGCTGTAGGGACCTGTTGTCCTGTCCTGATGTCGTTTTCTGAATACGCTTTGCACCCATGCTTGTGCAGGACAGTGATCCTGCATTCGTACCCTACAGGGGGGACTTCCAAGACCCTCTTTTGTGGTAGGGTACATTTGCTCTTACACTTTGTTCCTCTTTGTTCCTCCTCCTTCAGAAGCCCACCTGGGTCTCCTTCTTCTCCCTGAAACAGCAATTTCCTCATTGCCCAGGGGGAATGGTGGCATCACCATCGCTGGAAGCGTTCAAAAGGCATATGGATGTGGCACTTGGGGATATGGTTTAGTGGCATTTACAATGGTGCTGAAGTAATGCTTGGACTTCATGATCTTCAGATCTTTTCCAAACTAAATGATTCTGTGATTATAGAGGTGATGGACTGGACTGCCTTTAATTGGAATAGGGATTGTTTCACTTCCCTGGAGATGCAGATATTCCAGACTATCTCCTGAGCTGGCTAATTAAGAACTCCTTATCTTCACAATCACCATCTCTCCAGGTCTCATGGGCATGCTTGTGTTTCTGAAGCCTTGTACTCTTACACTGACCCTTGTACTCTGCATCCATCTCTACACTGACACACATAGTTGGCAGGAGTGTCTTCGTGAGCTAAATTATTATTTCTTACAGGTTAAAGCCCAGCATGATGTTTATGAGGATGATAAGGATGGGCCTTTGGAGGTTTCAGTGATGTGCTGCGACAACACCACAGTCAGGGTGGCGGGCTCCGTCCCGCCACCACTGCAAGGAGCATAGTCAGACCCTCACTGGGGTCTCCTCTCTTACATCCCCTCCTTCAGGTCCCAACCTCTCACTGATGTGAGTAGCCCCTGGAAAAACCTCACTAAAGGTGGAGGAAACCTGTCTTCTGTGCTTGGGCTCCTGCGTTTTGTGCTTGAAGTCATTTATTGTGAACAGTCCTTTCTCCATGCCCTCGCTCCCCATCTGTCAAGGGGCGACAACAGCACTTCCCTCTTTCTTTGGCTTTATCTGCTTGATTTTACTTACCTGTGGCCTGGGCTGCATCTCGTGTTTATAGAGCACCTAATGCCACGTGATCTTGATCATGGCTAGCGAGCTAAATTCAGCTAATATATAGTGAGAATAAAACCAACCCTGGCCAAAGTCAGAATATTCCCTCCCCGACACAGCCCACAGACACCAAACTTGGATTTGCAGTGCATTTCATGAGTACTGAAATGTATTTTAAAACACTGTCATGAAATAGACTGAAATAAGTTTAGAGGGGGTTTTTTATTATTATTTAGGAAGGGAAAGTTTATGATAAAAAGCTGAATTTATAGAGTAGTTTTAAAAGAACATTTACAAGGATTTTAAAAACCCAGAAAGCTTCCTTAATGCTGTAGTAATTAAGGTGCCTTAAGGGATTTAAGTTATGCAGTAGCCAAATTCAGGTCAGATTGCTAAAGTTGCTAATGTTAATGATGCAACTCCTTCAAGTTTCTCCATGTAACAAAATCAGGCTTAAACTTCACTTATTTTTGCACAAATAGAAAAGAATTGGTCAGTAAATACCAAAGACAAACTGTTTGCACGGCACGGAAAATTACAAAGGTCTCTTGAAGGTGAATATGTGAACCAAAAAGACCTGGGCCACCATGACATATAAGTAAGTCATGTCGGCCTGTTTTGAAAAGAAGGAGTACCTTGACAACATGATGCATGACTGGTTAATAAGTGGTGATGGCCAGACTGGTTTGACTCGGTCTCCGCATTTGGTACAAATAAGTGGAAAATAGTTTTTCCTTTATAAAAACCTTCGTCTTTGTTGTTCCACCTCTGACCTGTGTGATTGCCCACTGTGAAGTGTGGCTGTCCCCTTCCTGTCTCTTTCTCAGAGGTTCAGATAGGGCAATTCAGTGATTATTCGTTCTTAAAACCGGGGTAGTGATACATATGGGAAATGGTCTAATGGGCAGAGCACTGAGGGTTTTTCATGGTATTTTGGGTGAGCCTGAGCTTAATTTCCCTCTCTGTGTGACCGGGCTGATCACAATGAACTCAGAGCTCTGAGACAAATGTGCTACATCAGTTTTTCTTATTGCACAATCACCAATCACTCCACATCGACAGGTACCACATCATGTTCTGCTTACACACAAATTCAGTTGTTTTCAGCAGGCCTGTCTCTTTCTAGTTTTAATGGACACCAAACCTGGTTGCATCCAGGCTCCATTTTTCTCCAAATGACCAACAAACCTCTGAATCTTTTTTTGTCTTTTCCATCTTCTTTTTCCTCCCTCTTACATTTAGAAGGAATGGAGGATACTTTTGATATCTTCAGTAGCTTTCTATACCGCTGTGCACTGTTCGGCCCAAACATTGTGTTTTATGTTTCATGCTGCTCAGCACATGAGCTGGAAACCAATATGATGAAAACTTTGTGGATCATCACGCTGATGAGGTAGGGTCCATCAGGTCCCTCCTTCCCGAATGTGGAGAGTGAGTCACTTTGAGAAAATAGCTCTCAAGAAGTAATTTTGCAGGCTCTTGCTTTGTTTCAGTGGCCCACAAAACTACCATCCCCTTGTTCAGATGAGGATTTGGTGAGACCCTTTTCACAGAACAAGGCCTGGACATTCCATATTGCTTGTCATGGCACAAAACACAGCTTTTTACACCTTATAAGAATCTTTAAATTATGGACTGATAGACCAGGCAGGGAAGAAATGTCAGCCTTGATCAGTGAATTAAAGCATTCAGCTGCATTTACTGTCTTACGTTTCTTTCCGCTAGGTCAGGCCAAGCAAAGCTGATGCTAATCAGTTGAGAGAACTGCAAATGTTTTGAAATACTGTGGATTAGGAAAAGTGCATGATTTGGGCAGAAATGAAATATTGTGCGTAGATATAAATAAATATCGTTCCCAGCTCAGCCTCTGGCTTGTCTCCAACATGCCACAAATTCATCACAACCTGAATGGAGTAGTGTGTTAACAAGTGCCTGACAGGCTATGAAAACTTCCCGGGGGGTGCAGACGCTGTACTTGACCAACTACCCTTGTTTGCCAAAATTAACCCTTGGAACATGGCAGCACTGAGCGGAGCCGGCCCAGGGAAAATAAATCTGAATTTGATGTGTGCTAAGGCTTGTCTCTTTGGGGGTGTTCAGGACATGAGGGTGGGTGCGAGTTACATCGGGCTTGTTTCAGTGTCGATGTGATAGCTGCCACAGTGAAATAAAGAGCCCTAGGTGGAACAGAGCTCTCACCCTGATGAGAACAGCCCACCTTGTTATCTGCAGAGCAGCGGGGACAGATCTGTGATAGCTAAAACTTGACTTTTAAAAACTGGCTTCTCTGTAGGCTGTCTCTTTCATCTCTTGCTATTTTTAATAGCCCATTATGAATCATTTTGATATGTTCATAAATGTTATCCTTTCTCCAAGATCTTTGCTACGGTTGTCAGCTGCTGAGGCTAATATGAGCATGGTTAGTCGGACTGGGATGTAAGAGCTTCAAAAAATGACTGCTCGGCTGAATGATTTATGACAACTCTGCCTTAAATGTCCATAAATAAGGAGAATGTGCATTCTGCTTTTCTATGATGAAGAAATCCTCAGCCTCCTTTGTTTAAGCTGAGGAGAGTATGCTGGACCTCTCAGGATCATGCACCCCATGGGCTCCAGTTGGAGTCAGTAGTATCCCCACATATTTTTCAGGGCCGTGGACCGACTGCAGCAGCCAGAAGTCCAAACAGGCAGCCTCTGAATGATGTAACTTGGCTGGCACGGAAACCCCCTCCCCCGTTGAGGGGTTTCCGCACAGTCTGACAACATCTCCATGAGACACTCTTCCATGGAGGCTCAAAGTCAATGGTGAAGGTGCTCTATAACAACTCTGCTCCCTGGAGCAGGACTGCTCAACCGGCACCCCTGCAGCCTCCCCCACGTGTTATTCCAACCGCATGCTCTCCCTTTCCTGAGGACCTAGTGGGAACAGTCTGCAGGCAGATGAATTGTCCTGACCATGACAGCCTTCTCCTGGAATCAGCTTGCTTAGGGGCTTGGATCTGCAGGCTGCGGGCCAGAAACAGCTTGTAGAGTTTGCAGTCAATAGGTCCCATATGGTATTTCTCTAATAAAAGGAACTTGCCGTGTCTTGGATGTATTTTGTGACTGGAAACAAAAGCAAGGCATTCATTTACTCTGCCCATGTAGCATCCCAGGCTGTAAGATGCTGGGGAAGGACACGGATTACTGTTAAGAGCAGTAGGGCTGAGGGGTCTGTGCTGCACCTCCAGTTATGAACTCTGGTCTGTTTCTCTTATGTGACTGTTTTTTCCTCAGAAACTAAATTGATTCTCTCACAAATCAGAAAATAGAAAACATTCCTCCCTTCACAGCAAAGAGAAACATCGGAGTTTCTCACTCTTCTCCCACAAGGACTCGTCTAGTTTTACACCCAGGAGCAGGAGGGAAACGAGACAGTCTTCCTCTCCCGCATCCCATTTGGGAAGGCTGTGCTCGCCGGTGAGGTAGGTGTAAAGAAATTATTGCAAGGAAGTGCTGCTTCCCAGGGAATCCAGAACCCAATCAGGCAACAACTAACCAGCAAAGACGGAAAGGCGAAAGTGGAATAAGATGATGAGTGATTACGACCTCCAAGCCTCCCACCACACCGTGCCCCCGTAACGTGCTTGGGCACAGGCTCAGCACTGACTCAGAGGAAAAGTGCCAGTGTCTGAGTCACCAGGACCATTTCTTTTGTACACCAGAATGCGCCAAGCCCCATCCAACCTGGCCTTGGATACTTCCTGTGCTTCAATATTGGATTGATGGAAAAGCATCAGTGCATCACAGTGCTGAATTGTAGGAAATCCCAGAAAACCCCAAATCCATGGCATTACAAGTGACTCAAAGAACTACTTAACTCATCATCGGGATCACTGGGAGTCTCTCAGCAACAGAAGCTGTGACGAGCCCTGACTCAAGATCTCAGCAGGGGTGTAACTGAGGTGTTGAGCAGAGATCGTTTGCTCAATCTAGATGCCTTAAGCAGTCAATCAACTTTCTATCATTAGAGTTTGGCCTGGCCTTTAATACTTCCTTAGCTCTTTCTATCTGTTATTTCTGTGTTTCTGATACGTCCTAGTGCCCCTCATTTTGGACACCATTTCTTACTTTACATCCTGGGCCCCCAAAATTAAATACAGTTGGACGTCACCAAACAATTGCTCTAAGCTCCAGCTACCCCCGTGGTGGATTACTAAACTAAACACCAGTCACCAGTTCTGAAATGATCTGCAGAGGTTACCACAACAACGGCAGGATGCCATCCTATTTATTTTGCACTTGGCTTTCAGAGTGCCTTATCTGAAAGTACATCAAGTCTCTGTGGAGCTCTAACATCAATGCCACATTCTATGAAGTAAGAAAAATATAATATTTTTACAGTCGGTCTTTAAATCATTTTCTGACAACAAATCAATCTTACAAGAAGCCTTGTTGTTATGAGTAAGATTTTGAGATTAAAGTATAATAATAGTTTGCCATCTCTACGAATTTGTCCTTTTGTGTATCAAACTATTGCATTCTGCTGCTGACATCTAATTAAGCCCCACCAATCAGATTTATGATAGTGCTAATAGGAAAAAAGATCGTATAAAGCTGTTAATACGCGCTCTATAATTAACATTAATGGCAGTTGTGTGGTTAAATGCCCCTTGTATCACCCTGAGAACAAACCTGTCGGTGCAAAGTTTATAACCAGGGGAAGCACCATAGACGCCAAGCAACTGCCCATCTTGGCAACCAGCAAAACGTTAGAAATGCTTCAGGAATTGTTCTGACCCACAATGGTGACCCTGGAGCTCCATGACAAGAAATGAGTCTCCGGCAACCCTCTCCCTGGTCCCGTGACAGAGGTACTGTGCTTTTATGAGCTAGACAGTGGGAGCTGAGTGGGGAGGGTGCTGGGAGCTCCCTGGAAGGGGCGTGCTCCCCTTCTGTACTCCGTAATTCCTGGTGTTTTCTAGACTATTTCGTAAGGCCAGCTCCTGTGAAATCAGTGCAGTGCAGAGCCAAACCTTCAGTAATGAGATCCAAAGCCTGTGGCACCCTTTTGGGCTAAAATACAACTCTGACATTTGGATACTTGTGTCCACTAAAAATCCTAAGATTATTTTCTTTCTCTCTAGGAGTAGCTTTAGTGGTTCAACTCAAATGGGTATGTGACATTTTGTGTGCCCTAAATCCTCGTTACTGTTTCACAAGGAGGCATTGCTCCGTCGCGAGGTCCACGGATAGCATTCTCTTTAATTAGAAAAATAGTGTTATATCCCCTCTCTCCAGGGGTGCAATTTATTGCCCAAGTGAAAGGCAATGAAAATCATTAAACCTTAAATCTCAGCCCTGACACTAAACACTCGACTACCTCAACCTTTTCCTCTCTGACCCAAACTGCCCTAAAACCAACCAACCATTCTGGCCCTCTACGCAACCGTTGTGTGTGTTTGCTGCGTGATGTTTGTTTTATTTTTGCAGGTGTAAATTTGAGGGCAAAAAAAGGGCAAAAAGTAGAGATGCAAACAGGAACTGCAAAGTGATATATGCTCACTGATGAAGAGTAAAACCGGATATTAACTGTAAGAAATGTGAAGTCCTAATTTCTCCCCAGCTCCCCAAATAGAAGGAGAGTGGAAATAAATGCTTTGAAGTAGGATATTCTTGGTGAATTAAAGTGAGTGTTTTCATTTTATCTTCCTAATAATGATTTAAGATGACTTTTGCATGAATTTAAGCGCTATAAAGAAATGAAAGCCTGGGAGGAAGACGGTTCTGAGGAAGATTTCCATGATAAAATATTGAGAATGACTTTCAAAAGCATTTAAGTGACTTATAGCCTACATCTCCTGAACTTAAACTCTTAAGAGAAAACATTTTAAAAATGCCTAGGGGTGCAATTACGCCTTACAGCTGGAGCAGTCCTAACCGTTCCCTTCCCTTTTTGTTCAGACTCTGGTCCAAGGCCCTTCCTCTGTGCTCCGCTTGAGCTTTCAACCTATCAGTGCCGGTGCAGGGCCAGTTCAAGCAGTATAACCGGCAAAATTAGCAATTTCTCCCTTTCAGGTCAGTAAGTTGAATCAGCTTAACAAAGGATCCAGCCACCCCCGGAACGTGTATGAGGGCGGGATGTGGTGACAGCTGCATCAGTTCTTCAATGTGACCCCCCGAAATGCATATTTTTACCTAAGGACTATAGAAATCAAACTTTCCGTTTCAAAAATGACTTTAGAAACTAAATGTGGATTTTTTTAATTTTTTTTTTTTAACCAAGCATTTGGCTCTTTAAAGCTCGGGTCCTTTTGCGAACGAGACTCCGCAGAATTATAGAATTGATTCATTTTTTTATTAGCCCTCCCTTGGCTGTTTTACAAGCATTTTGTGATGTCCCCACGCACTCCTGGTCACCTTCTTGCTGTGTCAGATACCACATCCTGGCCAGAGCCCTTCCCTGGGGATGAGCCCAGGGATGCAGCAGAGGGAATGGCCCCAGTGCCTGGCAGAGGCCGTGAGGATGCTCCAGGCAGGGCTCTGGGCACTTCCTCACGGGAAAAGTGACCGAGGTCCCTCATCTGGCCCCAGCTCTCACCTGAACACTGTCCCCTGTTCCTGTACCCCAAAAATGACACCCCGGTTCTTCCCTCGGGGTCACTGATCGGTTCGCTGTGTGGGAAACTGCTCTGGCACTTGCTCTGCAGGAACAACCTCACCCACATCTCCCCCCAAGAACTGTTGTTCTTTGCCTTTTTATAATAAAAGTCCTTAGTTTAGTTTTCGAAAGTTTTTGTTTCATTAATTGTTTCTCCACGGAAAAGCTGTGCTGGCCACATAGAGTGTATAATGGCCACTTATATTTTCATCTCAGTGTTGATGAGACATCTCAGGTTTTGGACTTGCACAACTGATCTTGTTCGTACATCCAAATTTTCTTCCTCATTATCTGGAGTGCTGTGTCCAGTACCGGACTCCTCAGCAGAAGACAGACGAGCTACTGGAGAGGGTCCAGTGGAGGCCACAAAGACGAGGAGGGGTCTGGAGCATCTCCATATGAGGAGAGACTGTGGGAGCTGAACCTGTATAGTTTGGTGAAGACTGAGAGGGGATCGCATTAATGCATGGAAGTATCTCCAAGGGTGCCAAGAGGACGGTGTTAGACTCTTCTCAGTGGTGCCCAGTGACAGGACGAGGAGCAATAGCCATGAACTAAAACACATGAAATTCCGCCTCAACATGAGGAAGAACCTCTTTCCATGGAGGGTGGCCAGAGCACTGGAACAGCTGCCCAGGGAGGGCGCGGAGTCTCCCTCTCTGGAGACATTCCAAACCCCCCTGCATGTGTTCCCGCGTCACCAGCTCGGGGTGATCCCTGCCTTGGCAGAGGGGGTTGGACCGGGTGATCTCCAGAGGTCCCTTCCAACACAAACGATTCTGTGATTCTGTTATTCTAGGTCGTTTATTTTGTACTGGTAAAGAGGTGAAAAGCATGCCTTTTGACACTTAGCACGCCGCTTTTATACATTAGCCTGGGGAATTTCAAACTTCGGTATAAAACAGTCTCACTAGCTCAGGGCACCGCCACTCCTCCCTGCAGCGCAGCCCTAACGGACCTGCGGTAAGGGCTCGACACGACCGCCCCTCACGTCGGGACAGCCCCGGAATGGCCGCTCCGCCTCCACGGTAGCGCCGACCCGGAAAGCGTTTGGAGGTCGCGCCGGGAAGATGGCGGCGCCCGGGCGGTGAGGAGAGAGCGGC
>VZTA01018951.1:64377-181376 GCA_013398855.1 Mohoua ochrocephala
GCTGCCGCCCGCCCCGGGCGCTCGCAGGTATCGCGGAGCCGGGGGCGAGAGGGCCGGTGTGCGGGCAGGGCCAGGGCGGCCCGGGGCTGCTCTGTGGAGCGATGGCCGGAGCCTGCACGGGCATGTGTGCGCGTGTCCTCGTGTGTGCGGGGCATCCCCGTGTGCCACATTGCGCTGTGTCCTCCACGTGTGTTTGACTTTGATGCTGTCCTATGGCAGCTGCTTCCTCTCAGTGCAGTGCTGGTTTGACAAGATAATCTTGTCGACAGTGTATATAGTAGTGGGACAATCCTGTTCTACGATACTTCATCACCAAGGCTGCCTGAGCTCAAGCAGCGTTTGGACAACGCTCTCAGGCTCAGGGTGGGATTATTGGGGTGTCCTGTGAAAGGCCAGGAATTGGACTTGATGATCCTTGTGCGTCTCTTCCAGCTCAGGATATTCTGTGAAAATGTGTCTTATGGAGCTCAGGAATTTGAAAGAAACACCCAAAATTATTAGGACATGCCTACTGTTCAGTTTTGGGCCCCTCGGGATAGGAAAGAAAAGGAGGGGTTGGAATGTGTCCAGGGAAGGGAATGGAGCGGGGGAAGGGTCTGGAGCATCAGAAGCAGCTGAGGGAGGTGGGGGGCCTCAGCCTAAAGAAGAGGAGGCTCAGGAGAACTTCCCAGTCTCCACAGCTCCCTGACAGGAGGGTGCAGCCAGGTGGGGGTCGGGCTCTGCTCCCAGGAAACAAGGGACAGTACTAGAGGAAATGGCCACAAGCTGTGCCAGGGGAGGTTTAGATTGGATATTAATGGAAAATTTCTTCACTGAAGGGGTGGTCAGGCACTGGCACAAGCTGCCCAGGGCAGTGATGGAATCACCATCCCTGGAAGCGTTCAAAAAACATGTGGATGCGGTACTTAGGGTCATAGTTCAGTGGTGGACCTGGTAGTGCTGTGTTAATATTCAGACTTGATCTTAAAGATATTTTCCATCTTTAATGATCCCATGATTCTGCACTGTCAGGTCTTTCACCTGGAGCAGCAAACATTTTCCCTCCCCTGACCCTGGTTCCCACTTGTTGGGGTGTCCTGTGTCACAGCTGACAACAGACACTGTAGGCTTAATTAGAAGCAAATCCAGTGGCAGAGAAGAAACTGGAATCTACTGTTACCTTTTTTCTTGTTTTCCTTTAAACAGGATTATTTGTTTGGCGCCTGAGGAACACTGGCGTACGGCAGATACCATACCGGTTTGTGCACCTTTACCATATAGCCAACGACAGGTTAATTACCTTTCAGTACTTTAACTTTCTCAAACGAATGGTAAGTCAAGGAGTGTATTTATCCCGTGTTTCTCGTTCATCCCATGTGATAAATCAAAATGGAGATTAGTTGAGAAAAGCGATATTTTTCTTATCAGCCAAACTCCGGCAATTCTAAGCGTTTCCATTTTTCACTGAATCAGGGTTAAAGCACTTTTGGTATTCTAAAACATCTGAGGCTGGAGGAAACCTTTTGTAGCAAGGACAGTGCCTTGTGCTGCAAAGTCTCCTCTGCTTGACAGGAGGCTTCTGTGCCCTTGAAATAGGGCACTCATCTCCTGTTGAGAAACATGACATAAAATTATTTAAAAATCATGATTTATGAAAATGCTAATGAAGTCACATCTTGGCTAGCAATCATACAAGTGGTAGATGGAACTCACTTGTGGAGGTGGCGTGTTCTGAGTTAATCAGTTTATTTGAGTCAAAATTCCTGAGCTCGTTAAGTTAATGGGTTACATTTACAGTGTGCTGTTAGTTTTAGGTATTAAAAGAGCTGTAATTATCATTCAGACCTTTGAAATTGCATCTTCTTCTTTGACCATTTGTATCACATGTAAGTGGATGGTAGTAATTTTTTTTTTAATGGTGCTGCTGATTTGATCTGTATTCACGTCACTCATTCAGAGTTGCAGACCACTTGTCGTTATTGTAATTATTACTGTGTACTTGAAATCAGGACTGGTTGAAGGGTCTGTCTTTTTATGTCTCTGGTGCTTGAAATATATAGAATATTTTGGGGAAGAAAATATAAAGGGGAATCTAAATGCTCTATTTCTTATTCTGTGTTTATTCTGAGAGCTCTAAATGGGAGCAAACAACTGTCTCCTAATTTGTTGTTCAATATATGTTCCTTTGAAATTTGTTGTGTAATTAATTAACATAAAGTTTGGCATAAATAATAATAGACTAATGTGGGAGAGGATTTTATATCATAGGTGGTAGATTATATCTTTTGGCATGTTTTTAATTTTTTCATTTCTTAAAGATGCACAAGTTTAGTACTTATATTTGGAAACTGAAGTTGTGTGGGCATTTATATATTTCTCTGTTTAAAGATGAATTTTGTTTGGTCAAAGGTTATACTCAGTGATCTTGGAGGTCGTTCCAACCTTTATTATTCTGTGACTTGATTAGTTAGTTGTAAGCCAAGTTGTATTACCTGGTGGTTTTGAATATGAACAAAGAGTTTGCTGTTGTAGCTGTGGGGGAGGAAGTAAACTTAGTCAAACGCAATTCTCCAAGCTTACGTAGACATTATTGATTCAGTTGTGAGTTGTAAAGCCGCTTTTGTATTATCTAGGCCAACTTCAGAAGCCTTTCTGTGTGTGTGAAATAAATGTCTGAAATTCAGACTAACTCAGTTGTGTCATAGAAGTAATTCTCCTAACGAGAATAAAATAGCAATAATATTGTTGATGTTAATAAAGTGAAATGGACAGAAATATCTTTAACTATTTGTTTTAACATTTCTCATTGTATTTAGTATGTAACACAGTACAACAAAGACCTCAGCCAACGAGCCAAACCCAAGTCCGATTCAATCGTGTCTCCCTTTCACGAGCTTCAGCAGTTGGATCAGGAAAAAAAGGTTGTACACAAAATTAGCCCAGTTTCACCTGTTCATCGGTCGTGGTCTGAGACATCAAGCAGAAATGAGTCGAGAGAAGTGAAATCAGCTGCAGAAACTGAAGGCTCAGTCATACCAGTGGGAGCCGAATCCAAAGAAGACAGGCAGTGGAAAGAAATGAAGCTACGGCTGGATGATTTGCCAGGAATTTTGGCACGCTTGTCCAAAATCAAGCTTACAGGTATTACTGGTCATTTTTTCTCATTTCTCTGCATTCTGCTTGATGGCAGAATTCTTTGGAATCTTACTGGTGCGGTTTAGGCTTGCACGTGATAATTCCCACTTTACTGCTGCTAAGTTGGATCAATTTCATCAAGTATGTGCTAGGAAAATTGTTTTATGGAAGCATTTAATAGTTTTCCCATTAAATTTGTTTAAAAACAATGAGAGGCGCGTGCATCCTGTTGTCAGCTAGTTTTTAGGAAAAAAAGCAAGCATTAGTACACAAACTACAGTGAAACTGGGTAAGGAAGTGAATTTACAAATAATGTGTTCAATAGTTGAAGTTGTCTTGCTTAGGTTTACCAGTGTTCTGTCTTATTTACATACCTTTCACTCTAGTACTGCTGGTTGTGAAACTAGCACTAGAAGCCCCAACATAAGATAATCCAAATAGTTTCCTGTATTAGAAAGGAAAATGTTTGAGTCTGACCAATTGAATTTTATAAAAGAAGATAAAACTCACTTTTCAGTCAGTGATAGTGTTGTCTCTTCAAACCAGCAATTTGTTAAGCAATTGTCTTGCAGCCTTAGGTACATTTTGTCTTGTTCTAGTAGTAAAACTTAACAACTGTAAGTTCCTCCTTTGCCAATAGGCAGTGCTATGTATACTTTTATTTCTGAGGAACCTCTAATGATCTGACCAAAGCCTTACATCTTGTCTACGAGATAAAGTCCAAGAACAGAAATGTAATTTCCTAAGTCCCTGCCTGGGAGCTATCCAGCGGGTCAAATGAACTCCTGATAACAAGACTGTTCAGTGCCATAAAAATTTGTTATAATGAATGTCTTGAATTCAGTTTACTTTTAAAAACTTTTTTGTCCTGCAATATGTAAGTTTTCATTGTTTTTCTGTGGAAAACTGACCTCATAGAGTATATAATGGTCATTTACATTTTCATCTCAGTGTGATGATACATCTCGTGTTTTGGATTTGGCACAACCGATCTTGTTTGCACATCCAAATTTTCTTCTTCATTGTCTTTAGAAAGCCTGAGGGCATTTATTTTGTGCTGGTAAAGAGTTTGATGAGATGAAAACATGTCTTTTGATGCTTTTCTATGTCACTTTAACATACTAGCCTTGGAAATTTCAAACTCAGGTTGTATAAAGCTCTCACTAGCACATTCAGCAATTATCAGGATTATTTGCAGCAACTTTGTGGTACATACAGCCTCAATTATTGTCTCATATTTCGTTCTGCATTAGATAGGTTTTGCCTTTTTCTCTCCCATGCTGTTCAGTTTTAGTAATACTTTGTTTCTGTTGAGCTCACCATGGGTGACTTGGAAGTGCTGTGTGAACAATTAGCTCTTCTGGCATACTTTCGTTGAGGTGGTTTTATTGAAGTGTCTGTTACGTGAAATTGAATGCTGTGCTAGCTGTTGAAGTAGAACTAAATTTAAAAATTTCACTAGATCCAGAAATGAAAACTTACAATGCTGTGATTAAAGGACCAGAGTGACAGAAAATTGACTATTGTTTAAAGCACTTGAAATGTTTTTTTTTATGTTTGCCGATGGGTAAGCTCAGTGCTCGTACCACATCTCAGTGTTACTGGTGCTCCTCGAAATGGGAGTTTCAACAACTTCAGCAAGGTGCAAGAGTGTCATTTTCAAGAGAAAACAATTTCACGTGGTACTTTTTTGTGTGGTCTCGGAGTTGCTGCAAAACTCTTCAACAGTTCCTGGTAGGCTCTTTTAACTAGGCAAGCACCACTCTGGATTTAAAACAGGGTATAGAAGGCAAAGGTTAGGGAATTTTATTCCCTTCAGGACTGTTTTTTTGTATGAGAGTGCCTTTTAGGATGTAAGCTTAACTGCTTATTTCTGAACAGCTGTACAATTTTTAATCCAACTTGCAAGTCTGTTGGGGAAGGGACTGTGATTTTAGCATATCTCTGTCTCTGCTGTTCCTGGAAGAGTTCTTGATCCAAGGTAAGTGTGGTAAACTTTACCTGTTGAGCAGGTATAGAGAGATACAGAAAAAAACTTAACCTCTTTTCTCGTTGTGATCTTTATCTGTTTGGTGTGCAGTTTTTTTGGAAGTGGAAAGCGTAAAAGAGTAAGTTGGATGAAGAGGACCTTGTAGGTGGAGAGTTCCGTTGTTGGTCTTTATTGGTCATGGGATAGCGTAAGAGATGAGCAGGAATAACACTGTGTGTAATATGAGGAGCAAGGAAAATTTTTTCCAACTTGTGTAATCATTTAGACAAATTATATATTCTGTAAAGAGTACAGTGTTGTAGTTCTTTGATTTTATTTTTTTTAAAGAAGAATAAATTCTCTGAGGTCAGTTTTTAAGTTGCAAATGTCATACAACTTAGTTCCTTTCGCCCATGAAGTTCTGATAGATCTCATATCCTGTATGTTTTTTTTGGCAGACTCTTTATTTATACTTTTTAGAGTATGAAATAACAAGAAAGCAAACTCTGCATTATGCTAAAATGGGACTTCCTTATGCTCTGTTCTTTTCCCACTGCTGATAGAAAGAGATTTTTTATTTGTAGTATGAACTGTACTTCACCTTGGAAAGGAAATGAGCTTTGCTATTTCCATACCCTCCTGCTTCATGTAAACTGCAGCTTTTGTGACTCTGCCATTAGAAGCTCTGCCTTAAAAACAGGAACAGATTTTCATTTATATTCTTTTGCCATAGAAAACAATTAGGGAACTTTTAATTACATGTCGCATAATCTACCTTTTTGGGTTCAATTTCCATCCATTCCCGTGTCTGTGGTGTTTTATGTTGGCTGCTCTCTGAACAGCTGTATCCTACCATCCAGGCACTTGGAAAGCTAATGCATCTGTCTGATAGGTTTTCAGAATTATAAATGCATTGTTTTCAACTTGATCCTAAAGTTGATGTGTAACTGAAAATAGGAGCGAGACAAGGGAAGGTGTGGGAATAGGAGGAAATTCTAGTGATTTATAATGCACACACACTAAGAATTTCACGTTGTCTCGTCTTGTTAAATTTAACTTCAAGTTTAGATTTAAGTAATGTTTTCTCCAAGGATTACAGATGAAAGCTCAGATGAGCTGTAGGTAAAACCACAGGAAAATCAAAGTTCAGTTTTTAGTTTGGGCAAACTGATGAAAGCGTGGTATGAAAAATGCTGAGTATTCCCTTAGATCTCTCTCTAGGGTTTGTGAACATTTCCTCGTTGTTGCTCCTGTAGCAGGTTGGTCTTTCTGTGAGGACAAGCAGCTAAACTGGAACAGGCTGTCCCATCCCTGGAAGTGTTGAAGGGCAGGTTTGATGGGGCTTAGAGCAACCTGGGATAGGGGAAGGTGTCTCTGCCCATGGCAGGGGGTTGGAAGTAGATGATCTTCGACGTCCTTTCCGACCCATGCCATTCAGTGATTCTATGATTCTGGGATGTACAGCACCCTATGTATTTAAGAAAAGACTGAACGTGGCGCTCAGTGCTCTGATCCGATTGACAAGGTGGTGATCAGTCAAAGGTTGGACTTGATGATCTTGGAGGTCTTTTCCAACCTAATTAACCTAATCTGTGATTACATAGCACCTGTCTGAGAAGTGGATCAACATGGGTGGACAGATATGATAGTTTCTGAACATTTTCAGTTTTGAAGACTAAACCAGGATTTTTTTTTCATATGTCTTGTTATAAGAAAATAATTCTACTGTGTGTACTAGGAAACAGCTGGAATTTATTGGATGTATTGCTTCTGCGTGGATTTGTGTCTGTGCAGTAGTGATCCTCTAACACAAACGTGCTGAACTGGAAATTAGAAGCCTGAGATATTTGGTACTGATTGAACATGTGATTGTGAACATTCTGCTTCATCTTTGTTTGTTGTGTATTGGTGACATGAAGATGATGAGGACCCAGTTTTGCATAATGACTCTTGAGGGTTACCGAACTGCAACAATGATGAAATAAGGGGCCTGTGTTGTGTTTGTAGGCTAAAAGTCTGGTAACAGCTGCTCTAGTAAAAAAATGCATTTGCTTTAGTGGAATTCCAGTATGTTCCCACTTGATTCTGGAATAATGGCATTTATTCTTTAAATGGTAACTTCAATATAGCCAGAAACCTTGACAAAGATTTATTGGTAGTTACTGTTCTGATTATAACTAGTCTACATTTATTATCAGTTCTAAATATATTTCATATACTTGTCAAGGTAGTTCTTCTTTTGTGATGATTAAACCAGTAACTATTATCCCATCAAAGAAACAAAAGCTGAATAGTGGTAACTTTCTGGCAATTTGTTTTCCATGCTACAAGAAAAACGAATGAAATAAAAACAAACCATTATTACAGTTCATTTTTAGCAAAGTATTTTAAAATTGTTTGATGGTAAGAAGAGGTTATCTGCTCTGTTTGTAATATTGCACTTGAATTTTGCATGCTTTGATGCAGACTTGTTTCAAATTTGTTTCAAATTTGCTTCCAATTTGCTTCAAATTTCAGATTTGTTTCAAATCCCAAATTTAAGTTTGCTTCGGGAGCTTGGCCTTTTTTAGTGTGCAGGTTTTAATCTGTATCAAAACTTTGATGTGCCCAAGCAAACGTGAGTTTACAAAGGACATGTTGGTCAGGTGTGTAGCACTAATATTGCTGCTACAGTTGGCTTTCCAGAAACCAAAGTGTGAAAACTTGGGAAGGAATATTTCTTCAGCGTTTGGCAAACTACTTTCCTTGAAGGGCTATATAAATATCTGCAGTAAAGCAGTGAAATTGTTTCTTAAAACAAAGTACAAATGCATTTGCTTTTGTCCTTCCTTATGTACTGATATATCACCAGTACAGGAGTAGAAGGGAATTCTAGAGCAGGATTGATGTGCTTTGGCTTTCTGTGCTTTTGTTTTGGCTTGGCTACTTTTTAATAGTGGGTAAACAAAACATGGCATAGTGATTCACATGCTATAAATACAAAGGATTTATAAAGCCAGATCACCTTGTGATGAAGTGGAAAAGGAATATAAAGAACGCACTAAACTTTTGGACTGTATTTTTATGCCAGGAGCATTATAATTCACTCTTTGTCACCAATGCATTAGCATTTTCTTTTTCATCTACATCGAAATGGGAGACAAATATCCCCTGTTAATTTTTGTTAAAGCTAAAAACGTTTGAAAGACTGCGAATAAGGCTCAGGCTGAGATCATAAGTTTAAATCTTGGCTTCTTTTTGAAGAGCATGTATAATGCCAGCTCTCATCAACAAGTCTTGAAAGGATCGATTCCATCTATTATGCAATAAGGTGAAGTTAACTTGGCCCCTAAAGCACTAAACTAACAGGGATTAAAAAACAAACAGAGTCAGTGACCTCACTCCCTTGATGTGATCTCAATTAAATATACTTTTCCTCCATAAGGGAAGTCGAAGAGTACATTATTGCTTCCACAGTTAAAGAAAATAAACTTCCCAATCCAAAGGGAGCATTTTCCTGTTTACTGCTAATGTGTTGTATTGGAATATCTGGGGGATGAGGGAAGCAGGGGATGCCTGGTGTGCAAACCCTGCCCAAACAAGAAAAAATACTTGCCTTAGTGGGATATGGGAGAGGATGTACTGCAGCCTTTTTAAATGAGATCCTGATAAGTCATGCTGAAATGACTGGCTAAAATTAATCTGGAGAAATCAATGGGGACTTTAATTAGTTCTGTAGCTGTACAGTGTTAGAATTTCTTTGGGGTCAGGGTAGTGGTAATGTTACACTGCCTGTTTGCCAGTCCATTCCACCTTTCTTCTCCAGTAAATGAGTTGGTGTTTTCCCATAATAAATTGGTGTAAAGTGCTCTCTAAGATAAGTTTTAATTAAATTCTTGTCTAGAAGTGAGCATGCGATTTATTACCCCCCAAAAAATGGATGTAATCACTCTTGGAAATACAAACGCCACTGTTCACTGTCATTTTCAGTGCATTTTTTTTTAACTCTCTCAGTTGTACCAAAGCATTTCATGTTTTCTTGTGCATTCCTAAGGAGGATCCAAGAGTTTGGAAACTAATATGGTGTTGTATTTTTATAATAAATAAGATCCAGTCTTTCTGAATGATCAGTACCTTCACGTTCATTTGTCTGGGGAGGCAGCAGAATCTGTGGTTGTTTCAGAGCTGCTCAGAAGGGTAAAGCTCTGTCACGGATCCACTGTATTGTAGAATTAGCCTGTGAATCCGTAACAAGGCTAAATAATTAATGCTTATTATAATATCATGCATGTTATTATAATAATATTCAGCCATCAATGAATTTTAATACTTAAAGAAAAGTTTTGATGAGCAGCAAGTTTTCTCCACTGTGTTTTTAGGATTAAATCCTAAGGTTCTTATGCAGGCACAGTTCTTGAAATGAGCACTTTGCGTGTGCATCCTTGCTGGCAGGTCTCTGCCATGACATTTAGTTTTTCATCTCAAGAAATGCTGCTTAGTAGATAATCCAGGTATTTTCAGTCAGCAAAGATTATTTATTTGTCATTTAACTTCAGACAAAAAGGAGACTTGGTAGGAATCAGGAAGATAAGAACATTTCGATGCTTTGATTTAAGCTAGCTGAGGTCTGAAACATGTAACTACATGCAGAATATAATTTAAATACTTTCTGTTTAATAACTATTAGTTTCAGATGGTAAGGTTCAAGGTCATGAGCAAGATATTCCATAAGTGTGCTGACTTTTATAGTGTAAGAAATTTGTCGTGTCATACTATTTCCTGACAAAAGTGAGGTTCGTGAGACCTATTATTTGGCTAATTATAGTATTAAGATTGAAACTTGGGTAATTTTTATTTTAAGGATGTGATTTGCAGTACTGTACTAAAGTTACAATTTTGGATGACAAAACTGAAATGGATTTTTATGAACCCACTCAAATTTTGAGGCCATTAAGTGTCATCGGGTCTCTGTGATGACGTGATTGTACTTTCAGCCCAAAGTGGGCATGTCAAGTAAGAGCAGTGGGAACAGAGATTGTGCAGTGAAATTACTGTAACTACATGCCCCAAGTCTCTTTCTGACTCTGCACTCCTTAAATTCCTGCTATAATTTGATATAAAGCATATATCTCAGTTTGGGATTTTTTCTTACTGTTTTTCTTCTGCGTTTGCAATGATGTGTGAGTTACTGGAACAAATATTTGTTTGGTGCATGTTGTGTGGGGCAGTTTGGTCTTGTAGCAAATCCATAAAATCGGGAATTGAGAGACACAAGTTGTATCCTCACGTCTTCTGCTAATGTGCTGCCTGCTTTTGGGTTTCTTATTTCATCCCTGGCAGTTCTCCTCATTTTTGATTTCGTTATGTAATGTTCGTATTAACTGTCCCCAGCTCCTGGAGCTACCTTGAAGTAGCTTTTTGAAGCGTAAAAATAGCAAAAAGTTAATCTGCACAAGAGTTCTTTCACGATTTGAAAGCCGTAATTCTAGTGTTATGTACAAAGATGGTTTCTTGTTGATGCTTTGAACTGTGCTCTCACTTGTGTTGCAGCTCTGGTCGTCAGCACCGCGTCTGCCGGCTTTGCCATGGCCCCGGTCCCTTTTGAGCTCACCCGTTTCCTGCTCGCCTCCCTTGGAACTGGCCTGGCCTCCTGTGCTGCCAACTCCATCAATCAGGTCAGTCCGTCTCTTCATCTGTACAGCAAACTGGTGTCGTCCTGGCTTCTGAAATGCTGCCAGGAGTGTGACTGGATGGCCGGGAGTGCTGTGCCTTCAGCTGCTGCGTGAGCTCTGAGCTGCTAAAACTGACACCACGAAAGCAATATATGCCTGAGAATTCAAGTGGAGTTGCTAGGCACAGTGTTTTTATATAGAATGGAGTTGATGAGGTCTTAAGCTTCCCAATAATAATGTTTATCTTTGTAATACCCAAGCCTGGGTCCCTGGAAATGACATAGGGAGAACTGGGTAATTGGAGTGTAAGAATAGCCAGTGGGGCTCCAGCCTTATGGGCTGCATTCTTCGCTTGTGTTATCGTATGACCTTGTTGGAGCTGTCTTAAGAGTGGCTCAGAGCCACTCTAAACATCTGTAGTGGGACTTCAGTGGGGTTTTGTCCAGGCTGGGATCACGGTATCTCCTGCACATCTGCAGAACGTACTGAGAACCTCTGTTGTATGGAGGTTGTTCCATGCCAGATATGTTCCAGGTGCCTGAACTTGAGCTTCCCTGCATGTGTCAACATGCCTGTGGAGCTTGATGCTGATCTTGGCTCTCCTGCACTCAGCTGTGAAGCACAGTGGCTCTTGGGCTCTCCCTACATCCCAAAGGAAAGACTAACTAGTGAACAGGTAATAATAACACTTGTGGTGCTGAATGGGGTTGCAAAGTGTAGTAGCCATGGTCACTTTCAGTTGTAAATGTGGCCTGGAAAAAGAAGGAGCAGCAGCAGTGCCACGTTTGACAGCACTTCATGGTTTCAGCAATCACTTGTGAGTCCTGGGACTCCACTAATGGAGATTTCTTGTGATTTGCACCCTGGAGTCACCTTAGTTGAGTTGGGCTCCTTGATGTTTACACCGTGAAACACATCAGTTGTAGGCACGTGATGTGATTTTTGGGATTGCACCCATCAGCACACATTTTGCTCAGCCTGAAGTAAGTCCTATTTACTGTTTGTACAGGGTTTAGTGTTTGTTTTCACTGAGCTTAAAACGGGCAGGCAGCTAACTCTGTTTTCTCTGCCAATTGGGGAGGATGATGCATGATTTTTAATTGCTTGGAAATGTTTAGGTAGCCCGTCTAACTTGGAAACACATAGATAGCCTTGAAAAATAATTTTAAGCAAGTCATGGTTTTTTTCTGAATACATTTAGTTATCGTGTACATATTTTTCACACAAAGGCTGGGTAGAAAGGCGGTCATAACTAAGGTGAAGCTTTGTTGGGTTTTGATACAATTTTAGATGCACACTTTTTTCCTCCCTCTTTTCCTTTACTATCTTTTTAATAATAAAAATTGAATTTATGGGTTATCCTTTGAAGCATTTACTGTCATATGTGCCTTCACTTTTGACGTGGATACTAACGGACTAAGAGAATTAATGATTGCTTATTTAGAGACTCCTGTGCAACTTGTCTTGAGAGTTTGCTAGATCTTCCGAGAGGTGACATTCACACACAAATAACTGGTTTTCTTTGTCTTCAGCTTCCATGTATTGCTCATTGTATTTTGTCCCAAAAGGAGCCACTTTTTAAACTCCTGGAAGCCATTTTTTAAACCCTTGATTTACTTAGGAGTACAGGAATTCTGTGCTGTAATTTGGAATTGGACACTTGGGATAGAAGGGGAGTTAGGAGGAGTGCAATAACTTTATGCTGGGGCTCATAATTAACTCTTTTCTCACTGCGGGTTACTTCAGCCTCACAGCGTGTCAAACTGCCTTTCACGATTTCAGCTGATCACTTTAAATTTTCACACTCGCTCATGTTGAGCCACTTGCCTGTGTAGAGAGACCTTGAAGGCAGATTTCTCCTACTAAAAAAAATAAAGGAGCAGAGTTGGTAACGAAGCAAAAGGAAAGAGCTGTGGTCAGTGATCTGTAGTTTATCAATGGATCCTTTCAGTCGTTGAGTGTCCTTTTCCCGGTGTTACTGTGTCTGAATTGGCTGTGAATTTAATTTTCCATAAGTACTTTAAGCTTAGGTATCTGTCTCGACCTTTGGGAAGGGGCACGTTTGACTTGGAACTTCCTTTATTGCTACTTTGCTCTGTCCATTGCTCCCCATACGCATCCACTTCTCTGGCAGCTCATGACTCATGTTTCCCCTGTTGCTCCTTGCTGTCCCTTAAGGACCTTTTTATATGATAACCGTCTTTCTGCTTCCCATATTGATATAAATCTGTACGTCTTTAAGGGCAACTCATCTTTCCCACTCCTCGTTTCCCTGATAAATCTATGTGCACAATTTACAGTCCCCCCGTATGTCGTGGGAAGGTGAAGTGTGGATTGTGTAAGATTCTTCCCTGTGATTTAGGACAGGATGTGAGGAGCCTGGTCCTGTGATCCGTAAAGTTCATGGAAGTATTGACAGAAACTTGTAACCGGTCAGGTTCTGATGTTCGAGGGTTTTTTTCCTTTTTTTTTTTTTTTTTCCTTCTCTCAACTACTTGATTTTAACAATCTGGTAGGAGCTGAGATGGTTTTTTACCCCCAGTGAGTTAAGCTGAATTAACTATTTAAGTTGACTTAAGTACTGGGGCGGGAGCCAGGCCTGTGCTAAGTAATACACAGACACCAAAACATTGTGGTTTATTTCTTTACAAAGTTGGTCAGAAACAATCTTCTAATTATCACTTTCTCCTTTTTTCAGATGGTTCTATATCATATTTTGAACTTACTTTTTCCTGGCCGCAAGAGCCAGGAAGTTACAAAAATGTGCCCAAGTGGAGATTCTTGCCCCACTTTCACTGTTTTTAACAAGAAAGCAATAAAAAAAAACCTGATGCAAATCAACAACTTTGTATTTTTTCATTGTTTATAGAAGTACAGTCTGGATATTATCCAGGTGTGTGTTTAGAAAAAGATTTCACAGTCCACAAAGTCTAAATTCTAGCAGTGCTTTCCAAGGCAAGTAGAAAGAACGTATTTTGGTGGTGATTCTGTGAAATTGGATAACGATTTTTAAGGAGCTTGCAACTTACTGTTTTGTGACTTGAGAGTGAAAGAGTTGTATTGGAAAATACAGACAAAAAATACAAAAGGGAAATGTGGTGCCTGTAGTACAGCAAGGTCATTCCAGAAACATTTGTTTAGAAAATGTCAAGAAAAGTATCTTGGAATAATTTCTGTCAGAGAGAAGTTTCTGAGAAACAGACTCAGGCTGGTGGAAAATGTTATGAATTCTGGGGATTTGGATAAATATCAGAGGGTCCTCGGGTTTTCCCGTGGAGTGTGTTGGGTCTGTGGGCTGCGAGGGAGGAAACTCCTGCGAGAAGGTGCCAGAGAACAGATAGTGTTTTATTTCTCTTGTCCTCCACCAGCATTTCTGCCTCTGCCTCACTCCTTCCTATCACAATACTTCAGAGTTGTACCTCACACCTAATCCAGCATCGCAGTGGCTCCCAGAGCCAGTGCTCCCTGGTTCTCTTCCACATCATCCAACACCACGTTATGTCCTCCGGCCCTTCAGAATTGTACTACAACATGTCACCACTTCTCAGTCCCACATGCTAAAACTGCTTTCGTCTTTTTTTCCCTCTCTTTCTAATGGCATTCTTTCCTTTTTCCATCATTGAAGTAACTTAAAATTATTTTGGACAGGTGTTCTTTATTGGTATTCTGTCTTCTGAAAATAACCATTATTTAACAGTGGGTTTTAATTACAAAAAAATAAAAAAAATCATTTAATGCATTTACCAAGGCCTGGATTGAGACACATTGTGTCTGTAACATTACTACGCTAGCCAAAATCTCCAGAAAATCTCATAAGAAGAGATCAGTCTTATTAGTTGCAGTTATGGTAAGGAAATGGAAATATATTCTGGGGTTTCACCTTGTAAACACTGCATATTAATCTTGAATCAAACAAATAAATGCTCCTATAGTATCATTTTCATACTGTCTGCTTTCCTGACTCTTTCAGTGCTGTGTATTGGTATGGATACACGAGAAGGTATTTTACCATAGTGTTGTTCCTTACAAGTTACAAATAAACTAAATAAACCCTCGGTTTTCTGATTAGTAAAGGCTAATTTTGTAACTCCTTTTTTACCCATACTCCAGGCTGACATAGAAGTGGAGTGGGAGAAAATTATATTAAGTTAGTTGATAATCTTTTGCTTTTTTATAGCTCTGGTTTTTGATGATTTTTGAAAGCTCAGTCAAGTTTCAAGGAGTGGAGGCTTACATTTATATTAGAGAGAAAACATGTCATTTGTGAGACTTCTAAGATAGTCACCTCTGATTTATGGAGAAGGAGATAAAACATGAAGAGATGTTTACAACACAATACATGGCATTAAAATGTTCAAGGAATCATGTGCACATTTTATATGTCAAGTACATTCTTCTGTAACTGCAGCATGGTTAAAAAGTGGGAGAGAACTATAAAGATGAAAGCAGAATGTTTGAAGTGGTTTGAATTTAGTAACCGTGAGATAAAATGATGTGCTTGGGTTTGACTGATGGTACCTTGACAAGGAAGTACACTGGGCTGGATGTCTTAGCTGAAGTTAGAGAGCTGAAAATGAGGAATACAGTAAATATGTTAACCAGCATGAGAGAACAAATGTGAGTTAACATCTCTGTCCCTTCAGGGTCTGATCTGATGGCTGTGTTTTGCTCTCAAAGTCTCATCCTCTCATGACAGCAGTGATTCCTTAAAAGTGTAGCTGTAAGGAGTGGGAGGGATGGATTAGTGTTAAAATAATGGAGTGAAATTCGGGGTTTGAGTTCAGTTACCAGCCCATGGAACCTGTATGTGATCTTTGGTGTAAGACGAACTATGAAGGTCATTTGGATGCTGCACCAGGCTGAATAAAGTTAAAACAGAGCAGCCTCTCCTCTAGTTGTCAAGTCTACTTACTGGATTATCCTCATTGAAAAAAATGTCTTCCTTTTATCTGGTCTAAATCTATTGTCTTTTGAGTTTTAACACCATCACCGCTTGTCTTGTCACAACAGGTCTTGCTAAAAAAGTCTGTCCTCATCTTTACAAGTCTTCTTTAAGCATTGAAAGGCTGCAAAGAGCCTTCTCTTCTCCAGGTGAACATCCCCACTTTTCCTAGCCTGTCTCCAGAGCAGAGGTGCTCCAGCCCTTGGAGCATCTCCATGGCCTTCTCTGGACTTGCTCCAGCAGCAACTCCATGTTCTTCCTATGCTGGGACCCCACAGCTAGAGGCAGCTTGGCAGGTGGTGTCTCACCTGAGCAGAGCAGAGGGGCAGAATCCCTGCCTTGACCTGCTGCACACACACAAAAAAAAAAAACACACCAAAAAAAAAAATAAAAATAAAAATAAAAAAAAATTTAAGAACCCTTTTACAAGGATAGGCAAAAAACCCACCACCTCAAGGGTTAAAGTAATGCATAGGAAGTGGTGGCTAGTGATAGATTCCTGGGTTATTGATGAGGTGGAAAATGAAATTAGCAGGATCCTGGTGGTCCCTCTGTCGCCTTTCTCTTTAATCCCAGTAAAGAAGTTCAACAAAAAAGAGAACACCAATAGTTCTGTTCCCCAAGACCGGCTGTGTTTTTGGTGTTATCTTCATGCCTAAACTTTTCCTACCAAAGAAGTGTTTTATTGAATGTCCATGGAGTGGGAACTTTTTATTCTAATGCTGATGTTATTAATATGCTCTGCTCCAAGTTGGAGGAGCTGACCTCTGTCATATCATGCAACCCACCTCCATTCAGTGCAGGAGGTTTTTGCCAAGTAAACTCCTCCAAGTTCTTTCTTGCCCACTTTTGAAATCTCTGAAAATTTGTATTTTTGCTCCTTCCTCTCACAGATAACTGCACTGTCATATTGGAATGAGAGAAATAATTTTAAATGCCAACAAGATTTGCTCCATACAATGTATCTAAAAATGATACAGGTGAATGATTGAAGTGATTTAGAAAGAGTTTAAAATGACTTTCCAAAGTTTTGGCTTTCCAGATCAAAATAATTCATGCCTAGCTAATAGCACCTTTCCCCTCCTGCCTCTGGAATGATCCCACTGGCAGGCGCTTGCCCTTTTCTTGGGAATGGCAAGTGTCAATCAACTCAGTCAGGCCACACTCCCACACTCCCAGTTGCTCATTTGGGATTCACACCTGATGCGTCTCTGTCTCTCTCTGAAGTCCCTTTGTTTTGACTGAAGGGATCTGCCTGCAGCAGCTGCCTGGCCTTTCATCTGTGCCTCCCCCCACCCCACCACCACCCTCCCGCCAGCGATCAAACAACTGGCAGGAGGGGTTATTAAAACCTGGTGTTGAACTCTGTACTTCAGGACTGTCAGTGGCAGAGGCAGCCTGGGATGTAATTTACAGTGGATAATAAATATAAGAAAAGTGCAACACTGGAAGTCTATCTTGTGCTCTAAAGTGTGTTGATATATGCTGCTTTGATATTTTAAGTGCTAGGCAGCCTTCATTAGTGGTCATTGAAGATCATAACTTACGGCTCCAACAGATGATTCGTAATTGCAACAGTTGGATCAAGTTAGTGTGGTGGAATTGTCGATATGGAGTAGGATGGTCTCAGCTTGTGAGGATGCATTTCATGAGCAGTGAAAATGATGAGTGCTAATGAGAACCAGCCTCTGAAGAGACCGATAAATTTTAAATGCAAAGATTATCTTTGCAAAGCATGAATGATTTGACCTACAACTGAAGCTTGATAAAGGGTCTTGGAAAAATACTATAAATTAATGCATATCATTGTTGAAAGAAATTCTCTTTGCTCGCATGCATATTGTGTGAGTATGGTAGGCAAAGAGTCTTAAAGTGGATGGAGTCACATAACTCTTAGGGACTTAGACCCCAGTCACCACTGTGATGTTCAGCAAAGGCAATGAAAATAAATATAAGTATACCTTTGCTACTACTTTCCCACCCTCTGTGGCTCTCACTATTAGCATAAAGCTTCAGATTCTAGGAGAGTTTAAGTCAAAATGTTTTGATTTGATTCTTACTCTTGTGTTGCATCTCATATATATTAAAATCCAACAAAGACATAAATGGTGGATAAAAAAAAGAATTTAATGTTGTGCCCCTTTTTTATGGATCATCCTGCTTCCTTATTTGATAAAGATATTTTTTCTGTGGATGCACAAAGTAAGCATGTGCCATTGTTAACAGGGCAGTCGGTATTGGGTGCTCGCTTTCTCTCCCTGATTGCATTTTTTGATGAGCAGCTGATTTCCTAAATGAACACCAGCAAGGTGGTAGGGTGGTAAAGGGAAATTTTTGGAGATGTCAGTGTGGGGACTGCAGCCCCCTTTGTCCTGCTGGGACACAGCAAGGGAAACGGCCTCATGGTCCTCTGTTTTCTTTCCAGCTGAAGCTGTCCTTTCATTTGCACAGGCATTGGTAGTAGATATGGGCTGGGAGTGAAGACAGATTCCTGTTACTCTGAAATACCAATGTGATGGACAGGAGCTTTCAGGTGGCAACCACAGAAGCCCCTTAACTTCTGTGCATACAGAGATCCTCGAGATGATGCACTTGGATGCAACAGGAAGTTTTGTCTCGTTAGCACCCCACTCACAGGTTCTGTGGAAATACTGGGTGCGAGCAAAGTAGGGGGTAAGAAAGAAATAATTTACCGAGTGATGAATTGTCAGGAATACTTCGGTGGTGTGGGGTTCCCTTTAGATCCGATGCCAAATTTCCCCCGGAAACCCTGATCACGGGCAGAACAAAGGGATTTCAAAGGGCTGAAATGATGGAATGTGAAGAGGGGACTAGACAAAAGGGAAAACCTAGTACTTAATAAGATTTATCTGGCCTTTTGATCCATAGGGGTATTGCCTTTCTAAGCTTAGAAAAGGAAAAGTGAAAACGACTATTCTTTTTTGTCAGTCTTTAAATACATGTTTTGACATTTCCAAATAGCTCCAAATTCCTTCAGCAGTGCAAGTATTAAATTCTAGCCTTATTAGATAAGTAGTGAAATGCCAGTTTCTTTTTGTAATTTAAATGGTGCCGTACTCAACCTGTTTATTGCCTTGAATTAGACTCCTGACAGTCTCAGAAACAGCAACCCAGGACCTTGTGTACTGTGCTGTAGGAAAGATAGCAACAATGTGGTGAAGTACGACTCAGAAGGGTTAAGGAAAGTTATTTCCTGGTTCCCTGAAACAGCCTACCGATACCATTTCTTTAGGAAATAGCTCATTGAAACACAAATCCAGAGCATTCTTGCAGTCTCTTTCCTTTTGAATTATTTTAGGGTTCTCTTCAAATTTCCATTGTTAAAAAATACTACATAAATGCCACGAGTTCAGATTCTACTTTGTCATCTTAGCATTGGAAAAGATTTCTGTGCAGTAAAACGGAGTAAAAGTTCTCTTGCTTTAATTTTCCATGACTGTTGTCGCTGTTACGATAAAGTTTCATTCTGCTTTGACTTTTGACTTTGTTCCACACTCTGGTTGTCAGCTGCCTGTGAAGAGTTGACCTGCCTAGGAGAGAGCTCACTGGGCTTTGCTGCAAGCCTTAGGTGGAGCAAGCACTCGAATGCTCTTGTTTGTATGGGCTGCAAGAAGTTCAGTTACCTTGTGTAGCTTTTGACTTATTTTTTTCCAAAGCTGCAAGGTTTTACAGGAAACTGTAGTGCAATGTTGGCTTTTCTGACCTGATCTGCCACAGCTTGGGACAGGCAGGTATCCCAAGGGAATCATCCATTTCTCTGCTGTAGCTCGTAATGGAGAAAAGGAAGAAGAGGTACCTCTAGGTTATGAGAAAAGGGACAGGGAGGGTCTTGGCACACCTTTTCATAGGAAAAAGTGAAAGAGCAAGTGAATGTTCCCCACTGAAAGGGGAAGAGATCTTTCTTGTGCAGCTGCTGGGACTGCTGGAACTGTGAGGTTAAAGAAATGAAACTCTTGTTTTCTAAGGAATCTTTCATGTGAGGAAACTCAGAGTGACCATTTCAGTTTCCTGTAGGGGTCTACAGATGTGGGTAAATGTCTCTGTAGCCCATGCAGTAATCATAGAATCATAGATTCATAGAATATCCTGAGTTGGAAGGGACCCATCAGGATCGTGGAGTCCTATGCAGGTGTGTTGGTTTTGCACAGCCTGGTTTTTGGTGGCGGGGGGGCCACAGAGGTGGCTTCTGTGAGAAGCTGCTGGAAGCTTCCACCATGTCCAGCACATCCAATCCTGGATGGCTCTGAAGATGGACATACTGCAGGCCAGGCCTGGGCCAATTAGAGATAATAGAAACGCCTCTGTGATAACATATTTAAGAAGAAACTCAAAACAAAGTGGGGCACAGTTTTTTTTCTAGCCAGAGAAGAGGAGGAGGTGAGAACATGTGAGGAAAACAACATGGAGGCACCAAGGTCAGTGAAGAATGAGGGGGAGGAGGTGCTCCAGCTGCCGGAGCCAAGATTCCTCTGCAGGCCGTGGTGATGGCCATGGTGAAGCAGCTGTGCCCCTGCAGCCCCTGGGGATCCACGGGGGATGCAGAGATCCACCCGCAGCCCGTGCGGGAGGTGCCCACACTGGAGCGGGTGGATTCCTGAAGGAGGCTGCGCTCCAGTGGAAGACCTGTTGGAGAGAGGGGGCCCTTCCTTCCAGGCTGGAGCAGCCTGTCCTTGCAGGACTGCACCCCGTGGAAAAGTGACCCACACCGCAGCAGTTTTGGGAGGACTGTATGCCTGTGGGAGGGACTCACATTGCAGCAGTTTTGGGAGGACTGCTGCTCGTGAGATTGGACCCATGTTGGAGAAGTTCGCAGAGAACTGTCTCCCGTGGGAGGAACCCCACGGTCTCACAGGGGAAGGACTCCTCTCCCTGAGCAGCAGAAGAAAACCTTGGGTGATGAAGTGACCAAACCCCCCATGCCCTGCACTGTGGGTGGGAAGGAGGGAGGGGTTGGGCGAAGAAAAGGTGTTTCTAAGGGCTTATTTTACTTCTCATTATCCTCTTCTGATTTTGTTAGTAATAAATTCACTTTGTACCTCTAAGTTAAGCCTGTTTTGCCTTTTGAGTGTTTTCTCCCAGTCCTTATCTCAGCTCATGAAGCCTTCATGAAATTTCTCTCTCCTCTGCCCAGCTGTGGCAGGGGAGGGTGAATGAGTGACTCTCATGGGTGCCTGGAGTTTGGCCACTGTCAAACCACGACAACAGGACACCCCAACAATCCCATCCTGTGCCTGAGAGCTTTGTCCAAATGCTCCTTGAGCTCTGGCAGCCTTGAACGTGACTATTCCCTGGAGAGCCTGTTCAGTGCTTGACCCCCCTCTGGAAGAAAAACTTTTTCCAGATATCCAACCTAAACCTCCCCTGACTCAGAAAGTGTGGTGACACTGTAGTATGAAGTACTTAATTATTTCAATTTGTCTTTCTTTTGTCACATTGATGCTTTTTTATCTTCAAATAGAATTTCACTGTCCTGGTAGTTTGGCACAGATATCACAGTGATATAATTCTTTTGATTTTTCCTTCAAACTCCATAAATAGTTTGTTGGAAAAGCCCTTCTAGAGTTGTCAGGGTGGTGGGTCATGGAGACTGTGATAAGGTGCTCTCTGACAGAAGGCACGCGCACCGATGGGTGGGTTTGGTTCCAGTTTGGAAAACTCCCTGTCATATGCAATACCAGTTGTCTGCTCCTGTGCCAGTGTTCATTTAAACATTTTTGAAGGCTCTGTAACAGACTCTCTTTGAAGTAGAGTCTGTGGGTCACAGCAGATATAGGTAACAGGGGAGCCTTCCCTTCATGTCTGTGGTGGTAGCACTGAATTTTCTTATTTGTTATCTATATTGCAATACAGGCTTGAGAGTGGTGGTTTTCCAGCATAAGAAGGTAATGATGTGTGTCCTGCAGAGTTTACAATCTGGGAAGTTATAGAGTGCAAAAGTATGTGGGTTTGCCTCTAAAAACCAAAACACTTCTGTGAGTCACTTCAGTTTTTCAGGGGAGCATAGAGAGAAGATTGAAAATCACGTTGATTAGTCTGTAGAAATCAAAGAGGGTAGTTATTGTTGGGAGAGATGTAGTCTTGAATGGAAACAAGCTGCTTTAAGCATGTAAAAACTCAAGGACCATCCATCTTCTTTCTGGACATGACTTAACTGAACCTTGGAAGTGCTGCAGGAAGTATTAAGATTTGTCAAAGCTTGTGAGTGTTGGTATAGCTACTGACTAGTGCAGCTGAGAGTCGAAAATCAACACACGTCACATCCTACAAGAAACAAGAAACTCACTGAGAGTTGATTTATGCTGATTAATGTTCTTACTCATGGAATGCTTTTTAATTTTTCCCCGTATTGCTGCTCACAGATTGGGTTGGATGTTGCTTTAGGCATTAGCAAGGTATGTTGATTCTTGGACTCATGCCGATGCTGTGCAGGGGCTTTCCAATATGTGATCTACCTAATTTATGGTAGGATGAGCACACGTGGTATCTGCAGCATCCATGTTGCCAACTCCTAGGGCATGTCAGTTGTCCTAAAAAGATCTCTTTACCCACAGTTGCTAACGGCTGGATTTTTTGTTCTAAAATTCATCATTCGTGACACATTCCTCGGGAAGGTATAGATTTGATATAGATATAGATATAGATATAGATATAGATATAGATATAGATATAGATATAGATATAGATATGTTGCTCCACAATTTCTTAGATTCTGGTGGGAAACAGCCATCCAAATTGCACCAAAAAATTCAGCAGTATTCCCAGTGGGATTATAACACTGTATGAATAGAAAGCTGTAGTAAATTTTTTTAGAAAATTTTTATTTGTAGTTGAATAGCCATTTGCCACTAAGTGACTTTTTAAGAGGATTCTAAGCTTAAGCTGTTTAATGAACAAGTAAACCACAGCTCTGGGCAGTAATCCATTTCTTCTGGCTTTTATGAGATCTGTATGGAAACTGAAGGAGGAGGTTAGTTTTCAATACCAAAATCATTAGGTACATCATCCAGATTAAAAAGCGCAGGGCATGTTGGAAGTATCATTAAACTAGGACAAGAAATAAAATGGGACACGTGGATGGAGATGTAAGAGTTATAGCAGCTTAATAATATAAGCTTTGACTTTAAACCAGATGTGTCTGCAAATCTTGGAGGTTTGGTATTCTCAGGTCACTAAAGGCTAACTCTGCCTGGATCTGTATAGATTATGTAAATTTTTGAAGTAAACCAGACTTCTGGAAGATGAAAATCTGTCCTTATAATTCTCCTTTTAAGACTTCTTACTTATTACAGTCGAGATTTATGTTGGTGCTCCCAACAGAGACATGACAATCTGTTGTAACTTCAGAGAGCACTATAAAGGTGCTGGCATTTGAGAGCAGGCTGGATAGTTCGGCCTCAAACTCATTTTTATGTTCTGAAATTAGATACTTTTAAAAATAATAACCTTTTACAAGCTGCTTAAAGACTTGGAATGCCTTGTGTTTATTAAAGGGCATTAAAA
This sequence comes from Mohoua ochrocephala, assembly GCA_013398855.1. Classification (NCBI taxonomy): domain Eukaryota; kingdom Metazoa; phylum Chordata; class Aves; order Passeriformes; family Acanthizidae; genus Mohoua; species Mohoua ochrocephala. The sequence goes on from VZTA01018951.1 coordinate 87,575, forward strand.
GCAAAATACTGTCTTTGAAGGGCATCCATTATAAAAGTGTTTATCTGAAATGGTCTTAGGCAGCAAGGGAGCAGAACTGGGAACAGAAAATAAAGTCGCAATGAAGGGAGGTCTCTGCTGTGTTTCCCTTGCTGCTTGTGATGGTTACAGCCTGATTACCAAAGCTTTTTTACCATTATTCTTGGCCTCTTCCTGGCAGCGCGAGTGTGCGGCAGAGCCAGCCCTGCTTCAGGCAGGCTCCTTCTGCTCACCTTAGTTTTCCTCAATGAGGAAAGTTCCCATTGGTGTAAGGGTGAGTAGCAGAGCCATGTCTGGAAGGGACAAATGGAGAATATCACCTGGCAGAGTTCCAGCCGTAACAGGGAGATGTTGAACTGTGATCTGTGTGTTGAGTTCACATTCATCATCTCTGATTAAAGTCTTCAGGGCGAGGACCACTCCTGGTGGAAATCATTCGTGCCTCCCCTGTAAAATGACGGTTGACTTCAACTCCCTACGGATCTGGATGTTTCTAAAGTTTCTTTTGAAGTGAGGCCAAGAGGTGATGCAGAGGCTTATGAGCAGTGCAAGTTTTGTAGGGAGATTTAAAGTATTTTATTAGAATTACTGCTAGAGTCAGAAAAAATGGATAACCTATAAAGCACAAACTTTCTTCAAGTCGTCATGCAGATGTGATTCCATAGATCTGGTCGTATCTAGGATTAACTTGGAGTAGAGTTGGAGTAGAATTGGTTTTTTGCCAGAATTGTGTAAGAATAAATCAGTGGTATTATTAAAATACCATAATTAGTTTCCGAGTAGCATTAAGTAGGTGACAGTGAGGCAGAATGTCATGAAGGTCTGTAAAAACACAACTGGCTGGGAGAAGATGTTTAGGAGATGGTTATTTAGTGTCTCTTGAAAACAAGAATGAGAACATTTAGCAAAAGGCAAGTTAGAAATGAACAAAAGAGTGTGGCTGGGCACTGAACAGGCTCCCCAGGGAATGGTCACAGCCCCGAGGCTGCCAGAGCTCCAGGAGTGTGTTTGGACAACATTCTCAGGCGCAGAGTGGAATTATTGGGGTGTTTGTGCAGAGCCAGGACTCCATGATCCTTGTGGGTCCCTTCCGACTCAAGATATTCTGTGACTGTGATTCTTCAGACAGCGTGCAGTTACAGTGCAACTCCTCACTCCGAGATGTTTGGATGTTCAAGGTTTTGGTGACGGTTCTCATGTCTCATTTGATGTCTTTGGGATTTGCTTTGTTTATTTTTTGGTTTCAGTTTCATTACTGACCACTTGTATGACATTGAGACATAAAAACTGAACACGGGATCTAGAAAAAAAATCCCAAGCAAGCAAAAACTGAAACCCCCAACAAATCCCACCCCTAACAAGCTGCTACTGAAAATTAAAGGTAGTAGACAGCAAATTGCTTTTCTATCCAAAAGTTCAGCCGTTGGATTGACTTGACTCTCAAAATCTTGGCTTCTGCTGCTGTCACTGCTAACCTTTTGTTAGGTTAGCTTCGAAAGCTGCAACCTTTCTTTTTAAGTCTGGATCTTGCTGCAAGTGCTTGGGTGGGTTTTTTTGTCTCCTCTGTTACAGGTTGTGCAACTTCTGTGGGGTTTTTTATGGTTAAAAAGAAGGGTAGGAAAGGTTGATTTTAAGTGCTTGTCCCAAAGAGAGAAACAGAGTAAAGAGCAAGTGCTTAACTGCTTTGGAATGAAACATACTTATCACAGGAGCTCTTTATGTTGCTAGAGAATGTGAAGAAGTGGTGGTGCTTGGGGATGCTTTTGGAAGATCTGCCCTTTTCAGTGGGATCTAGAGCAGAATGATGAGTAGAAGCGGTTGGTTACATCTAAACGTAGGCTTTCTCCCTGTTCTGTGTTTAATTCTCTGTTACTGCTGAGAATATAAAATTTTAACCTAGCTTCAGGCAGTCATGGTAGAAGCTTCCCCCTTGCTGCTTTGCCACTCTTACCAAGAAGAGCTCTCCATAGGGGCCAGAATTGCAGAGTATTTCCTTAAGCCACTCTCTCCATGGATCAATGTCTGTTCTGGTGCTGCTTTGGTGATATCGATTCCACGTGCAATTGTGACTGCCTGCAACACTTCCAAAGAAACCCCTCAAATAAGTTATCCCATGACCTATTCATTGTATAATTTTGCTGACTTCGGATTTGCAACTGAAGTGCAGAAGACCTTTTCTTCTGTGTTTCCAGACACTGGAGATATACTAGACACATATCCTTGGATATGTTTTTTTTTAAATGCCTGTGGGTTCTATGTGAGCATTCTTTCTGCAGGCGACAGTCATTGTATTTCAGAAAGTGCCATTAATTGTGATAATGTAGCATAGAGCTCCTCTTTGTGAAATTCAAGTCTTTTTAACATCACCACCTTCAAAGACAATAAAAATTCCAGTCTACATTTATCTATTCCCATGTGAGGAGTTACTGCAGTGTATATTGTATCACTCCATATGAAATTCTTCTGCTTAATAGTCTCATTTATACACAGTTGTCTGAGGTCAGTTTTCCATTTTGCAGTTGTCAAACAGCTGTCAAATTAAGAGACCAGATCCCAAAGTTCATTTACATTTTATGCCATTCTTTGGGTGCCTGTTTCATATCTTAATATAACTAATGATTTATCTACATATCTTAGTCTTCCTTCTGCACTTGTTTTTCACAGATGTTCACATCCTCTCTTTCTTCAAGAGCAGCCCTTAAAATAAAACTTGCGTAACATTTCATTTGGCGAGGCTTAGTTATACAGTGAAAGGAAGACGGTCCTGTATCTTCAGTGCAGGCAATGAGAATGAAAACAGTTTAAATTCTGCCTCACATTAATGATAATTTGAATTTTGAACTGAGAAACAGAACAATAAAAAAAAGTTTTGAAATGCGCTGGGGTAAATTACAAAAGAGAAAATCTCCATTTCATCCATTTATTGTTGGTTTTGGCTGGTAATTAGCCCAGCTATTGATTTCCTCCTTTAACTTTAGATTGCTTGTTCTTCAATAGGAAACCGAAATAAAAAGGGCTTTGTTCACAAATCATCTTTGTAGTAAAATGTATTCATTTTTCATCATGGGGAATATCAAAGGCTATCGCATGAGTGAGAACACAGAGACCAAATTGAATACTATTTGTGGTTTTGTAGTATGATTCTTACGTCGGTGAGTTCCAAGCATAAATTTATATGGTGAAGATTTAGGGGTTGTTTTCTTATTTTTTTCCACTGGTGTAATGATCAAAGGAATATCTCTATACATGCCATTGATGTCTTACTACAAAGTACTTAAATAGCCCGAGGTAGCCATCTACTTTGTAAAAATTCCTTAAAGACAGGTAGGACCCTTGGGCGTTAAACGTATACTTTTGAGCTCGGTGTGTTGTCAGGGGAGGAAGGCAAGAGAGATTCTGTTACAGGCCTCGGCAGTTCTCTGTAGCGCTGAGATTTAAAGGGCGCTTTTAAAATGTTGCCTTAAATTGTGGTCACCGGGGGAAGTTTGTCTGGGATATGCCGGGCTAGAGAATGTTCCTGTGCCATTTCAACGTCATTCACTAACGTATTCAAGCAGCGTAACTTGATTAACGCTTTCCAGGTTTGGGGGGAAACATTCTGGTCTACACATATGTATTTGTAGCAGCTTTACATTCTGGAAAGAGATCGCTTCAAGGCTGTCAATCCTCCTTTGTGACAGTCTCCTCCAGACCCTGTGCTTTGCTAAGGAAAGGGAAACAATATCCACGCTATTTGCTGCATCTCATAGGCATTTCATAGGCAGCTATTAGTCTTTTCAGTTGATGGGGTCCACATTGGGTTTGTAATAAAACACAAGTCAATGTGAAATTGGATGCAGACTAGGAGAGAAGATAAAACCAAGTGAAAATTAATGGCAGATGTAAAAGTTATTGGTAATAACGTAGTCATCTTTTACAATCTTTTCCCAAACTTTGTTTTTATTTCAGCAGATGTCACTTGAAATCTTCAGGGTAAATCATCTCTTTGACTTCGATTATGATCTTCAATACTGAAAGTAGCTTAATTGTAATGGGTTCCGACTTATTTATGAACAGGTTTTTACATTTGAGGGCAGCTGCTGAGTTGTTCTGAATGGCAGGATGCAGAGTGCTCCAGTGACTGTCCGTAAGTCTCTTTTAACGGCTTCAGGTACCACTGGCGTTAACTCCAGAGTCCACAGAGCATCTCTGAAGCTGGAGATCTGTCATTGTCACAGTTGGGAGATGGGGAGTGGTAGGGCTGATTTGCGTAATGTTCTCTAAGGAAAATTTGGGAAAGCTCAACCTTTTGGTGTTTGTTCAGCACTGAGCATAAACAGCACTTCTACAGGTAACTGCAAAAAGCCTTCCCCACTTGTTTTGAATCGTAAGCAAGCTTTGTTTTCTTAGTTTCTCACATGAGGAAGACCATCCCAGGGATGGTCAAGCCAAAGGGCTGTCTGATGTAAGGATTCTCTCTTCAGCAGGATTCATGGATGACCCTCTGTCTCAGACCCATTTGGTCTTCTCATTAATCTCTTTCTGGCCGTGTTGCCTATTGGCAGCACTGGGAGAAGGATGCTGGACTTGGGAGTTCCTAGGAGCTGAGACTTTCTTCTCGTCCTCCATGAAGGATAACTGGGCAGCTCCCACCCACTCCCTGGGTGCCTGCAGGGATGATGGGAATTCCTGGGGAGTGAGAGCCTGGTCGGTGCCTCCAGCTCTTCCCCACTTCTGCACTGTTGAGGTTCCTTCTCCTTTTCATTGTCCCTTGAGCTTACCCTGCAACACTTGTTTGGAGTGGACATGGAAAAGGGTATTTTTCTTCGGAAGGTGAAATTCCGTAACAAAATTATGTGGTAGTAGATATTTAACCTTAAGATGTGTACAGACTCGAGGGGATAAGTCTCCAGAAGACTTTCCAGAAGGTTTTGTGTCAGAGACAACGATGGTGTCTGTATCTGTGCAAACATCCCTCCATGGATTTGTCCAATTCCCCTTTTTAGCACTGGGAGAGGCAATGGCCACTCAGCTCCCTGTTGATTCTCCATGCCTTTTATGATTTTATGGACATCTTTTGTATTCCTCCTCTCTTGTCCTTTTCCAAGCTGAGGAAAGCTGCTCCATCTTGATTCCCTTATATGGAGCTGTTCTGTACCTGTGATTGTCTTCATCTTTGCCTGGTTTGTGAGCTTCTCTTTGGGAAAGGGGGACCCAAACTGCATCCCCAGAGGGTGGAGGCCCAGGTACAGGACAGTGCAGGAGGGATTTATACAGTGGTTGTGTATGTGCAGGGCAGCATCCCTCCCTCTACAGTCACGTCCATGTGTACACACACACGCGCGCGCGCGCGCACGCACACACACACACACAGAGTTATTGAGTACAACTGAGAACAGCGAATTTGATTAATCAAATCCTTAAGATACTTGAAATGTAATCAGATCTCTTGGGACAGCAATCAGTCACAGCAATCAAGTGTCTCTGGTACAGTGCCTCTAGCTTTTGTTTTTCTTTTCCTTTTTAAAATAATTTCTGAATAGTGTCTGACTCTTCCATAGACCCATCTATTCCTACCTTCTGGTGACCTTCTCCAGGAAAAAAGTCGGAGTCAATTGGTTTCTTTTTCCCGGGTAACAGAACATTGACATTTTTACCTACACACCAGTTTCTGCCTCTCAGTTGGTATCTAAGGTACTTCTGGAATTCTTCACTATCAGCTTCCACCCTCAAAGGTCTGGAATTTCTTATGTATCACAGAAGCGTTTAGGACCATTGTTCAAAGCTGTAGTTTATGCATTAGGAACCATATATTTTAAAGTTAGGCATGAATTACACACCTGGATAGCCCACGTTCTCGATGTGATCATGCCAATAAGAGGTCTGATTTACACGGACTCAGCACGTGCAGTTTGTGCTGAGCTTAAGCAGAGCCAGCTGGAAGGTGTGAGCCCAAGTCTGCTGCAGAAGATACGGATAACTTCGGGCAGCCTTATCCTAATGAGGGTGTTCCTTGCTTTTGCTGCTCAAAAGTGACTGAAATGTTGGTTTTGACATGTGGGAACAATTATTTTCTTTCTTTTTTAAAATCATTGTGAAGTCAGATGCTCAGCTGCTGTGTGGAAGGAGGGAAGGAGGTTCAGCAGGTTTTAGTGTGGTGACTTCAAGGCTAACCCATCATCTAAGGGATCCAAAATGTGCTCCATGTGACTGGCTCAAAGAATGGCTTCACTGCAGTCTTTTTCTTGGTCCTTAGCGCCCATTCCAGAATGTTTTTTATTTGGTGGAGGAAATACGCACGTTTTAGCTGCCTTCCAGAGTGTTACTGCTCTCACCCAGTCTTTCTCACCCCTGTGTTGACCTCTCTCATGAGGCTTAAAGAGAAAGTGTCTCTCTCCTCCCATGCCCAGCTCAGCTGAGCAGTTGCATCTGTTTCAGATCTGGTGTGCTCAGAAACTCATCCCTTTTTTTCTTCTCCCTGAACTATATAATTTGTTCCAATAAAATGCTTTTGATTTTTTTTTTCTGTCTGCTATTCTGTAGTAGCCTGGAGGCAAAGAGAATTTTAGAAATGTGTCCTAGCTACCTTGTACTGTTGTGCCCCCAATACATGGTTTACCGTGTTTGTGTTCACCATACCCTTTCATCTCTTTATTTACCCCAAATGGATCCAAAACTGAAGCTGAATCAGTGTCCAGATAAGGTGTGAACCAATGGACCAGCCATGTTCTGGGCAGAAAAATACCATCTCCATTGGTGACCCCACTGACAGAGCAAACTAATGAAAGCATCAAAAAAGTTTAGACATGTTAGATAGATTGGCTCTATTTGTTATGGTTAATTACAGAAATTAAAGGTATTAGGAAGGCAGGAACATTTTTCTCTCATGATTCATTTGGTTTGGCCCTGAAAATCCATACTACAAACTGGATGCTGATAAATTATTTTTGCACAGATCATAAAAGTAACGGTAAATTTATATAAAAAGGTATAAATTAGAGTATTCAAATGTTGTTTTTATGGCATATTAGGTGGAATTATTTTAATGTAAATGGTTTATTTCAAGGAAGCTGTGAAATTGATAAATAAATCTACTCTGTTCCAGTGTTAAACATATGAAATGTAATCTTCTCGAGTCTTACATCCGCAGGCCCACATCCTTGTGTTTGGAGTAGGTTGTAGGTGCTACTAATGTGTGTAACAGGTGCATGTAATTTAGCTGTGGAACTAGTCAAAATACCTTTAATCAGTTAATGTTAAGTCAAACCATATGTGTCCAGGCTGTTTTTCTCGTGCTCTCCCGTTGGTGCTTTTGTGGCTCAGTGCCCTGCAGGATCCAGCAGTGGGATGGAGGAAGGACCCGGTTGCTGAAATTTTAATCTTTGTGCTCCAAAGTAACAGCTGCAGGTACTGGAAGTGCACAGTGATCTGTTTCAACTTTTCTGCTTTTATGTAGGCATTGGTTTGGGAAGCTGCAGGGTTGTGAGTGATGCCCTGAGCAGCACAAAGACCAGCGTGTTCCTGGGACTGTTAAAGACGCTTCAGCATCAGTCTGTGTGAGAAACATAGCTGAGACTTGAATGTGGAGAGAACAGGGTGTTGGTATGGTCAGTCGCTTTCAACACCAAGTTTCTGGGATATTTTAAAACAGATGCAGTGAAAACAAAACATAAATATCAAGGAAGATGGGACCGCTCACCATACAGGCTTTTCCTGCAGTGGAAATGTGTAGCAACCGGAAGACAGCTTCATTGCTTATCCACGGCATGGATATGTTTCATGCATGTAAAAGGCAAGTTGCTTTCTCGCTCCGGAATATTAGTTTTGCCAAAGACCATTTGAATTGGGACAGAAACAGATTTTCTGGTGGACAGAAGTAGTGTGAGCATCCGGCAGCACTGAGCAGTAAGTGGGTTTAGTTTGTCTTTCTGCAATAGGTGGATTTCTGCTTGAAATTGTTTGCAAGGATTTAATTTTTTAGGCGCTCTATTTTGTGTGTATATTCCCTGTTAGCTGATGCTGCTGGAGGAGAGGCGTTCAGTGGGGTTGTCTTTCTGGGTGGTCCTTCCAAAGCCGTAATCAACGTACACACAGCGGATCTTGTCAGCGTGGGGCTCAGCGCCGCAGATTTATCATGTAAGATAGCACCAGCCAGAGCATGCGACCTAGGAGCTGTTTGAGGATCCCGTATACAATTAATAAAACTAACTTTTGAAGCGGCCTTTTTCTTTCGTTTTATTAAAACAATTGGGAACGTTAAGTTTTCCCTTTCAAGTTTAATTTCAAGTGCATCGGCTGTGCTAGGAGCCTATATTTCTGCAGATCTCCGATTCAAAAAAAATCAGATGATAAATTTATTCCTGAGATGTTTGTAGAATTTGTTTTCTGGAGAGCTAACCTTAATTAACATTTAGCTTCATCTTTAGAGTCTCCTCAGCGATAAGTTGCAAGCAAATGCACACAAATAAAAAGTTCCTTTGACAGATATTTAAAATAGCCACGGTAGTAAGTACAATATTAAATACAAAAATACTGTCAAAATAATTTTGAAGGCCATTTTTATACTTTTTTTCCATCTTTTTACTTACAGTAAGTATCTTCAAGTCGTTAATTTAATGACTTACTCTTTTTTTCTGCTAATACCGTCTAAAAAGCAAATGTTGGTTACTATTATTAAATTATTTTTAGGAAAACTAACTTGGGAAGCTAGAGAAAATATATTAGATGTCACAGGCAGAGTCAGAGAGACAGACACAAACCCATAAAATAATTTTGATTTAAAAAATACAGGAAAATAGCTTTTGTTGCTGGTTATAGTAAAGAAAAAAAAGCCAATGCAGCAGAAAACAAGGCAGAGCTGTACTACAGGGAGTGTGTGCAAGAATATTGGCATTTCTTTTATGCCCCTTGTGAAAAGATTTCATCTTTATTCTCTGCCCTCTGAGAAGACTTCAGCTCTAATGTTCTGGGTAGCAGAAGACATCTGCTCTACTTTCAGCTTTTAAAATACGGTCAGCACTTAAGTTGGGTAGACAGCAGCACTAATCATGTTAAGCACAGTCTCCGAAGGCCAGGCGAATGCAGAATTAATGCATTGTTTTAGGGTGCGGGGCTGGGGCGCAGGGCAGGGTGTGCAGCTCCCTGCCAGCGCTGGCCCAGTCTGGAGCTCCCTAAATCTTGTTGGTTACACCTCGAGCAGGAGCCAAGCCGTCAAGGAGCCCCCATTCAAGTGCTCGCCATGCCGGGCTCTGGGGTAGTAAATGCTAATTTGATGTCAATTAGAAAAATGCCAGTGACGGGGCGCTGCAGTTAATCGGAGGTGCTTCTGTTGATTCCTGGCTAGGTGGGCTTTTTCCCGCTCCCTGTGTTTTGTGCATCTCTCACCACTTTGCTTTTTCAATTGTAAGCAACTTCGGTGCATTTTGCTATTTCATCTCTGTTTTAGATGTTACTCCAAGTTTACTTTAAGCAGTATGTCCTTTAATCACCTAATGCAATAAATTGTTGTACGCCCTCTGTTTAACCATTAAATGTCAGTATAACTCTTGGATCTGAGTGTTTACGGTTGTTTTTTGAAATCAAAATTTAATATTACAGGATTGAACGTTAAAAATGTGTGGCAGACTGTGCTACATGAACGTATGGGTACTTTACTGATAAATTTCACGGTTTAAACTTTCATCCACACCTTAACTTTCAAAAGGCGTAAAATGTATGTTGCAGATACGTGGTGCAGTCTGGCATTTTTGATTTTCTTTTTTTGTTTTTTTACATTCCTGTGACAACGTTTTTTCTCCAAGTTAGCCAAGTGTTAACCTCAAAAATGTTAGTTTTATGGGCAGTGTTGCCCTCATAAAACACAAATGAATGGATAACACTTTAAAGAAAGTCTGCAGAGGAAAAGGAGTTTGAAAAAACATTCTGCTCTGGCTTTCTTGACTAATTTAAACTACTGTTATATTTTTGGTTAAAGGTTAATGTTCCTTTAATTGGCCTTTTAATCAGACATCTGTGTTTGGCTGTGGGGGGGGGGATCCCATCGAACAACATGCCCTTAGCATTCCCGTTTCTCCCTAGAAATCTCGTGGGATTCTCCAGCCTTTCTGAAGTGTGCTATCTGAACTAATTGCCTCCATGCGGGAACAGCTTTCTGCCAACAAATAGGGTAATATTTTAGAAATTAGATAAATTCTAGCATTGACTTTTAAATCCTTTGAATAGCATGTGTCTGAGCTTTCAGATGCTCTTTGGAATGATTCGGAGAGGGGGAATATAAAAGAAACTACTTTTAATTAGCAAAATGAGATTTTAATAAAAAAAGTAAGCTAAGTATTTGATTGTATCATGTGAAAAGTCTGAGAAAATGATTGATTTTTTTGATGTTTGAAGTTTATTTCTGCCTCGCGTAGTGCTGTGCTCTATTCTCTTGCATAAAGTAGTGTGTTAGTTCATTGTATTCACGTTTGCTTTTGCCAAAGTCTGTTTGGACAGAAATCAGTGGTAGATTTATGCTGCCTTTAACAGGCATAGGATTGATCCTACAGAGCTAAGTATGAATATTTTTATGTGCTACTAGAAAACAGGAGGACAGTGAACCTCAAAAGGAGACATCTCATAATGAAAGCAGATTTAATTCATCCACCCATTGGCATCACTGCAAATATGGGAATGGCTTTGATTTTATAATTGGAGTAATCAAAAGTACTAGGAGACAGTCAATTTGATTTTTTAATTTTTTTTTTTTTTTCTTTTTTAGATCTCTGAATACTGATATGCTTGGTGTGTAGCCAATTTTGGTTTCCCATTGGGAAGCATGTACTGCATTTTCCATTTGATTGTGTGGGCCTTTCTTAGATTAGTAGGGGACAGAGAAAAGTTGGAAAAGAAAGGAAACATGTTAGCAGGGAGTCTCAGTAATTTTGTAATGCCTGAAATAACTTCTAATTGATTTAATGCTATTTTTCTGTTACAGAATAATAATCTCTCTGTAGCATAATTAAAACGTGAATTAAATCACTGCTTGTCCAAGAAGATGGAAAACTTGTGAAAACTGTGTGGTAATTGCTGAAAATAGAGCTTGTAGTTATAAAAAAGTATTTTGGGGTGCCTGTATTTTTACACCTGGTAAACACCAAGCGCTTCCTGGTTTTGAAAGCTTGAACGGTTCTGCTTTGTCTCACAGATTTATGATTTGCATGATGCCTATGCTCTGCATTTCTTATCGGAATAACGATACATTTATTCTAGTGAATATGGGGGCCTGTAAAATGAACAGTTTTCTTCAGTGCAGTAAATAATAATAAGGAGAAAGATGCAAATCAAATACCTGCTCTAAAGCTCTTAAAATTTTCGTCCCCAGTAATGTGGACAAATACAGCTGTATGTTTGTGAGTGTTTACGCTCACACTGAAAAATCTACTTTGTGCCCTGGAATGACGTGGGGCTGTGATTTCATCCTACATATTTTTTCTGTCCGTGGCACCACACGCCTGACGGTGGCTGGAAGTCCTGCTCCGGGTTAGTTTATTACCAATCCACTACTGTGTAGTGTCTGATTTTTCTCCAGTGCCAGAACAGCCTCCAGGAAGCCACATGAAAGTTCGGTTCCCCTTCCCACGAGTGTTCTTAATTTATTCCGAAGTCACATTTCTAATAGTGGTCTAAAGCTCTGGCGCTGTGTGTGGTTTTGGAATTACAGCAGCAAACCACAAAGACAGAAAGCTCCCAGCCCAGATCCTGCAGTTCCTGCATGCAAAGCTGACTGGCTTCCCTCGTTTTGTACAGTGGAGAACTTTAAAAGGATTCTGTCAAAATAACTTAGGATCACAATCTAGGTTGTGGAGTGTGGTGGAAGAAGTGATTTCCTGAATAGTTTGGGAAACTTGCTTAAATAACTGTTGTAAGTTGCTGGGATGTGTTGTCTGCTTTTACCTGTGCCATAGGTGTGCAGAGGTTTGTGGAGGTGCCCAGACACCTATTGCTGTCTGGAGCTGGGGGGGGGGGGGGGGGGGGGGTGCATGTTGTGCTTGCACAAGCTGGATCCGGGCTAGAGCTTGTTTCAAACGGAGAAAGCTGCCCTGGATCCAAAATCCAGAATGAGAAAAGTCAAGGCCTCTGGCAGTATTTTCCCTGTTTGTGTTAAAATACCCAAACGCATTCTACACACGCTGCCAGAAACGCTCTGCTGAAGTATTTAATGTCTGGGGTTTCTCAATACATTTTAAAACTAAAGATACATTTCAAGATTATTTCTTTGAAATTAACAGTTGCTCCTTCAGGGAAAGCCTGTTATTTACTGCTTAAACTTCATCCTGTGCTGCTGGAAAGCCTCCAGTTGCTGCAACAGGTAGCATGACTTTATTGTTTCAGCAGTAAGAAGTAGAAGTTGTTATCTGATCAGGAGAACTTGGCATGTAAGACACAACACATTTAGAAAACTCTTATGAAGATTTTACTTTTATAGTCTTAAATTTATTTTTATTAATAAATTAATTTTAGAAGTGCTTTTTTTTCATGTATACGCTGGCTTGTTAAGCCTATGGCAGAGCTGTACTTAGCAGATGAACTTTGTTTTCTCTTGCCATGGTACCTGATTGCTGGCCCTGCTTTGATCCCCACGGAGCCCACACTGAGGGGGAAGCTGCGGTATCCAGCCCTCGGAATTTGTCCTCTCCCATCCCAGATCTCTCTTGCAGAGCTTGCAGCAGGGCAGACGCAGACACCAGTGTCAGGATGGCTAAGAGATATTTTGCTCTAGTTTGCTTTCAGTGTGAAATGTTGAATCCATTCTTGCGTATTTTTCTTTGGCAGCCCCTTCTCCTTTCATGGCGACACTGACATCCGTGCAAACCAGCCTTTCTCATGTGCACTTGGATACCAGTCACTGATTTAAATCTCTGAGTGAGCACTGGAGGATGAAAATCATGAGCTGGCTGGGTTAGAATACCAAAGGTTTTGCCCTGCAGGGTGATGATGCCTATGTCCTACACCTCCGGTGTCGTGGCAGGGCTTGGGGCCTGGGGCACGGGGAATATGCGCCGGGGAACGCCGGGCTGTGGGCGAGGGGGAGCGTGAGCGAGACACGCTGCTGTGGGCAATTATCCCGCTGCTGGGTGGTGTCAGCTTTTAATTCAAGTTAACGGGGTTCTTTCATGACAGTTGCAAAGTTATATTTAGACCGCACTGGCGTATATTGCTTACAGGACTTTATTTTTCTCTTTTAATTTATGGAAGTGCTCATCTTCACATATGGTAACATTTTCTCATTTTCCAGTAATATAGCAGTTTTGACTGTTATATTATACAGGATATTATGGATTATATATTAGTCGGTACTTTTCATAAGAGCTCGGATTTCTGCACTGACTCTGACTATTTTGAATGGTTAATTTGAACAATCTCTGTGTGTTTTTAAGGCTGGCTGGGAGGGACAGATGACAGCAAACCCTTAAATCATAGGTAGCTCCACACGGAATGAAGTGCATGGCTTCAAATTAACCACGTTAATTATCAACTTCAGAAGAGAAAGTTCCTTCATCTGTGCTCTGACTTCTTTTATAAAGTTCATTTTCTTACGTGAGCAGTAGTATTTTAATGCATAAAAGACACACCGAAGTATTTATCATTCAGGCTTCTGTGGTTTTGCTTTGCTGGGTGCTCGCTGAAACAGGACTGAATTTTCGATGAGAGCTGGGTACTCACCCACATTTCTTTACAACAGCCGTAGTGTAGGATTAAAAACAGACCACCTTGTTTATATCCTTGTATCAGCTCAGTTTATTAAATCCTTATGAGTTTTAATTTACAAATACTTAGGAATTCAGTCATTTAATCACAGAGGAGGAAAGGAGAAATTCTGAAAATGGTTTAAAGGGGATTTTAAGGGAGCAGGATGTGCCTGTGTAAATACTTGGGTATGCGTCATTGGAGGCCCGTACGTGTGCGATACAGGACCAGGTTTCCATTTGGTTTCGGATGAACACACATTCACCTGCCTACTGAAGGACCAGAATGCTGGTGACTGTTCATCCTCTTTCCTTCGTATCAGCTCTTCTAAAGGATTGTCTGGACTGGGAAACTGAATCCCATCTGGAAAATATTTTAGACTTTAGGGCTGTGCAGGCAGAATCAGTCATGACTGACTTGGAAGAACAGTGGTGGCAGGAGTTGAGGTCCTTCAGCACGTGGTCCCTGGAGCTTGTCCCAACTTCTCACGTGTTGCGCCAACGTGAACTTTACCCACCTATTTTACAGAGGCAGAATATTCAATAACTTGGGGTTTATTGCAAAACAAACCTTGAAGTTTCATGGGTGTGGTTCAACATTGAAGTCCAGAATGGCCAGTGACAATTTTGAAACAAATCCTTTAGAAAACCTTGCCATTTTAAGTAACTTCTACTGTTTTTTTGCTTTTTCCCTTCGCTCTCTTTCACACCCTGGCTTGATGTCTCTGGGCTGTGGACAGTGAAACCTCTATCTCTGCTTTGTGTAATTTCTAGTGAGAAAATTCATCTGTTTATGGGAAAACTCTGCAGAGACAATGTGTAGGGACTGGTGAAGTTAATGTTTATTTAGTTTGCATTTTAATAATTGCTTTAAGAATGAATTTGCTTCAGATTTTAAAGAACTTCATAAACTAAGCTCACATCTTCTTGGCAAGGAGGCAATTATCTAGATTGTGTTGCTCATCACAGAGTTGGTTTTTTCCCTTGGCGATTTTTTTTCCTCATTTGGGAAGAATTATTTGTTAAGGATGAAATTGCATTTAAGCTGAAAAATGTTTCTAAGAATTAGCTCAAAAAATGTGTGAATATAAGTTAGGTTTTTAAAGAGGATGGCATTATAGCATTTTTAATTAATGTGAAAGATGCATCCTGTAACTTAGAATGCTGTATGGAGACTTCAGGTTCTGACATCTGTGAAATATACAGAAATGACATTTAATCAACCTCAGCTCTATTCTGTATAAACATATATCTGGAAAATGGGTTTTGTTCTTCTGCAGCCATAGGCTGGGAGGTGGTGGTGTTTTTGCAGTCTCCTGCTAAAGGTTTATAAGAAGTAAGATTTGGACATGAGGGGTCTTGCTTTGAGCAGTCCTATGGTGAACAACCACAGGTCTTGTATTTCCCCTTGATTATAAGTAGTGTCAAAATCAGTTAAGCAGAACAACTTCTGAATTTTCAGAGTGCTGACCTAGCATTGGATGCCCAACTTCCACACCTCCACCAGACAGGAGCCTTTTCCATACTCAGTGGCAGTTTGATGGCTGAAGTAATTTTGCATTCCTGGAGTGTAAAATGTGCAGTGCGGAGGGGCCTGTGCTGCTTTGCGGAGGAAAGAAGAGTGGCTTTTTTATCATTCAGGAGGAAAAGGTGTGTCTAAAATCCCGATAATCATGTTCATCAGCTACTAGGATTTCATAATTTAAAAGTTTAACCTTATAGCTGTGACCTGGGTAAAAGAGAAGAGTTTGAGTCACAGAGCTGCCGTGGCAGCCCTGGTTTGTCAGCCCAGATGTGTTTGTCACGCCTGGAGTAACGCACGGCCATGCCTGAACCTCTCTGCAATTTTAGGTACGAGTATTTTAATCACAGCTAATATGCTATTGTGCTTCAAATACTCTCCTTGGAAGCTTCTGTTACTGCTCTTGAGTAATAAGGAATTTTTATCTCCATTCCCGAAGTAATACATTGATGACATTAAATGGAGGCATATGAGTAATTCACCTATTCAACAATGTTTTTTAATCACTGACATCTCAATTTTCGCAATCAATCCTCTTATCCTTGCTTTCTGTTGGATTGATGTAGCTGTTACTTTGGGGACTGGAGGCGGAGGAGTTATCTTTTGGGTAGACAAGTGATTGATTTTAGGCCTTAGACATTCACCGCGACATTATAAACATTTACCTTTTCCTACTTCTACTTCGAAGTGACCTAAAGGCTTTCCCAAACAGGTTAGTTGCCTCAAAAAGCTACTAAAAGCATCTTTATACTTTCTTTGCCATAATATTTTTAAAGCGGAGTGGCTGGGCAGTTGGCTGTGTGGAGTAACCTTTCCTCCTCACCATATGTGCATAACTCTCATTATACTTGTAGGAGAGCTACATGTGCATTGAGGAGAAAAATAGGTCCCGAGTGTCGAAGCTGTCAGGAATTTTTTCTTCCACTACATTGCTTTGCTTTCTTTCTACCTACAGGAACTTTGCAGTTTTTGCACCTTGTTATCCACTGCCTGTCAGATGTCACATTTTCTAATTCCTTATTCTCGGAGCTGCCGTGGTGCCGTGAAGGTTTCGGGAGGATTTCTCAGGCATATGTGTGTTGCTCTGAAAAACCTGTGCCACAACACAGAATTTCAGCTGTAGTAGTAGAGAGAGAAGCCAGGAACACAGCAAATACAACATTATAGTTTGGTCTTTCCTATTCTGAAATGGCACACCCTTCTGATGCCTGCCTGACACCGAACGTGAACAGCAGAGCTTCGCTCCCTTCTCCCCTTTGTTTAAAAATGTGACACACAAAAATCTAAGCTATAAATAAAAATCATCTCTCCTAGAATGTTTTAAGAGCTATTTTAAACATTCATATAAATAAAAACCAAGCTGGTGTTTATTCAGCATCTTTGCCCTCATAAGAACGTTGGGGTCTTTTCGGAGAATCGTGCATTTGTGGAGGCAAGTAGAGATAAGTTTCAAAAAAATATTTGGCTTAGTGAGGATCTAGATTCAGTAGGAAAAATGAAGTTTGACAGAAGAGGAGAAATATGTTTCTGTGGGTGGAGGTTCACTATGAGCATTTTGTAATGCACAAAGTTTTAGATTTCTTTTATAATAAATGTGGATTAGTTTTTTAAAAGAAGTGTGAGTTGTGGAAATCAGAACTTTCCTTCTGTTGTCAGTTTGCTGCATTCTGCTTAAAACTTCTGCTAATATGTCTGACACAACTTTCATATTTTTCTCTCTCTCGCTTTCTTTGTTTTCTCTTGCTTTTTCTTGGGAAAGATAAAATAGGAATGGTTAAGAAAATATATAGTATTGATAACTGTTCATGTTGCTCGGGAGAGTTAAATAACTTTGGTTGTAGTGCTGTTCGCTCTGGTGACCTTGTTAGACAAAAATGCAGTGGTTACTTTTAAAATTTCTTTATCTGGTTTTGCTGATTTGACTTCAGATGTTTGGGACCTAGGTGACGGACATGAAAGGTCTTTCTTTCACCCGTAGCTGTGATTGCCTGTGGAGAGGTGAAACCACCATATTTTCAGTTAAATCCATTATATGACTTGTAAAAGAATTCCTCTCATTTGGAATGGGAGATACTAGAAATAAACCAATCAGTTCTTAGTAGCGTTATCCAGAGCCTGGACTCGATTAGGGATGGGGCATAAGCTGTTGTGTATTAAATGAGTTTTGAGCTCTGTGTTAGTATAACTGAATCCTGCCTTTTGTGTCTGTTTTAACACTAAGCTTTTACACTGACCGCATAGCTTCAAAATCATTTCCAAAATGTGGCTGTAATTCTTTTGGAGAGAGCAGTGAAGGTCCTGCTTTCGATGGCGAGATTGTCTAGACCTGCCCGTGTGTGTGCTGCTGGCAGTGCTGGTGCCCATTTCTAGCAATAAACACCTGCTAAATTAACAGCATAAATTTAACTTCTGGATTTCTGCAAGGAATCGATGGCAGCCCAGCTTTGTGTTGTGTAAAAACAGTATTCCTGGAGAAGCTGAGGTTCCTTGGGTAGTAAGCAGGGTGAGGAGCACCATTCTGGATGGTGAGCTGGCTGCAGGCAATCAAGCTAACAGAAAAATCAATACAATTTCTGGCCCTTAATCATGGTTTGCAAAGATGAGAGGTCCTCCCCAGTGTAATAGTGCTAATTGCTGCAGAGAGAGCCTGCATTAATGTTTTGCAAGTAAGCTGTATTGAGAGGGGAGTAAATCTAACAGGAGATTTTATGGAAACGCAGCAATTTCATACGTATAAATTTTGTTGGTTGGTTGGTTGGGGTTTTTTTTGTATGGTAGTGTTGTAAGACTGTATCTTTTCAGTGCTGAGGACTTGTCAGCCGGGTCACGGCAGAGGGTAGCCCTGCCTGCAGAAAACATCTCTGCTTGTTTCATCCCTGAGTGCTTGCAGGATAGAGCTCCGTGAAGGTAATATCTTTAAGCCACTGTTAGATCCCATCAAGTTTTGTTGGTTTTCATTTAGAAGTTAAATATGTGTGTTACTCACACATGCTCTTACATGTGAGATTTCATGTAGGTTTTACTGCCCGTTGTTTATTCTGATGTTTTACGAACCCTTAGAAAACCCAAACATATCTTTTCCTGTTTGGTTCCCAAAAGTTTGCATATGAAACTAGATGATGAATAAAATGGCTTAAGCTACCTTCCTAGTCTGGCTAATATGAGATTATTTCCATTGGTTTTCACTAATACAAAACTTGAAAATTATGGTTTCTGTATCTCAGAGCGAAAAAGCCAATGGTGTAACTTCAGCAGCGCCTTTCCTGTCATCTGTTTTTCTACTTCTCCCTTTTCTGTCAAGGCATGGCTTAAGAAATTACAGGAAGAAAGCATGGATACGAGGGGGCATAAACATATTTGCTACGTCAGTGATATCTGTAAAATTTATGATCTTGAAAAATCAATGCAATTCAACCCAGAAATATTATCGGATTACAAGCAAAATGATTTTACTGAGGGGAAAATTACCACTGCTGTCTCTTCTAACCAGTGACTGAAAACTGTGAGCAAAGTTTAATTTTAAGACTTCAGTTCTTAGAGTGTACAAAGCTCTTGAAATCAAGAGTTTTTGTTGCTTGCAGTTGAATCATCTGTCATGCAGCTTTAGATGAGTTTAAATCAATAGCCAAAATCCTATATTGCAGTATAATTTAATTAGAATTGTAAATAATTTGGTCAAAATTATAATTCATTATCAGCTCATTAGTGTATGTGCTTGTATGAAAAATGTCTTTAACTAAAGTTTTTTTTAAGTAAACAAAACCCTTTCTGTTGAGCAAGAGCTCTGGGAATTCCATTAGCTAAGAGGAGAATTTTGTTCTGTATCTTCTCTGTCAGCAACTTGCATCATTTCTCAAAAACATGTGAAAATCTACTGTTCCTGTTAACATCTGCCACTTAATGTTTCACGTGTTCTTCTGTGTTATAAATAATTTATTATATCTGTATACTTTTATTTCACTGTAATGATTGTATACAGAGGATTATACTGGGAAGGTGCTATGTGGTGCAGAAGTGGAGGGGGTTTGGGTTTCTAGGGTTTGTAATAGTGTTGTAAGGCATAAATCCCAATCCGAGTGGAGTCCAGAGTGATATTTTAATTTACTTTTGAACTGATATTTTAATTGACTCCTGTTACCTTTGAACTCTTTTATAAAAGATCATAAAATATTGATAACTCTTTGTTCTACATCATTTCATTGGCAGTCTGTAACTGTTTCCAGGTGACTACAAGAAAGAATTGCTTAATGTGTAAGCTGCTGTGGTTTTCCCATATTATTTCTTGCAATGACCAGTTTTTTCTTTGGGGTGTTCCGTGTTTAACATAATTCCTTTTTAGCTTGAAACCAAGGTTTAAAACTATTGCAGTTCCTGCAACTGAAAAATTTCATTTATCCTTTTCCCTCGCCTCGTAAAACTATTTAAGAAACCACAAAGAGTTGGCCAGGAACTTCGAAATGATAAAATTCATTGCGAGGTTAGTGAATTTATCCAAATCTACATGTTGATTTTTACTACTACTAAATTAGATCCACCTTCTTGTATTTACAAAGAGAAATCTCCTTCCCCACCAAAGCCTTGGCTGTAAATCACTTTCCACCCGTCTGGCCAACACCTGATCGCACATGCCATCACCAGGAAGGTTTCAGAACTGTTCTTTATTATTTAATGATTGAAATACTTTTTTTACCTGCTCCCAAGGGCCAGACGATTTATAAGCCTTTGGGGACCTCTGGAGCTGCAATATTTCCTTTCACAGTCACTCCTACTCCGATTGCGAATGGTACTTGCAGTGTAACTAATATTATTTCCTCCTCCTACACTTTCCTTTTCCCGAAGCCATCAGATAACTGTTTGTTTGTTCTTATGTGCTCTTGCAAGGCACTCTACAACTCCGGTTTCTCTACTGACCAGATTTCATGTGCTTCCAGTTTGAGGGAAATGCCAGCAGGGATTGGGTTTAGAGATCGTGCTCCCTCTTTATCCTAAAATCTTTGTTTCCTGTGCCTTCCTCTATCGCAAAGGATGTGTAGGAAATAGCTGTCCAAAGTGTCCTTGAAAAATGTCATGGAGTAAAACAAAAATCACTAGCAAATTGTCCTTAAATATGCGATTTTTTTAGTATCTTGTATGTGATACTAGAAATTTTATGAGCCTTTCTTTGCTGCAGTTGAAAATTTGGAATCTGATGAGCACAATAATAATTGTATTATATTATTTTCTTTAATGAAATACCTACAGAGCTTTGCATTGACTAATCTTCAGCACTTGAATCAAATAATAGTGCTTTTCTCTCACTATAGTACCTGCGAATAATATACTAAAAATATTTGCAGCAGCTTCTGGACACAGTCATCAAATATTATAGCAATCCTCTGAAGATTCCTGTTGCTTAACATCACACGCTCTTTGCATTTTTCTAAAGTCTTTCAAAATGAGAAAGAGAAAAAAGAAAATGGAGAAAATATGAAGAAAAGTAATATAAAGTATTATGTTCAACTTGGTGATTATCTCTGGGGGTGAAGCATCATCTCTTGAAAACGTCATGAGATCAATGACATTATGCAGAGCTGAACATCTTAGGTGAAGCATTTTAGGAAAATAAGTGCCAAAGAAGTCTTTGTTTTGGCTGAACAACCGATGGGATGTCCTTTAAAATATCTTTAATCATCACCTCAGTGGTTGAACACCAAAATATGTTATCCATAAGCTGAGGCTGTTTTGAATGCACAGGAGTGGGTATAGGAGTGTGTAGTACTTCATTTCAGGATATGGGAAACTGTGTGTCTGTAATAAGGAAAATAATTCAGCATTGTATTTTGCATATCGTAAACATATCACGTTTTCTTGAAGGAATGAGCTTTCACAAAAATGCAATCAGTTTTCCCTTCTGCATCATCGAGAAACATTATTCTTAGAATCCTGATTCTCTGTATTTGTCTGGTGCTGTTTTACTCTTCTTTTCAGTTCACTTTTCAAACTTGAGTGGTAGCGCACATAAACTTCATTTATTTTTAGTATTTTATCACACTCAAAATCTGTTCTGTTCTCCTTCCTTCCACGTTGTGACACTGATCCAACCTAAACCTCACTCTTGCAGGTTTTTTTATTTGATTTGAAATTGAAAAACTGGAGTCCTAAACTTATTAAGCAAGACCCTTCCTTATTTCGTTACACTAATATATAGGATTTAAAGTGGGTTTTTTCCTGTGTATTTTTTTCCACCGCTTATAAATTGGAGCGTCAGTATGTGGTACAGGCTCGATTTCCTCATAGCTTTTATGGATTTAATTACATTTGGGCTTAATTTGGTTTGAAAAAACCCTGGTTTCCTCACTTGTGGAAACAGAGGATAATCAATTTTGCGCGGTTTCTGCTCCTTGTCCAAGCTACCGTGGTGCACAAGGACACTTCCTAAAATCCCACGGAGCCTTTAACCTGGTGCTTTTGACTGTCTTCGTCCTAGCAGAGGATAGGGGCAGAGACGCAGCAGCGGGTAACCAGAACACGAGACACACATGGCTGAAAGCAGCTTTTCCAGTTCCAGCAGAATTGTTTGAATCAAATATTTGGAATCTTGAATGTGAAAACTGGTCCCCAAATTTTTCAGATTATGATTTGCTTTATTTGGGAATGGCAGGGAAAGGGCTGCTGCAACTCGGGTGGGGCTGTTGGGTTGGGAAGTGCAAATGCCAGTACTCCCCTTGAAAAGCTGAATTAAGTTTTGTTTGTCTGATTTGTTGTTTTATTTAACTTCCTTTCCAATCCTTTATGAGAATTTGAAAAGCTTTATATTGTTCTATTAGTTTTGCTCAGATCTTGAACTGTCTATGAAAACTCACGGATTCCTGAAGTTGTTTTGGATATTGGATTTCAGGCAGTAAACTGCTTGCTGCTGCTGCTAATTCTGTTGGTTGTTTTAGGCAGTGTTTGTGTTTCAATTCGTATACACGGTATTAAATAAAAAGTGGTTATGCCTTATTTTAGGCGCTAAAAAGCTCAGCGTGTGACCTCAAGATCTGATCCATGCCAGTGGCACCGGGACTGGTGCATCCCCTTCTTGGGCAGGTCCCACTGCAAATGGAACAACCTTCCCCTGCTCTCCCTCTTCTTTTCCCATCATTCTGGAAGATGGCAACGCACAACCAACGCTTTCAAAACACAGAAGCTGTTCTGATACCACGACACGTAATTTCACAGGGATTTTTTTTTTCTACTTTTGAGAAGCAGGCATCAAGTAGTACACAGGCCAACTGGAATACTGGGAAAATACTCAGCATCCTATCCATTATGCATGGCAAGTGTCCTTCATGCTGTGGGACACATCAGCAATTTCAGACCTTTCAGCAGCTCCTCCTGTGGTCCCAGTCCTGCCCGTCTGTCACGCAGGCTGCCAAGGTTGCCCCATCTCTCTATCATTTGATATGGGCTGAGAATGACAGGCAGGGGAGCAAGGGCAGCCAGAGGCAGGCGGTGGGACTCTGAGTACAGCTGCTGAAAGCTGTCAGGCTCTTGCCAGCTCATCCCCTAAATGAAGATCTTCCATTATGGTCTTTCTCCGTGGCTGGAGACTTTTCCAAATCCACTACGTGCTTTTCCAGAAGCCCTGAACAGAAGCTGCTGTTTGTAGGGATGAAAAACACGGCAGAGATTTTCCCTTCTGTGCCTTCGGCATTCAAAGGCGTCTTAGCCCTGCCTCATCCCCGCACACCCTGACATCGTCTAAAGCCACCTTTATGTGTCCCTTTACATCATGTTACCACAGTTTGCTTTTCCATTGTTTATTTTGTGCCATCTCTTATGTTCTGGAAAGCTTCCCCAGTGCTATTGGTCAGCCACGCTCTTTCTCTTTTCCCCCATCTTCCCTATCTCCCCAGACTCCCTTTTCTCAAAGCGCAGTTTGAAGTGAGCTATAACATTCCCTGATATCCTGCTCCCATTTTGGTTTACCCTGTTTTGCCTGCTAGGGCAAAGCCCTCCTCCTCCTTTTTAATAACAAGCAGAATGCTGACAATTACAAACCTTTCCGCGTTGCCAAGAGTCACGGGATTAGTTTATAAACCACTCTGTCAAAAAAAAAAAAATTTAAAAAGGCGGTTTCTGTTGATGTAGCATTAGAAATATATATTATTCTTTATGTCGTAATCCAAGGCAGTAGTAGCTGGCTCCCAGTCTGCAGTTTCCTTTTAAGCTTATGATATAGGCACAGGACTTTTGAGTTGGAAAAAAACCAAGGGAAGGCCCCCAAAATACCCAGCCTATATGGTGTGCTGGGAGTGTTAGTGGGGCACCCCATAACAGCCTGGCAGGGTGAACCCAGACTTCACATACGCATAAAAAGAGATATCTTGTCCCAAGACATTTATTCATTAAACTGTGTTTATCCTGCCTCCCCTACTCATCCTGCAGACTAAGCTCTACTACACAAGTAGTCCTATTTTTAATAGGAACGTTCATAAATAAATTAGCCTCAGGGGAGGCCAGGGAAGAGGTTAGATCTGCGGTTATAGATGAAACAGCTCCACGAGGCCAGGATGATGTTATTTACTGCTTGGTTCTGTATTACTGCTTATTGCTTTGAAATGCACAAAAGTCACAACGACTTCAGCATTGAGGGTGGCTTGTTTTGCACCTAGAAATCCTGATTTAAAATAGCGTCAGTACACAATCCTGCATTTTGCTGGAAAATGGGCACTTGGTTGAGCCTTTTTCTTCCCTGGGTGCCCCAAGGAGGTAATGCATGTGCTGATGATAAACCCAACAGGTGCCAGGGTTGGTGGGTACTGGAGCCAGTTGGCTTTTTGCCGGCAGTGCACAGTGGCTATATTGTGTCCCTAGGTTTTTGTGTGCGTCCACGTCCTTGTGAGGGATGGTATAAACCAGTTGAAATACATACTTAAACTCCTGAGGGATTAAGTGTGTTTCCTTTGCTTTACAGTTCAGAATTTTACAGTTTCTTTGTTTGGGGGTTCTCAGATTGCTTAATGATTTTTTTCCTCCCCGTTTTGCCCAGATGTGTATAATAGCAGTATTTGAACCTTAGTAGGTTTGCCAATTTTATGACTCAACATATGGTATATCCTTTTATTTTTGTCTAGTATATCATTCTTCTGCTGAGAAATCCCTTGGTACAGGCTTTTTCCTTACTATTCTTCAGTGGTTCGGTTTGTAACTTGTCTGTACTCCAAAATTCAGCTTTTTGCTAGTGATTCAAGGAGACAAAATGTCAGATGTTTTGCTTCTGTCTGAAAAGTATTGTTTAAGCTGTCATTTACTGAAAATACCATGGTCAGTTACTGTTAAAAGAGCCCCTTTTCCCACCTTCCTGAGAAGCCGTTGCTCTCTGACATAGGAGAAGCACCAGGTGAAGGCCCGAGATGATGTAGGTGCTGCAGTGCTGCATCAGCCCAGGAGCACGGGTTGCATCACAAGCCCACGAGTGGCTCCTCCGTGGGTCTGCCATTGGCTCTGCTGTGTGCTGGAGAGCCCAAACTTCCTAGTAAGGAGGATGAGCCCACAGGGATCTGCTCAGCCGAGGCTAGTGGTGTTTCCAGGTGCACCTTCAGCCCCAGCCTGGATTCTTGCGGAGGTTTGGGGAATCAGTGTTTATTTCCACTTCTAAAGCATTCCCAAACCCAGACTCTTATCTGCTCTTCTCTTGGCCATATGGGGAGGTTGGAAATGCAACTCACATGGGCAAGTTGGTTTTCCCATGATATAAAGATACATTCATTGCTCCAAGCATTATATCTGTGCTTATGAGCACATAATAGTCCATCCAAATCCCTGCATGTGTGGCTCATCCTTACATATTTATTCTGTATTTATAGTGACCAGCATTTGCAGAGAATGTGAGTGGGGATTGTTTTCCTGGTAGGCTTGGGAGTGGATTCTTTTGCGATTTACATCTCTATAACTCAATTAAATGGCATTAGGATAGACTTACATCAGCTGAGTTCTCCGCCCGGAGTCAAAGTATAGTTCTTAATAATGATGGTGTTACAAGTGATTTTTCTTTATAAAATTTTATTAGTGTTTTCTTCTGAGCGGTTTCTTAAGCTTTTCTTCCTTTGTAGCAAAGTCCGTGTGTAAGAGAGTTCAGACTAAGAATATTTTATTTGAGAGTCAGAGACTCAGAATAATTTGTAGTCTACTGAAACGATCCCCAATGTCCTATTTGCATGATAACTCTTGGATAAGCTTCCCAATTCAGTTGTAAAGGCACAAATCATTTGAATTCTAAAATTTGTTTCCCATGCAATGGGAATAACACATGGCTTTCTCTTGGCAAATTGTTAACGTTTGTATCTGAGTTTGGAAATTATAAATTGCTATCTGGTGCTAATTGCTAATAATAGTAATAATAATAAGAATAATAATAATAAGAGCAACTGCTTGGGTAGTCTTCCATATAATAAGAAATAAAAATTATTTCCTTAAATCATTCCTGATATTCACAGTGGAGTGGTTGTCTTGTTGTTATATGCCTTGAGAAGAGGAATTAAATTCTGCAGCTACCAAAAATGTCAGTTGTGTATCAGACAGGAAGGTCCAGTTAGAAAAATCCTTTTCTTTTCAATTTCTATAAAGAATAGATGGAACAAGTTGTGTTTTGCCATTAAAATATATATTTTTCAAACCACTAATAATATCTGGCCCCCCTTGGCTGGAATTCAACTGTTGACTTCCCAACAAGTCCAGTTATTTGGAAGCTGATGTCCAAATCACTGAGCTGTCATCCCAGTGTAATTAATTCCTAACCTTTCACCATGATTAGGTTGGCTGAGCTTTTGGTTCCTGTACTGGGGTTATCCCATTGGTGATACCTATTGGGATGTCTGCTGGCTCTTCCTGCAGTTATTCCCACAGCAGACACTCCAGGTTAGGATTTTTGCCAGACTTTTCTTTCCTACAGACATTTAAATTAGTAACTGTGAATGAGGATGAATACTGAAGACAAGATGAGCCATAGAGGCAAGTGGTGGGGAGCTGGGTGGCTTTTTTTTTAGCCATATTTCAGGGCAATGTGTTGTTGAGGCAGACAACTGGAGTCCAAAGTGTATTTTAAAATCAAATAGGCCTTTCACAAAGGCACCATGCTGGGGCAGTGTAACAGCATGAGTGTGAAATGTGGGGTTTGTAGGAGCGATAAGTAAGAAGGACCAGGATCAGCCGTTTCCCTCACTAAAACCTCGCATTGAAATTCCTCCTTAAGCTTCTTTCTCAATGTTCCTGCCAGCCTGATAAGTTTTACTTTGCCATTAGAAAGACACCCAGCATGTGTTGTAGTTGTACCAGGCACTGTGCTACGGGAGCTGGGCAGAGCTGCTGGCACCTCATGCTGCTCCCACCGGGAATTCCTCGGCATCTCCAGCGCATCCCGGCTGAGGATGGGATTGAACCTACTGTTACAGCTGAAGCAGCATGGCATGAGTTAGCACACAGGATACATTGTTGCTCCAATAATAAGATAAAGAAATCTTTTAACATGTGTTCTGTTTTTAATGTGTCATTTGGAAGTCCTCCTGCCAAGCTCTGTGAGTGGGTGAGTGGGGAGGGTTTTTCCAGCTCTGATCCTTGGGAAGGCTCATCTTCAGGTGCTAGTGCAAGTGCCAGCAAAACCTTGGGTAATCCCACAGCTCCTTGATGGCCATTGCCACTCGACTTATTTTTAAAATTACTTAAAACAAAAAAACCTCAAAGTATTAGCTCTTAAAACTTTATCAATTCAGAAGTGTTTCTGTTTAATATAATTATATGTCTCATGTGAATATATTTTTAATGAGCAGTATTAGTGTCTGCATCTGGTGGAGACCTATTTTGGGTTTCAGTTGTCTGAATTCTGGGGGGTTTGTGCGTGTGCCTAAATTACAACCTATACGAGTGATGGTAGTGCTGCCCTCTCCTAGGAGACATTAAATTCCCATCTGGATTTGGTTAGTAGGATACAATTTGTCTATGATAAACTGTTCAAGGCCAGGTTGGATGGAGCTCTGGGCAACCTGATCTAGTGGAAGGTGTCCCTTCCCATGGCAGGGGTTGGCATGAGATGATTTTTAAGTTTCCTTCTAACCCAAGCCATTCTGGGATTACTAATAATGCTTAGATCTCCTGTGCCCTATGGCAAGTCCAGAAGGATCGATTTCCTCTCCTCGATATACCTTTGGATGAGAGGGCTTTTATTAGTGCTGAGGGTTTTTTCACTTTTTGCGTATTTCCTTGTGGTGATGACTGACTGACTGTCAACTTGTATAACTTGTAAAAACTTCCGAGGAATATCCAAGAAGCTCATCCTCTCTTCACCATTTCATTTTTATGATGGGACGGTGTGCTGGGAGCCTGGAGTAATCCTGACCAGCGCTGTCCCCATCTCTTCTGGTTTTACAGCAGACATTGCAAAGTGCTCAGTGGATTTTTGTCTCCCCCAAATCCAGCTTTCCTTCTTGATTTTCAGTAAATCTCACAGCCACTGCAGTCCCCCAAAGGTTGCTCAGTAATGGACATTCATGGGGACATTCTCAAAAATAACAGAAAACTTGCAAGGTCCTGGAAATGCCTTTGGATTTTGCCATAATTCAGTGTGCCGTTAGCAGCTCGCTTTTTATTTACTAATACCCCCCCACTAGCACATACTTGTGTGGCTGTGCATTAAAATACATGTCTTTCCAAACAATGACAAACCAGGAAAATAACTGAGAGTTAGATCATTTCATGAAACTTTCGAGCTTGGGAGGCATGAGGATTTTTTCCAGCCACAGGCAGAATCGTTTTAAGGCACTGGGGTAATTTAGATTAAGAGGTGATGCTTGGCCTCAATGAGTTCTGGATTTAAATAGGTAAGTGTGGGAATGAAAAAATAAGAACATGAAATTACTTCTTCAGGATCACTCTGTGGACTATTAATACCCGACCTAGGTTAAAAGCCAGCTTTTTACTTTTTAGTTCAGAGTTTTATCTACTCTTGGATCAAGCCTGAAGGTTTCTCAGGCAGAAGGAACAGAAGAGGGGAAAAAAAAAAATCTCCTTTTCTTTGAGCATGACTGTGCAGTAGTGTGAAAAAGGCAAATGCAATCTTGACTCGAGCAAGGCATTTCCATGGAGGCTGGGAACCATTAATGCCATTAGCAGATAGTCATCTGTAAAACCGTACTATTCTGGTCTCCCATGTGCAAGAAAAATTAATTAAAATGGGAACAGGTGCTGAAAAGGACTTGCTGGGATGTGGGCGGAGACAAGGAGACAGACTTAAAAGAGATGGCTGAAAGAGCTTGGCTTGTGCGGCCTGGCAGGACAAAAGCTGGTGTGGATCTGATTGCTCCATAAATATATCCAGGGGTACGTACCAGGAGGGAAAGAACTTTTCTGTGGCTGGAGCGCAGTGCTGGCAGAAGAATTAGTGGGCAGAAATTAGCTGTGTGTAAATTTAAGCTGGAAATGAGATGAAGGTTTCCAGTTATCATAAACTTCTTAGAGATTTATGAACCAGCGATCCCTCGTGTATCACATAGTTCCCTGTGCTGCAGAGGCAGTGCAGCCCCATCCCCTTATTTAGCACTTTGTTCACCCCCTCTTTGTTCAGCCTTCACAAGAAGGTTGAGTAACCTGCTCAAGTTTTACACCCAGCTGTTTAAAACAAAAAACTCCCATTAAAGCCTAGCCTGTTGCCTTGTCTTTTGATGAAATTACCAAAAAAGTATGAATGTTGTTTAATAGGTCCATTATTTGCCTGTTTATTCCTCTAATACAGACTCATTCCATTTGGAAATCTAGTTTTTGGAGATTTTTTCCCTATGAGTGGCCCTGAACGGAATTTAAAATGTGATATATTGGCATCATGCGGAGCAATAGCTATTCCAAACAGCTAAAACCTGTCATGTTTCTTCAGTCCAAAGAGCTGATGCACCTGCCTGTACCAAGAGAATTAACTAGATAAAAATGGGGAGCTTGAAGACGCTTTTTTTGAGCCCCTTTCTTGTGCTCGAGGTTTTGGGCTTTGCACATCTTCCAGATCATCGCAACTGCTGTGTCTGAGAAACCCTGTTCCCTGGCAGAGCTCAAAGCTACCGTCTCATCCATCCCCAGGGTATCCCTGGTGCCTCCTCCGCAGGCGCTGGCGGCTGCTGCTTGCAGAGACCTGAGTGATTGATGATGCCACCTAATTTTAAATTGCAATTGAAGCCTATTAGCCTGTGATCGCTAATCAGAATGAAAGTTGGTTTTTGTTGGCTTTTGTTACTCGTTCCACTTTGTCCATATTAGTTACAGGCATAATGTGATTGCTGCTCTGCTTTGCCGATACATGGCATTCCCAAGGGATCCCCTTCACTAAAATCTAGATTTCTCTTTATGGCTTTCTCTTTATGACAGGTTGCTGTTACAGCCATAGAATGCTTTTTAATACTTTACAGTTCTCAGTGCAAAGAAACTTTATGTTATTTTCATAGGTGAGGGTGACATAAATGTTAAAGTGCCTCCTGTTACTTGATATTTAATTATGAAAGCATCCGCTGGAAATGCAGTATGAGCCTGGTGTAATCAGCACCGGGGCAGACCTGCTAATCTTTTCATTTGGTCTAGACATCAAGGATGCTTTGTACTAGTCTGGCTGTAGCCTGATAATCTAAGACCTTCTGGACTAAAAGTTTCGTGACACTTTATGAAGGGAAAAACTCCTTCATAAAACCCCTTAGGTTTGCGTATTCCTCTTTCAGCTGATAAATGCCTGTTTGATTAGTTCATGGAAAAGGTATTTGGATGAACCTGACCATGGAGGCAGCTTGGCTCTGTGTTTGTGCCTTGATATCTGGGAGAGAGCAGCAGTCCCTGGGTGTCATGACAAGTGTGCTGCTCCTGCTTCTCATGGCTCTTTGAACTCTGATAATTCTGATTAAACAGCATTTCCATGTTACTTAGAAAATATTTTTTTAATTAGTTGCGTTCCTAAAGAGATCCACAATTCCTGGCAATCGTTTGGAAGCGACAGATGTGTTCCCTTGCTCTTTTCTCCTCTTTCTATTGTTAAATAGCAACAATTATTCTTGTTACCTATTTTAAATCAATTAAAAGATTCTAAATAAACACTAAAATAATTGCCAACTGTTTTCCAAAACCTATCCACATCCTATGCATCCTTACTTCTCATGTATCACAGTCCAGTTTTAATCTGTAACATGGTTTATGTCAGACCTCTGCATCTTTAATTAAGGAGTGGGTGGGAGGGCAGCAGCCGGAACCCCCTTCACCTGTAGGATGCACTGGGAAAGTCATTCAGGGTCAAAACAAAGAAATTCTGTCTCAACAGTGGCCAAAACGGAATGCCTGAGGAGGAGTATCAGAACATAAATGAGGTCTCGTATTTTTGATGAGTATTTTAGTTCTTTGCATAGAAAAATTTAGATTTTATCTAGCCTGGAAGAATTCCAGTGCTGTCGAAAGAAAAATCACTGTCTGAATAAAACCACTGTCTGGTCTGGCACAGCACTGGGAAGCGCTGGTGCGGCTCATCCTTGGGGAAGTGGTGATGACGTGAGTGCTGGGATGGGTGAAGGACGATGTGCCTGAACTCGCCTTTGCTGGGGCAGGAGCAGGAACAGCTCCCGGTGTGCCCGTGCCAGTTGCACTGACCTGCCCCAGCCAGTTTGTATTGAGATAAAACCCAAGTCCCCCGTAATCTGATGTTACCTTAGAAATAGATGACGGCGACATTTAGGGAATACAAGCTGGGAATGCACAGTGGGATTACTTTTTGTCCTCTGGATAAGAAGGCAAAGCCTGGCTGTGGCATTTCTGCAAATCTGTTACCATGGTCTGTGCCCAGTGTGGGAATCCAGGCAGGGGAAGAGTTGGAACCTCGCAGGGGTGAGACAGAGCTGCGTTGCCAACCTTGCTGATTCATATTTGGTTTGATTTTGTGCTGCTTTCCTGTAGTACCATGGCTTGGAGACAGAGGAAATACCAGTGTTCTGTGTTCAGAGAATTCTGTGTTCGTTGTTCTGTGTTCAGAGAGTTTCAGGGAAGGTGCGGAGACACATCTCCTGCACTCCCGGTCTCCCAGAAGAGTAT
Source organism: Mohoua ochrocephala (assembly GCA_013398855.1). Taxonomy (NCBI): domain Eukaryota; kingdom Metazoa; phylum Chordata; class Aves; order Passeriformes; family Acanthizidae; genus Mohoua; species Mohoua ochrocephala. The sequence goes on from VZTA01018951.1 coordinate 118,880, forward strand.
CTTCTGTAAAATGCAGATCATAATCTACTTATTTATGGGGAGGAAAGACAAGAGGACGCAGCAACGTAAAATAATGGTGGTTTTTTGTCTTTGCCATATTTTGAACAGTCAAGCAGGAGAAACAGCCCTTCTAAAATTTATCTATATAGAGATGATGAGGCCCTGGCACACATTTCCCAGAGAGGTTGTGGACTCCCCAGCCCCAGAAGTGTCCAAGGCCAGGTTGGATGGGGCTTGGAGCAACCTTGTGTAGAGGTAGGTGTCCCTGTCCATGGTAGGGTGTTGGAACAAGATGGACTTTAGGGTTCCTTCCAAACCATGCTATGATTCTACAATTCTGTATCTGTAAATAGGGTTTGTTTTGGAGACTATAGCTTCTTGGAGCAACATTATCTTTCCTTTCTTTGATCAAAAGCTGTGTTTGGTAAGAACCAAGTGGTGCTGGGCAGCGGGATGGTTGACTAAGGTGAGGTTTGACTGAAGTACTCTGGAATGAGAGGAGAAACACCTCAAGGAAAGGCTCAGGGCTTGACTAGGTCTTTCTGTGACATCTCAGTATTTGCAGGCCACCGTGCCTTTCTCTTCTCTTTAAACTTATCAGATCTCAGTGCCAAATTATCTCCCTGCCAGCTTTTAGAAGCTCGGCTTAGTTGTCAGCAGCTTGTCTGTTAATAGGCACAACTGTTCTCCATCAAGGCTGTCTGAGCAAAGCATCTGGAGGTGTGGAAATTCGAAAGAAATATTGCTGGTAAAACCCAACGGAGAAAACCTGTGCAGGTTGGGAGAGGGAGCTGCCAAACTATAAATATTTATATACTAAATGCATATGCTGGTGTGTAAATGGAGTACTTGTAAAGCCTATGAGCAGTCTTCCAAACCTGCCTTGGGTATGGTTTAGTTTAGAAAATATATTTTAAACCTTTATTTGTATGAGCATATGTTTAGAGAGACATTGCCAAGGAGTGTGACAGGGACGGGTGCCCAGCGTTCCGCTGGGACGAGGCACTTGGTGCAAAGTTCCTTTTTCCTTATGGCACTTCTTTTTTTTTTTTTTCCTAGTTGCTAGTCCTGGGATCACGGTTGGAGCTATTTGTGTAATTTCTGATTGTTTTTCAAAACTGGAATTTTTTTACATAGTGAAACTGAGAGTTTTGCCTCAACTTTTTAGACAAGCACCCAAGGGTAGAGCTAATAAAAAAATTGTGTTTACTAAATTACAAAATTCTATCAGTTGTTTTCATGATTTGTTCAGTGCCTAAATGACTTGTAAAATGCACTCAGATTTCTTTCTAATTTTAATACTTCAATTAAATAAGTAGGTGGGCTGAGCATTATCTTCTGCAGCAGTTCTGGCAATATAAATATCTGTGCCCAGATATTTATAATTTTCAATGATTATTTTAATTTATTCATTCCTTCTTTTTTTTTTCCAGTATAACATGCAGATATAGTAACCATGTGCTTTGATCATTTTATTTCATGCTTCCTCTATAAATCTTAGTTCATAAAGGAGCATTACTGAATGTTGCAATTCATTTCACCACTTCATATTTAATGATTATCGTGTAAGAGCATCTTGGGACTTGTCTACACAGGAACTACAACGTAATTAAATGGAGGGATACGTTTAAGGACTTGCCTACATAGGGAAATTCATTTGAATTTTAATAGGATGTGAATTTTTAAGCATATTGGATTTTTTCTTGGCATGTCTTTTATGTGTACTTTTACTTTGGAGTGAGAACTTCTTGTTACAAGCTTGTTTTGGAATTGCAAAGTTAGTGTTTCTCAGGTATCTGCACACACTTTCCTCACTGAAGAACTTGAAATCTGGTCAAAAGTAGATGACCTTTCACCATATATTTTTGGTCGTAGAAATATGGCAATACTTATTTGAGTTTCAGTTTGTAATAATTTTTTTTCTTTTTTAATTTCAAGAGTTTCCATTAGAGCAAGTGGTTTGATTTTGCAGTCCTTTTTTCAAAAGACCTAATAGCTTTTTATGTTTTGATTTTTGTATGATTTTCCTTTTCCATAGGTGCATAAATGTGTTGGGTGGCATGATGTATGGATCTGGGCTTGGTGATAAGCAAATTAAGTTCTTTGTTTTATCCTCTACTTGCCAGCAATGATCAGTGGAACCTTGATGCTGGACTTCCAGTCCTTTGTTTTCTCCTTCTTACACAGGATCCCAGAATGGTTTGGGTTGGAACGGACAATAAAACTCATCCGGTTCTACCCCCTGCTGTGGGCGGGGACACCTTTCGCTATCCCAGGTTGCTCCAAGCCCTGTCCAGCCTGGCCTTGGACACTTCCAGGGATGGGGCAGCTGCAGCTTCTCTGGGCAACCTGTTGCAGGGCCTCCCCACGCTCACAGGGAAGAATTTCTTCTTAATATCCCCTGTAAGCCTGCTCTCTGGCAGTGGGAAGCCATTTCCCCTTGTCCTGTCATTCCATGCCCTTGGAAGAAGTCCCTGTCTTTCTTTGTGTATGCATTCTTACTTGCCTAAATAAAGGTTTTGATCCAGGATGAGATACTATAATGCACTTCCATTGCCACAAAAAGACTTTTCATGATTCCGGGGTTAATTTCATGGAAAGTGAGCACAATGTCCAAAACTCTCCTGGTGCAGTCTGGCTTTAATGCCTTGCACGAAGTGCCTCAGTCAAGTGTCCTGTTCAATCCAGATGATTTTTTTCTTTTTTTTTCTTGTGGTTGAACAAAGCACTAGTCCCAACCATCCAGCTTTAGCAAGACCCGTGTAGTCAAAGCTTCCATATCCCTGTGGTGGCACCAACAGGAAGGAGTTGGAAATAGTCCCCCCAGAAGCTCTTGGATGGATGGATACTGGCACCCAGGGGAAATCAGGCCACTGAGGTGCGGGGTTGGTTATTTTTTTTTTCCCAATAGATACTCAGAAAACTTCATATTGGACTAACACTTAGCAAACAAAGGTGACATTTGAGGCACCTGGAAAACAAATCTGACAAGAGTGGCATTTCCGTGTCAATATTAAAAACTGCTGGGAGTTCACCGCTCTGGTAATATCCATGGCACGAGCTGTAGAAGCTTGAGCCCTTTGGCTGGGCAGGGAGTTCCTGCTTTAATAACCTTTTTCTTGTGTACAGTTTTGGACACTTGCTTTGATGTGGAGAAGTGCTGCTGCACTTATGAGCAAGAAGCGGCAGTGGGGCTGAAGGGGACAAAAGCTACCCCAGGTTTCATGTGGAAAACACCAATTTATTCCAACATATTGATGCTCATGCAGTGCTTAGAACACGTCTTGCTTATAGGTCATTATGTTTCTTATTACACTTTTATTTTAAGAATGGCCTTCTAAGATAATCATCCTGTTTCGTCCATATCTTTGACCGCCTTTTGGCAAAAACCTTCCTGTTGCCAGAAGTCAGATTAAAATTAATGTTGTTTAAGCTTCTAAGGCTTTTGAAAGTATCACTAGCACAAAGTAAATAAATTTATGCAAGTGAATAGGTCATTATACCTTAAAAAGAGGGGAGGTCATTTGATTTGGTGTCTTAATTGGTTTCCAAGCTAAAATTAATAGTGTGTGGAATCCCTCTTAGTAACATGACTCAGAACTATTTATTTTTCAACTCCTCTTTTAACTCTAGCTGAGATTGATGGGTATGTTATCTTAGCATTTGGGAGATGCGAGCAGTACTGGAATGACAAACATTTCTCGACAGCTTTAGAAAGATGGATGGTGTGATGCCCCTGCAACAGGTTTGGGTGTTTGTGCTTTCCAGCGGGTCATCGTGAGACTCTTGCTTCACTTTCATTCTTAATGAAGGGGAAGGAAAGGTGAGACCTAATTATGGGTTTGAGATGTCTTTGTAATGTGACTTCTCAGTGTACAGGTTTGTCATCCAGGCCTCAACAGAAGAGCAGAGGGATGGTCGCCCCCAGTTTGTGGTCCCAGTTTGTGCATTTTGCTTTTAAAAAAGAAGATGGTTACTGGATTTTACTGCAAAGCTGATGCTAAGTGATTAGCTACACTTTGGATATTTGTTATTATATTGCACCTTGTTACTTTATTTGGCAGTTTTACACATTCTGCATAAAATCGTGTTTTAATGAAGAAAAATCCCTTACCAAAACTAACCTACTATGGGCAAAATCCTTAGGCTTAACCAGAATCTTTATACATAGATACTTGTGAGCGTCTCTTCCATGTCTTTTGATCCTGCAGAGTTGTGATAGCCGTAGGAGGAGAGAACGCCTTAAAAATACCACACGTGTGGTCTGCCACATCCAAGATCTGTGAAATTAATAAGAGAAAAAATACATTATTAATATATTGATAGCTTTCTGGTAAGTTCTATACAGATGGAAGAGAGTGATTTCTTTTAATTTGCTTTATTGCCAAGATTTAAAACTAAATAAAACCATTGTCGTACAGGTGAAGTTGCAACATTGCACTCATCCATGTGCCTGTGATATCTCCCCTAACAATTAAAACTCTTCAGTATATTAGAAACTGGGCTCCTTCTGGCTCTGAGAGCACACAGTGGAGGGGAGCAATGAGGCTGTTCTGCCAGTGCAGTGTAAATCCTGAAACGCCCCACAGGGTTCCCTTGTTCTCTTTTTAGACATCGGAACAGCAGGAGAAAGTTGGGCTTAAATTTTGTTGTAAACGCTCTCCTATAGACTTGATCGATTCCCTAAGTGTGCTGTATATAAAAATGTGACTTGAAGCTCTCCCTGATATCATCTTCTAGTATTTAAAAGGAATAATTCTTGGGGAATGATTTTATTAGGAGGTTTGAGCTGTGAGTAAGTGGAGCAGGTCAACTCTGTGACATTTGGACAGTGGTAGCGTGCTGTATTGCTCAGGCACGTTGGTAAAGGCTTATGCCACTTCACACCCTGGTTCACATTCAAACTTTTTTACTGACTCTGTTACAGCATTCCTGCATTTCATCCATTGTGGGTTCTGGGGGTTTGAGGTTTTTAATGTTTTGGCCAGAAGGAGCTGTAGATTTTCATTTTGCCAAATATGACCAGACCAATGCAAATTCTCTTTCACAGGTGCCAGGAACTTCAAGTATAAAAATTAATTTATTTCCGAAACTAAAAGATGTTTTGAACAAGCAGTTTATATGTTTGCATCTACAGAAATAACCTCTGCCTCCCCAAAAGCAGGCAAGCCTGCTGCTGTATGTACGATGCTACTTCTGTCTGTCTTGTGAGAAGAAAAGCCTCACTAATAGGACATGTCAGCCATGAGCAGTTAAAACCAACACATCTCCGTGTGATATAAGAGAAGAGTTTATGGATTAATATTCAGGTTCCTGGCAGGAAGCACACTGCGGTGGATTAGTATTCTTATCGTTTGAGTGACAATTTATAAAAAGCTGATTAAAATGACCTGGATCTGGGACACATGAGTTGGAGCCAGGAGATGTGTGGAAGTGATTTAAATCTCGCCGTCCTACTTCCCTGCTCTAATCTCCTGGGCAAGAGCAGAGCACAGTGAGGCTGCTTGATTTTATGGCTCTCTAGTAGTCACAGGGGACTGAAAAGTAGCTGATACTGATGGTCTGGAGGGCTCTCAAGTGACCTGCTCCTTCTACAACTGCCCTGGCTAAAGCCAGGAGCTCAGGATCCTGCTGTAGTTACTAGGGAGAAATGAAGGCTTCACAGCTCCTACCTCTGGTCTCACTCCTCTGGAGGAGATTTGTGTCTCCTGGTTGACTCCTGCTTAAGCACTGCATTGAGCAGCAGAAATACTTCTCCAAGAGTTCCTGAGTAACAACTTTATTCCATCACAGGAATTTGTCTAAGCCATCTTCAGTATCAGATTTTATCTCCAGTACTGCTCAAAGCAGCTGCACTGTGTCCAGAGGACTTGGCCTGGTGTATTTTAGGACATATAGTAACTTAAACCAGATACTGACCTTGTGCAATTCCTATCTTCAGCAAAGAGATTGTTATTTGAAGTTTTGTTTGTTTTTTAAATTATACATTGCACTCATGGCATGCTGGCTTCATGACAAATATGATTTAATGCAAAGGAATCTCTTGAAGAAAATGTCTTTGCAAAGTGATTCGGGGGTATTTTGGTAAGGCATAAAGGTGGTATTTTTCTTCAACCCTAATAATGGTTCCTAAAATACATAGTAATAAAATAGTTCCCGAAGAAGCCATGTTACAGATGTCAGATGCCTCTGACATCTATTTAATGATGATAATTCATCATTAAAAACTTGCAGGGGTAGGGAACAGATGTGGGGTGATCAGAGCTCAGTTGTTGAAGCGTATGTGGGGAGGTGAAGTTTTCCTTTCTTATTCCAGGGCAGCACAACACAGATGAATGTTGTTTCGTTGCCTCGTCTCCATGACCCTGGAGAGAAAGAACACGTTAACCCCTCAGTGGGAGATGCACCATTGTGGTGCTGCTTCTCTCCTGGGGTACATGATGCACCAGCACAGAGGTGGGAGCTGAGTAACAGCTTCATCCTTTCCCCCTCCTCTTTTCGTGTCCAGGGTGACCTGACCCAGTGACACAGATCAAAAAATGGAGAGATCCAGAGGGAAATTAGCTGATTTTTGGCCAGATCAGGTCATTCCGTGGGTGCAGTTGGTTGAGTGAGCACAAGGGAAGGGCATGAGGTGTTTATCTAACTAAACCACATTTTTTAGCAATTTTCATTTTAAGATGAAAAGGAAGAGCCCGACAGCAGCAGAACCCAAAAGGATGGGAAGAGATTCAGTGCAGCGTGTCCTGCACTTGGAAATTGCCTCCTTTGATCAGGGAGCCCAAAAGCATTGATGGGCAGGTGTCCTCCTGGAAGAAGGGCTCGAGGAAGGCTTGAAGTAAGGAGCTTTGTTTGTGGTTGCATTAATTGTATGCTAAATAAATAGGACTTGGTGGTGGTAAATGTATGATATTATTAGAAGTCTTTGGCAGCTGGCCGGAAAGCAGTATTCCTTCCCATGGAGGTTATTTCTCCAAGGTGGATCACATGAGGTGAAGCCTGTCTGTGGTATCCAGCTTTCATTTCCCCTGAAGCCGTGGCTGACCTCCGTGAGGCCTTGGGAATACACTATTTAGGTGGCTCACAAAGTCAGCAGTTTTCAAGACTGAACAGCTTATAAGGGCCTGGTTTTATTTTTATTATTATTTCATTTTTGTTACACTATCTTCTAGCGAAATATGATTTCAGTGAGAAGAGCCAGGCTCATCGGTGGTCACCTGACCTGCTTCTCATTTACTAAACCAGGAGATTCATATCTTTTCTCCCATGTCAAGCCTTGGACATCAGGTGCATTGAAAAAATGAGGTTAAATGAGCTGGTTTTTCATGCATTGGTACTAAAAAACTTGATTCAAAGATGAAGACAAGAAAATTTTTTTATGCGGAGTAAAATAGATAAAGAATTTTGGTGCAAATGCCATGTTATTTAACTTGTGAAGTTATTCATACACTGAAGATGACATGTACTCCTTAATTGCTGTTAATTCCTTGCTCTCTGCAGCAGGCTTGGACACATGCAGTCCCAGGGTCTTTTCTTCCACCCTCACTGGTCTTCCCCAAGTGAGTGCTGCAAGCACACGCACACCTGCAGAGCCAGTGGTTTATCCGTCTGGGCTTCCCTAGTTACCAGCAGTGTATTTCAGGATGTGTCCATCATCCTCTCCTCTATCCCGACCCCTCACTGCTGTGACAAGCCCCACAGATGCAGCAGCAGCATTAGGAACACATTGCTGTGACACTCCACGTTATCACAGCCGTGAGCTTTTCAAGCTCCTTGTAATGGCACTTGTGGTATCAGCAAAGGATCTTGTTTGGCCAAAGCGCTGAGGAAGAGACTCAAGCTGCAAGAGCTCAGTGACCACTTGTTTTGTTGGTCAGAGCCACTAAAAGGATTTGGATGAGCTGAAAACAAACACGGAGTGCTGTGCCAGGCATGCTGGCGGCTCCAGCAGCTGCCACCAGTTAAGGATACTGAAATACTAAATGCCATGTAAAGCCTAAAAAATGCCCCATTCTGGGGATGGCGAGTGTCTCTGGGAATCCTTGGAAAGCCACGCTTGTGAGTGGTCAAGAGAATAACGTCATCACCTCTTGAGCACTTAAAAGCAGAGCTGGCACGACAGGCTGTTAGTCCAACAGGTCAGATGGGTGCATACCAGTGAGTCTGCCTTCTCCATCCTGAAAATCTCTAAAGTCACAAGTCACAAATCAACATTTCTTAGCAATTCCCTCCTGTTCTATTCCCTGTACAGAGCAATGGGCTTTTAAACACTGGCTAATAAAGAGGAACGTGTCTTTTGTGGGGGGGGGGGAAAAAAAACTATGTCAGATCCTTTACATGGCAGACCTTTCCAGTTTTGTGGGACATGACAGTCTGAGGTTTAGCTGCCCTCTTCTATCTGTAAGTAACATTGTTCAGGCTTGCATCAATCTTGTTTTTAATTAGATTCCTCTTTGAGATGGAAAATATTAAAGCAGATCTATAGTAAGACTGGGAACTTCAGAGCCAGAGGGTTTTCAGATACTGCCTTTAAAAAAAAAAAAAAAAAAAGAAAAAGCTATTTCTAATCCTTAAAATATTTGCCTTGCTTTATTTTCATATCTTGAAGACAAACAGGTGCTGTGTGCCCTTTATGATTCTCAAATATACAATCTCCAAGCCAGCAGTCTCCAAAGCCTTCCCTTGTTTGTACAATTAGGGTGGGATTTTTGGAATCACTCAGTGTTGGTCTGTCTCTGCTCTCATTGAAGTCAAACTGCCGTTGACTTCAGTGAGAATCGTGTTAGATCAGCACGAGTGCTTTTGAAAATCCTTCCCTCCACTTTTTTTTAGTCACATCTGTGTACAATTGAGTAAAAAGACCTTTGTAATATGCTTTAATTATTCTTTGTCGTTTTCATATAAAAGTGATTGAAAGGAAACCAGAAGGAAACCTATAATAATAATCTTGACTTTGATCTTATTTACCATGAATTATATGTTATGTTTTTCTTCTCCATTTATGTAATTATATATTACTTTATGACAACATAAGATAAATCACTGAAAACATGAGGAATAGAAATAATTAGGTAATACGGAGGGGAAGAACAGTCTCAGAGGAAAGTACTCGACGCTTCGTGGTCTGGTGGGTTTCCAGTGTTGCTTAAAGCAACTTTCCTTTGGCTGCATGGGAAAACCAGGAGACTTCATGTGAAAGGCTAGTGCTGAAACCTGATGAATTTGGAGGCTGCATAGACAGCTGCGAGGAATGGCTTTCTGGATGTCACCTTCCCAGGAAACCGCAGGTTATTGCCCGGGTATCGACAGTCTGCTCTGCCACTGTGCCTTCCACACAATTTTGGTCCACCTGCTCCTCCTTGGTTCATGCAGGTTTTCAGTTTCCAACATGTGTTTCAATGGTGTTTCTGGTTAACTGTTTGCTCTTGGGCACTACCAAAGAAAACCAATGAGAATCGAAGCTTTCTGTAGCTCAGGGGAATTGAGAGAACCCCAGAAACACCTAATTCAACAAGATCAATATTTGTAAGGCTTGCTCTATACAGCCCAGCTTACCTCTGGCTGTAGGTATTCCGTGAAGTGCTCTAGTGGGGCATCCAGCTGTAGTGGTTTTTATTTGTATCATATTAATATTTGCTTGGGTCCGTAGCAAGAGATTTTAGCTGAGGAGGAGCTTTGGCCGTCACCTGTAGCTCCACCTCCCCATGTGGTACAAAGCGGGGAGGATTTTGGACCCCAGTAGGAGGAGATGACTGCTTCACTCTCATTAGTGCTGAAGATTTACCTGAACTGCCCTTCTAGGATGCTTTTAAGAGAAATACATAGGTCCAGAGGGCAATTCTGATTGCAGAGAGCACATGGAAGCGTGCTTGGATTCAGGGGTGGTTTTGCAATGGGAGGACCCTCAGAGTTACCTTGAATTAAATTGTCTTTTAATGGCAGGGTTCCATTCCATCTTTAGGCTCCTGGGATTATCAGTTCTGCTGTAAATATGTGTTTAGCATTAGAGTAAAATGTTATGTCAATACATGGCACACTGGTTGCCTGTTTCAGCCGCCGCTGTTTCCACCACGTGCCACCGATTAGAGCTGGGCCTGGCCAGCGGCCAGGCTGGTGCTTGATACACTCGAAATCCAAAGTGGTCTATGAGAGATGTTTATTAGCTGAAGTGTGGCAGATCTGTTTGATAAACTCTGTGGCATATTGTTCCTCTTAGTGCACTCTGATGGTGTTTTCATGTGAACAGGAGTAAAGGTGTTGGACTGTTTGTAATTCAGTAGATGCAATCTCTCCTGCAGGAGCATGGATGGCAAACGTACCATGTGCTCAGGGCTCCACTGGCCTAATTAACTGAAAATCGTCAGGCCACTGTCTTGGGAAACTTAATAGGTGGTCTTGGTGTTCAACACCCCGAGGGTGGTTGGGGCACTGAACAGGCTCCCCAGGGAAAGATCACGGCCCCAAGGCTGCCATAGCTCAAGGAGTGTTAGGGCAGCGCTCTCAGGCACAGAGAGGGATTGTTGGGGTGTTTGTGCAGAGGCAGGAGTTGGACTTTGATGATCGTTGTGGGTCCCTTCCCACTTAGGAGATTCAGTGATTCTGTGAACTGATGGAAGGAGCGGAAGTCGCCTGCAGAGGCACTGGACGCACTCTTGTCTTTCCTTATCGTTAGTCCTCAAAGTGCTGGCATAGTGTAATCTGCACCTGCAAGGTGTTGTTACGGAAATCTTGGCGTAGTCTTAATAAAATTATTAGTCTGTGAGCCCTCCGGAAGGTGTGAGTGCTCAGCCACCCTCTGCAGGCACTGCTGGTTACAAGAGGTAGCTTGAAATTAAGTGTTCTTTAACATTTCACTTATAAACGAAGTGGAAACCAATGTGAAGAAGCTGAAGGACAGAAAGCCCATGGGTGTAAACAGCTCTGAGCAGTAATGTGACAGCTATGCTAGGAATTGTGACATGTTTAAGATATAATTACTGTATATTAATGAGATGAGATCTGCACAAAAAGCATGATGAGCCTGCCAGAGAAGTAAACCACAGAGTACTGGCTGGCCTGATTTATTTTTTTTCCATCATCATGTTTTAAATGTTCATGCATAGTGATTAAAATTTAGGTTAGGTTCTTGAGAGCTGTTGCCAAGTTTTGTCACTCAGGGCTTTTAAGACGCTGTAGATTTAACCCTCAGTCTGCCCTTTTGGTGGCCAGTTTCCCAGATACTGAGGGCAGATAATATTCTGCCATGTCCAGATGAACCGATGCATTCAGACTTCCTGAGGAAAAAGCCTCTTGAGTGCTTCTAAAATATTTATTTATCTAGGATTCATCTTACTGAATTTACTGTTTGCTGAAACAGGCAGGACTCTGTTGGCCTGGCATGAGATAATATGTTTGACTTCACTCTTTCATTCCTGTGGAATGATATTTGAGATGCATGGCTTTTTTTCATTTTTTTCTAGAATATCAGGGGAAAATAATTTCAAATGGAGAATTTTGCTGAACATCTGGGAGCAAAATGGGAAAAGTTTGATAAATGACATCTTGCTGACATGTAATAGCAACTAGCTCAGTGAAGGAATCTAGGGCATGGCAAGTAAAAGAATTTTTTTAAAGTGTAGTTCAGTTGGAAATACAGCGCCATGCTGTATATATACGCTTGACAGTAACAGATTATTCCAATTGTCAGATTTAAAAAAGCGAAAAAATTCAGTCTTAAATCATGCAGTAATCTTAATTTCAGGAGCAGCCGTGTCTGTATGCAACAGATACAGACATTTTTTGACTACTTAAATCAGCAGAGGAGATTCTTGTTCAAAATTTATATTCTGTTCAGAGGTTGATTACTATATGAAATATATGGAAATATTTGATACACTAAGCATGGCATCATCAGCTTATATTGATAACCCAACTGCATATGTTTAAATTCTTTCAGGTGTTGACTATCCAACTGTTCTTCATTTTAGCCATTTTATGTCTGAGACACATTGAGTTTAAAACTTGCACATTATTTTGATTTTATCCGTTGCACACAGATACCTTTATGCATAGGCTTAAATGCTGTCAAATAAGCCAAAATCTCCTCACATGCACAAGTTTAAACTGGAAGTAACTCAAAGCAGTCAGACCTTTGCAAGTAGAAATACGACTTGTGACCTACAAAAAAAAGTAATCGTAGCCCAAATATTTTCTGGAGAACAGACTTTAGCCCTATAGAGTTTTTTCCCTTGTATTGCTCTACCAGTCTGATGTCAAATGACTTTTTTTTCTTCGTTTACTGTAATTGTCTCTGAAAAATAGCCATGAAACAAACCATTAGCAAAACACTGAACTGTCAGAAGCAATCACTGGTTTCAGATCCAAATGGGGTGCTTTCCCTGCTCCGAAGAAACTTGTGTCTGTATCCTATAGAGGTTCTTTGTGAAGCATCCAAAACTTCCAGGTTAGTGTTGGAGTTGAGAAGATCCGACCTGTCCCTCCAGCATGACGTGGAGGTCAAGGACCCCTCAGTGCTTTTCTTCCAAACCAGCATCTTCACCAGCTCCGGTGGTCGTTGGGAGTGACCCTGACCACTGCACATCAGCCATAACAAATAGTGGATGACAAATTCCCTGTCAGCTGCCTAAAAATCACTGTAAGGAGCTGCCCAGTGCTGTGCCACAGAGTTCAGGCAAAGCAGAAGACGTATGAACAGCCTGCCTTCCTTCCTGCCTGCCTTCCTTTCTTCCTCCGTTCCTGCCTGCCTTCCTCCCTCTCTCCCTCCCTCCCTCCCTCATAACTCTTGGCTGAGCAGCCTGAGTTTGCTTTAGGAATATCAATAACAAAATTGGAAGGCAGAGATTTCCAATTGTTATATAGTCATTATGTGAAGGTAATAGATGGGAAAGGTAGTTCCTGAAACTCCGTGTGCCTGGAAATGGAGCATCTTTCCCTTGATGTGCATCTGGAGGGCTCTGACAGGTTCCTACTGCTCCTATGGTCTCTGTCCACTGGCGTTCCCATGGGAGTGCTCAGTAAATAGCAGGACCAGTAACATGGCACTGTCCAGATGAAAATGCTTGTTAATTGAGTCTTTTGTAGCATAAAATGTTAAATCGGCTTGCTGGAATAGATTTTATCGTGTAGTCATTTATCATATGATCACCTAAAATCTGTCTGCAGTTTGGCTACACTGAGCTTACTGTCAGTCTGACTGTTTGGAATTATGATTTGTTATGGTACTTTTCCTGCATATCCACTATAATTGGGATCCTACCCCAAAACCTCAGACGTAACGTCACTAGAAAATATTCATTCTGTAAATACATCTTACTCTTTCTGTAAGTAAACCTTTGCTTTTTACTTGTGTTACTGTTTGGCACACGTAAAACTGAATGGCTTTAGATTTGTCTGGATGGCAAAGTGCATTCACCTTTTCCAGTAATATTCTTATAAAACAGATCCTGCCGAAGCCTGAAGGAGTTCCGAGCAGGCAGATAGTGCTGCCTGAATTTTCCCATAGTCCATGTTTGAAGTCAAATTGGGTTGTGACATTAAATAACACCATATGGTGTGTTCACTCTCTCCTGCTCCAACTGGAGGCTCAGAGCAGTTCCAGTAGCATTTTACAAGAGTTGATTGACTTTGGGGCGGGTTATAGGTTCTGGCAAGGTAGGTGATCTTGGAAAAAACCTTAGTGTTTGTCTTTTAAAGACCAGAAGTGCAACATTTGCAAGGACAGTTTGTATTAATATAAATCTGGGGTCAAGGAGCTGGGGGGGCTCAGCCTGGAGAAATGAAGCCTCAGGGGGTACCTTCTGGCTCTGCACAACTCCCTGACAGGAGGGGGCAGCCAGGTGGGGGTCTGGTTCTGCTCCCAGGGAGCAAGGGACGGGATGAGAGGAAGCGGCCTCAGCTTGTGCCAGGGGAGGTTTAGGTTGGGCATTAGGGAAAATTTCTTCATTGAAAGGCTTGTTGGGCATCGGAAGGGGCTGCCCAGGGAAGGTGGTGGAGTCACCATACCTGGAAGCGTTCAGAAAACCTGTGGATGTGACACTTGAGAATGTAGTTTAATGGTGAACACAGTGGCGGTGCTGGTTGGACTGGATGATCCTAAAGATCTTTTCCAACCATAATGATTCCATGATTTCCATGTACGTGTATGCAAATGTAATTGTGCATGTCTAAGAGCTGTGTCAGACCTGTTGAGAAAAGAACTTGGAATCAAGCTATGCTTCAAATGACGAACTTTTGAGGCCTTGTGCAAACTATTTTTGTCCTCTGGGTGATTTTCTTTCTAAGGGGATGCCAAAAGCATCAATGCAGACTATCAAAGCTCCATAAAACCCATTTACCATTTGCATTGTATCCCCGAACCTTCAAAAACAGAGATTAAAGCACCTGCAAATGCAGACAGGACATTCCATGCATGGCGTGTTTTCCGGTATCCTTTCATTCTGATTCTTCCTTTCTTTTTTTAAATTGCAGTTCTTTGAGGTTCCGTTTGACTCAAATATGAACAGGACTAAAAACAGACCACTGGTGCGAGGACAGATCAGGTAAGGCAATGCACACCTGCTCTGGCTAAGGAGGAATAAACCTTTTATGTATTTCCAAGTTTCTCTCCCTCTTCAGATGACAAAAAATAGCACTTTGAGACAAAACACTTAAGAAGTGCACCTCTCTGTTCCTTGCTATTTCTTCATGTTTATAATTTTCACGTGAGGAGTTTGGGCACTCAGCTGTAAAATACTGAATTTCTCAATACAGTAGAATTTCCCCTCATATTACATATTTCTTCATGTGTGATGACTACGTGCATGGTGTGGCAGCATGCAGTTGTGTTCCGCTGAACTTTTGTTTTGTAATAATAAATCTTAAAAATTTCCCATCTAAGAACAAATACAAAAATGTGTGTTGCTTCTGTGCTTCTACGTGTTTAGCTGGGTGAGAACTCACAATTGTGGCATCTTAGGAAATTAATTTAAAAATTTGTCATCACAAAGTTTATCATCATCCATAAGTAAATTCCTCCCCCCACCAAAAAAAAAGTCCTGTATTAGCATAGGAATTTCCTTAAAAAAAAAAAAAAAAGTCCTCCTTTCCCTCTGTTTTCTTGACTATGTATCAGTTCAGTTTCTCAAAGGCTGTTTGGCAGCTAAAACAGCAAAGTGAAAAAGAACATCAACAAAAAACCTCTAACTTATTTGCAAACTGAAACTGAAGGCCCAATTCATAAATGATTCAACAAACAATTTTAGTATTGCATTTCCATGATTTGTGCCAAAGAGTATTTATAACAAAATTATGTTTTCCCTTAGGCTTCTGTGAACAGTTGGTCCTATTTATTTCTGTGTTTTATCCATCACCTTTGGAGCACTGAAAAAAACATGATAGATGAAATTACAAGAAAATTGAGACAAAATAGTCAAGTGAACCTTGGGGGTAAATTCACTCTCGTGGTAAATAGAGCGCTTCAATAAACTTGTTCTGATTTGTTCTCCAAGGTGGTGCTAATTGCGGATTCCCAAGTTGAGTTAATTTTATTTAAAAATATATTTTAGGAACCTCACTGCAGTGAGGGCATCTGTTGGATATACAGTAAGTCAGGCTTAATTGTGTGGTTCAGGGGACCTGCACTTCTGCCTCCCTTGCATGTGGTCCTTAGGCCCTGGGAGAAGGAACACTTATTAGGAAGAAAAATGGTGGGGGGGATTTTTTTATTATTATTATTATTATTTTATTTTTATCATAATCTGCTAGCATGACTTGCAGTGCTTCTGGAGTCAAAAATATAACTAGGAAACCTTCTGTCAACTTTTGATTCAGAGAAAGCAATTTATTGTATGTTTCCAGTGTCCTTAAATGAACTTCACTGTCATCTGAATGCACCACAGATTGGCAAAACCGTTTTTCATGGATTTTCTTACTTTCTCCCCTTTCATATTTGCTTTCACCACAAAATGGTAATGTTGGGGACATTGGGCAATCACTCATCAATCTATCTACCTGCCTGTCAACAGCTAATTTAAAGTTCTTTAAAGTGTCACTTCCCTTGAATAATGCTGCTCTCGCTCTCTGCAGACCATGGAACATGCAGACCTTGACTGGGGTTATTTCTTCTGTGGTGTGCCAGAGGAGAATAATCCAGTGCAAGTGATCTAACCTTGTTGTATTTTGCCACATATTTCCTGGTGTTCCTTGAACTCTTTCCTTCCTGGCTGATTAAATAAAACCTGCAAATGACTGTGCTAAAACCAGTCAAAACCAGACGAGACAGGAATGGATAAATAGTACATAAGAGACTGGTGTCTTGGCTCTGAGAAAGAATCCAGAGAGTTTGGGGAGTTCTTGCTCAAAATTTGTCTGACATTTGAGTTTTGACATTTTCTTCTCTTTAGCTGCTTCATTTAATGAAACATTTGCTGCTTTTTTAATACTGCTGTGTTACAACATCTGTGCTATCCAGTGCAAATGAGACACCGTTTTCTAATCCATCTTCATTTGCACCACTTGTAAATATATTCTCTTTCTTTTCTTGCTTTCCTTGCTTTTTATTTATTTGGCATAGTCGTTGTTACAGAACTGGACAATATGGGTGGCAGTTTTTGTCCTGAGCTTGAGATTCCTTTTCAAGAGAGAAGTCTGTTAACTCTCCATCGTGTTGGCTCTGCACCTCCTTGGAAAGGCTTTCGGTGGTGGCTTTGATGTGACTCCTGCCCGCTGAAAACTGCACTGAGGCCAGTGAGAGTTTTTCTAGAGGTTGTGCCATCACAAAGAGAATTCTTACACACTTTGAATGTGGGCCAGAATCAAACTGGTAACCCCAGTGAGAGGTTCTTGGAGTTACTGAGTCATGCAGTCCCTGGATGAGCTGGTGTCTCCGTTTTAAGTAAGATAATTCACAGAGCTGGCTCATTAGGAAATGTTAAGCTTTTGTAGAGAAACTATTCCCGTGTGTTTTGCCTTGTGGCCTCCGTGTGCAGCTTCAGCCCCCAGTTTGTTTAGGGTTAAGACCAGCTGTCTGTTCTAAGTGATCTTGCTTCCAACATTTCTTCCCTTTCTTTCTGCCTGAAGCCTTCACTTTGAGAAAACACCACAAGTCCATCTAAGGGGTTCATTTACCTGCATACACATTCATGTGGTTCCTAAACCCTCACAAGTCACCGTTTCCTATGAATTGCTGAGGACTTGCAGTTTCCTTTGGCATCGATGAGGAATCTCAGTAGCTTTCAAAGAAAGACTCTGTGGCCAGGGCTGCACTATGGGATGTGGAGGTCTGGCTGGAGACAGTATTGTGCTCTTACTGGTGACGTTCAACAAGTGTCTCAGTTGGGCAGCTTTGGCCTGTCCATCACTTCCTGTGAGCCAGGAGCCAGTTCCGCAAAGATCTCTGGAAGGATGGGATTTGGAAAATTAATTTTCCTCCATCCTTTGTGAAGTCTCTGTATTGCATCGTCTGGATGGCTGAGACAATTACTTAGGGGCTCAGTGTGCCCCTGCTTTATATTTTGTATATTTGGGCTGGACAATCCATAAAGGCAACGACACAGAAGGATTCTGCAGAGCTGGGGCTGCTGAATGTAGGGGCAAGAGCACATTTACCTTATTTGCCAGCCCCCAAACCCACCTCTGGTGCCCCCAGGGAATCTTCTGGCACTGAGATTTGGGAGATTTGTGACAAACACCACCTGAGAGTTCACTGACTTCTTGCTTTACAATGTTCTATTTAATTTGTAAAGCTCTGAAAAAATGTTCTCTTTGAGCAATGAGACGTAACCATCCTTATTCTCTCTTCGGAGAGTAATCAGAGACATCCTGTTGCAAAAACAACAAGAGTAGACCCAAACACAGCATGCCACTGAGCGCCATCCATCATCCTGCCTGCCCACATGTCCTCCTCCCTCCTCTGACCCCTCAAGTCTTGTTTGGAAATACAAACAGCTTGAGAAGTTCTTTATACTTGGGCTGCAGTGTTAAACTCATTGAGCATATTTGTGTTCTGCATTATAATAACAGCTGATACTGGTTTTCCTTCTATGAATTGGTTTTGTGTCATTGACGAGGAAAAATTTCATGCGCTCACACAATCTTAGATTCATCTGAAGTGGCAGCAGCTTTTCCTGATTTCCTGTTGGCTGTGATTTATTCCCTTGCTTTTTAAGGTAATGGATTTAATTTTCCTGCAGATTAATTTAAATAAATCTCTGGGATGAGCTGCAGTAGCTGAGGGAGATCAACCTCAAGGGTGACAAGTGTCCTGCTCTCTTATGTTGTGCAAAGTGACAGGTTTGATCACCCTTTACCCAGAACTGCACACACTCCTTCTAAAAAGTGGCTGTTTTATGAACTTAGGGTACTGCCGGATCCGCTGTGCTGATCACTCATGAAAGTCTTCATAGTTGTACAAGAATAGTTTTTCATCCTAAAAAAAAAAAAAAAGACCTTGAACAGTATGTTCTAAATAACCAATTCACGGCTGTGTAGACATTGTTCAGTTCTGCTCCCGCAGTATTGTGCAACTTACAGCTGTTTTCTGTACCCAGTCCTTTGGCTTTGGCCTTAGCAGTGGCTGCCTGGAAGTGGGGCTGGGGCTTCTCCTTCGCTTACCTGGACCACGAAGCATTGTACAGGCAGCTTTAGAGGATGGTCCAGGCTGAAGGGGGCCTCGGGAGAGATGAAGACCCATCTCCCGCTCACAGCAGAGTCGGCTCCGAGATCAGACCTGGTTGCTCCAGGTCTTGTCTCAAAACCCTTCAATATAACGGCTTCAAACCACGAAAGAGTAGATTTAGATTAGCTCTTAGGAAGAAATTCTTCCCTGTGAGCGTGGGGAGGCCCTGGCACAGGTTGTCCAGAGAAGCTGTGACTGCCCCATCCCTGAAAGTGTCTAAGACCAGGTTGGACAGGGCTTGGAGCAACCTGGGATAGTGGAAGGTGTCCCTGCCCATGGCAGGAGAGTGGAAGGAGTTGAGCTTTATGGTCCCTTCCAATCCAAACCATTCTGTGATTCTACGATAAGACTGACATGCTGTGGAATTTATTGATACTCTCCTTGTGCAGATTATTTGCACTCGAGCTACTTTTCTATAGACATTCTATACACATATTAAGAAGTTTAAGTCTATTAAAATGGCAGAAGGCGGCACAACACAGCTAACGCCTTGAACGCTTCAACAGAAATAAATCTTTGTGTTGTTTGGTGAATATTTTTTCCAAGAATCCCATTAACCTCTTCCTTTAGCAATGCCCAAGGAGCTGTGTTCTGTCTGTGAGCTTTCCACTTCTCATGTTCACAGTCGATGGTTACTGCAGTTCATGGAAGCAGTAACACTTCTACTTATTGATATTTCTGAGTGGAGTGTTGACTCAGTTTAAACTATAAGCCAAACTCTTGAAGAATCAGACCAAAAAGGGCTCCTGTGCTAGTACTGTTTCTCACCAATGGCTTATATTTGTGAATTGTAGTTATAATTGCAGATATGCAAGTTGGATGTTCATGAACAAATAGAAAACTGCAACATGTGAAATTTTATTTACTCAGAAACACATTGTGACTCGAGATTAGTTCTGTGTAAAGCTGAGTTTTTCCACTCTGTTGCCTGTAGCAGACCTATTATTACAAGTGCAACAAAACCAGTCCACGCTGAAAAAATGCGTGCATTTTAAAACAAAATTCCTCCTGTGATCACTGTGGATAACTCAGGGTAATTAGCTTGATTCTTAGCTTGTTAACACTAATGTAAATCAGGAATGTTCCTACTGATGTTAGTGGAGCTGCACGGATGTAAGTGAGGGAAAAATCCATGCCCTGGGCTTACACTGAGACCTGCATATTAAGTGTTTTGCTAGCCCTGGTTAAGCCAGAGGTTTAAAACCGCCCCCAGGGTCTTGGTACAACTTCGGGTCCCCTTTAGAGCTCAGCCCCTGCTTAGCTGGTGGCTCTGCTCCCTTGGGTGGTCATTTCAGACAGGTTTCATTCTACTTAAGTTAAAACAAATAAAACAAAAACTCCATAAATCTACAGTTGTTCAAGAATAATCATTTTTAAGAGATCAGATGCTCATTCCCTGCAGGGGAACATTCTGATACTTTGTTTAGAAAATACCTCATTTTAAAGGGACTGCCCTGAGATCTTTTTGAATGATAAAAATGTTTCTTTTTTCAGTGGGAGGCTTTCCTCTTGTTTAAACAGGGCACAATTCAAAGCAGACACCATCACGGCTGCCTTTTCAAGAATTTCTTATCCTGCTTGTATTCAGGCTTTATTATTTGAAAACAAGTAAATGCATTCCTTCCCCACCACCACCCTCCTGCCTTCATTTTTTTTTTTTCCACCCTGTGTTTTCCAGGAGCTGTCATTGACTGTGTTTGGTAAACAAGAAATTAAAAAGGCAGCTTTATATTTTTGACATGTACAATTGCTTGTGGAAATGTACTTCTTGCCTTTTGAACAGCGGGGTATTTTTTTCTTTTTTTTTTCTGGCATGGCCATGTCACACAGAGGTGTGGGGGGGAGAAACCTTGGGGCTAAAACATAGTTTAATGAGAATAAAACCCACATCAAAGGATGGTCTAATGGAATGATATAATGCTTACTGTGTCTCTTTCCCAAAGGGGATATGGATGACAGTACTTATATTTCAATTATCTATTCACTGCCTGCATGGGATGTTGATTAAATGGTTCTAAGGTATTAGAGGCCTTTTGTAGAATGCACAGAAAAATGGTGATACTGCACATTATCCTCAGATCAAAATGTGTGTTAGGAGGAAATTACATCGCTCTAACTACATATATATTTTGTTTCTTAGGGCAATAAAGAGGGTTGTTTTATTAACTCCACATTTAAATTTGTTTCAGTTGAAATGAAGCAGTTGCTCATTCTCCAGCTCACTCCTGCCTGGGCCTCATTCTGCCACAGCTCAGCACAGACATTCCTTTGCAGGCAGCTCTGTTTGGTAAATATAAATCCTGCAGAAACACTTGACCCCTCATGCCTTGCTGCCTGTCAGCTCAGCCTATGGGCCTTTACCCCCAAATTATTTATCCGAATATTTAATTGCATGCGGGACAGTTGATAAATCGGAGTACATTGTGCCTTGCCTCACATTAGGAAACATCCCAGATGCTCATGTATAAAGCAGGAGTCACGGTGCATTTCGCTAAATAGCTGCTCCATCTGCTTGTGGAGAACACTGCAGAGAAGTGATACGGGCTCCTAATGGAGTTGTCTTATCCTCTCATGTCAGCTCCTCGCCGGGGGGTAGAGCTGCGGGAGCTGGAGGGAGCCGAGCCATTGTACGCTAATCCTGCCATCTTTGTGTCTAATATGAATGGGCCTCTTGGACACTGATTGCAGCCATTGCCTCTTGTCTTCTTTAATTGACTAGTGATGAGTCATTTTCTCCAAAGGTGATGTTAAAGTGAGTTTTTACAAACAAGCAATATTTAAGCTTGAAGCCCAAGGTCCTTTCCCCATCTTAGGGGCAGTGTTCTCCTGATGGCACTTCTTCCTGCGTCTGTCAAACATTTCAGGTTCATGTTTGTAAATTCTGGCTTAATGCAGTCAAAATCCCAACACTTCGTTCCCTGTATTAGTATTGAACCTTATCTGGTTTAACCACAACAGCGTCATCATTCACCCTGTGCCAAGTGGTGTAGGAAACATCACTGTTCAACAAGTCCATTATGGAGCTGCCTCTGATTAGAAGCTGCTATACCCTGAGATCTGTTTACAGAGAGTCGTGTTAGAAGTGCATTTCTCTCTGTGAAGGACACAGTTTATCACGTCTCATACAAGTTATAACTTACATATTATCAGCTTCGCAAGTCAGATATAAAAGAGGTTTTTCTTGCACTTTAATTAGCTGTGTGAACACAGATGCTTGTTCTCTGGTCTCTATGAGTAGAAAAGCTGCATTCCTGAGGCTGAGATATGTGGAGAACCGCTTTCATATGTTTTATTTAGTTCTTTTTTGCTAGGGACATAGAATCACAAGGAATATAAAATTATAAATCGTGCTGGAAAGGAGCCACAGTGACTCCTATTGCTGCCTGTGTGACAATAATTATGTTCTATTCATGCACTTTGATGGTATATGAAGGGTTTTTCTTTTTGTTTTTCCACTAAAAAACGCCATAACTCCAGATGGTTAACTGTAGATAGTCTACCTAGATAATAATACAGGAATCCCGAAATACAGTCATCCTCATCCTCTTCACCTCTGAGATGAGACTTGGCAGTTAAGAGTTCGCTATAGAGTGTTCCCATGCCGTGGCTGTCAAAGGCATGTTTGCAGTGGTGCAGGGGAATCTGCAGATGGGCAGAAAGGATCTGGCTGAACTTGGAATTTGTCAGGCTCAGTCTGCTGCATTGCTCTTCCACTGGCTGGTGTCTAGAGACTGATCCTCTTCCCATGGCAGACCTTTGCTTCTTGTCGTGCTCTCTTTGGCTGTAGGGAATAACTTAATTCCTTCATTTTCATTGCTCCTGGAAATGTATTTAGAAGCAGTGTTCCTGTGCTGAGATGACTGAACTATCTTCTCTCTTTTAGTTTTTGAAGAGCAGGTTGATAAATGTTCTAGAATGTCAGTTTTCTCTGTCTAAATGGGATTGAGATCTGGCCTGAGACGACTTTACCCACTGCTTTCCAAATGTTGGCTGAGGGCTCAGCAGAAGCACATGTTAGATTTAATCATTCTAAATCACAGAACCAAATTATCCATCTTGTTAGTCAGGTGGTGTCTGGCTCTTAAACAAAGAGAAAACTGAGATTTTGAAGTAGAATGAATGGATCGCTTAACTGCCACGCTCTAAGGTTAGGTTAAAGAGGAGGATTTCGTTTAAATATTACGGGGGACGTTTTTCCGATTTACTGTAGGTTTGTCTTGTAAGCGCTTTAGAAAAATGTTTACATTTTCATGACTGCAGGGAAGCTGTGAATATTATTATTCACCCTTTCACTCCTACCTAGCAAAGCCATATACCACAAGCATGTTGACGCTCCACGGGGTTGCTCAGGGTTGTTACGATTAACATTCTGGTGTGGATGTCAAGTGTAATAATTTTGTAAGTATAGGTCCTTTTCATTTGTAATTCTTTACTTCCAAGTGAAGTGATGAAGCCCAATTGGAGTGTCTGCTTAATAACAAAGGGCAGCATAAAAGTTTTCTTTTTGTCTGAACTGCAAGTCTCCCTGTGGTGCACTGAGCTACCTCATCCCAGACCTGGGCTCAGACCTCAGGGCAGGCTCATGAAACCATGAAAAAATAGATCCTGGTATCATTTGCAGGGAGTTAAACTGGTCAAAAGGAGAGCAGGAGATGTGTTGGAGAAAGCTCGATGCTAAGGGTGAGACTCCTGAGCTCTCCTTCCTTGGCCGAGTTGAAATTCTTGCATCACCTTAGCATCCGTGTGGCGCCTTTGTGGAAACCTTCAGCAAAATCAATCAAGCCAATTTTGATTTACTCAAGCATAAAAAGGAGAGATGTGTCCCTTTCAGGATCAAATGATTCTTTTAAATCAGCCGTGTTTGTTTATGATAGTTTTAAAAGCACCTCGATCTGGCAGGGGAGACAGAACATCTGCAGCTTGGGTTCTTGAGGAGTGAGAGGAACAAATTGCCCCCACTTTGGGTAAAATACAGTGTTGATTATGCTTTTATACAATGATACACAGCCGTAGCAGGGCGGCCTGGGCTCCATGCTTGGTCTGTTTCTTCTTTGGGAGAGAAATGAATTGACACAGACAGGCAGTATTTTATCCTAGTCTGTGTTTATTTACACTAAATACACTTCTGAGCAAGTATATTTGATGGCAAAGCCAGAGCTGGTGGCAATTTAGAGGCAAAACTCAAAAAGGCAACTCCATGATGAAACTTAGCCAGCGATACGTGTTTATCCATCACTGAACTCCCTTTATGCCAAGTTCTCACTGTATGACATTCCTTGGGAGATTTAGACATCACTCATTGAATCCTTCCCTGTTTCCCTGTGGATGGTCCAGCTGCCATTCAAAGTCACGTCCAGGTTGATGCCGATGGGCCTGGCTGGGCCCTGTGGACAAGGGAAAGGTATTAGGAGTGATTCTTTTCAGAGAGATTTGAGTTTTAAAGAGGTTTATTTGAGGATCGAGTCTGTAAACTCTTTTTCTGCAGACACAATTGCTGTGGTGTTTAAGTGTGTTTAAATTCTACCCGTTAATCCAGCTCCTTAGATTTTTTTGGGAGCACATATCAGTCTCATACTTCCTCTTAGCACTGAATTCTTCCTCAGCTCAGATTTTATGTTACAAGTTAGGTTNTCTTTATCATAGTCATTACCAGAAATCAAATCACAAAAAAGACACTCACAAAAACACAAGCGGGCAGAATTGCAACAAGTGTGTTCTGGCAGTCTTAAAAATCGTGGTGCACCCAATTAAAGGGGATTTG
The DNA here is from genome assembly GCA_013398855.1 of Mohoua ochrocephala. Lineage (NCBI taxonomy): Eukaryota > Metazoa > Chordata > Aves > Passeriformes > Acanthizidae > Mohoua > Mohoua ochrocephala. The sequence continues at coordinate 143,293 of VZTA01018951.1, forward strand.
ATATAAAATTCAATACTTGTAGTACATGTAGAGTCTGATCTGCCACAGCAGATGTTTTTGGGGATGAAATACCAGACAGTGACAGAATGTAGATACTACTTCTTAACCTGTGAAGACAAAATTAAATAATTTATTAAGAAAAAAAAGAAAGACTTGACAAAGCTCCCCATTTGCTTGTCTGTCCTCAGCGCTAAATGATAGACAAGCTGTACTCTGATATCTTCAGTTGATGGAGAAAAATTGAATTCCCAATGAAAAGTGTAATTTAGTTTCACGTTTTAGTTTTAAACTGCATCATCCTTCATCCCTTGTCATGACTCATGAACTTTCTTGCATGACTGAAAGAGAATAAATGAATATCTATTAAGATCTTTCTCAACATTTTCTCCCTTAAAATAGTACCATTTTAGCTCATTGATACATCTTGTTCAGTTTAATATAATTCTGGTACATTGGAAGTTTAAGCTGCAATCAGCAGGTTCTTGGGCTTTTCATAATATTCAGCCACAATGTGCCTGTAGAAGAGAATATCAAAAGCGAGAGCATGAATTGGATGTGTTAAGAAAAGCTTCTGACTGATGCTGAATCAGAAATATATGAAAGAAATAGAGGTCTGGCAGTGTTTCCATTTTGCCAGTGTTACAGATTTTTTTTTTTTCCCTTTAATTGGAAAGGAATCTTTCCTTGAGACTAATCCAATCTGTAATTGAAAGTTGTAGTTGAATGTAAAAATATTTTGCTTTGAGTCCTTAAAAACTGCAGCCTCAAAACTATACTAATTAGGGGTCATGATGTATTACAGAATCCCAGAATAGTTTGTGTTGGGAGGGACCTTAAAGACCATCCAATTCCAACCCTTCTCCCATGGACAGGGATGCCACCCACTAGATCAGGTCATCATGTAACTGCTTTGATTCAGAATCTCGCATCTGAATGTGGATGTTTTTTCTATCAGGTATATCCTCAGTCTGGCTGTTGAGCTCTTTGGAAGTTTTATCTAATGTTTTTTTGTAAAAAAAAATTAGAATCATTTTAGTAAAATGAAGCAATGAAGCTACTGATCCACGCAGTGTTGTTCCAGTTCTAGTTCCCATTAGTAGTGTTGTTATTATGATAGAACTTTTACAGCTGACAATGGTCATGAATACGGTTTTTATTACTAACTATATAAATACACAGCCTGAAAGGATTTGTGTGGAAAGTTAAAATTTAATTTCAGAGTTGGTAGATTGCCATCATTCAGCATTCTGCCATGATTACTGATTTCTTTTAAATGCTCTGGGCCTTACCTCAAACATAGAAACTGTATGAGGGGATTTTTTTAACCTTCCATCAAAAATAATTCCAGGGGTGCTACCATTGCTATTTGGGGCAAAAGGTGCCTTTTCCAGCCTCCTGTCTCCTTTCTCGCAGTCAGCCGAGTTGGCGGCACTTGCGCCAGCAGACGACCCCATTGCCAGTTCCAGGCATATGTCCATCAGGGGAAGCAGGGCTGGAAATTACGTAAATGCAGTCCAGATGTGTGCTTGAAGGAGATGGGCCTGCATCTCCGTTACCTCAGCTGTGGGAGCAGGAAGGCTTCTTATAGTCTTTGTAACATCCTCGGCTCGTTTTGTCTCCTCCAGATGGGATGGGATTGCCTGCTCTAACTCCTGAGGTTAATGGCCCTCCTTGATTTTTCTGGTGGATCTCTAAAAGCTGCTGAGCAAGTTCAGCAGTTCTTGGGTGCTGATCCTAAAGAAGATAAATAGAAGTTTAAAAAAATACTTTTGGCTGATGCTCCTCCCTCTGAGGGAGGTGATCAAGCCATAGCTCAGTACTGTAGGACAGTCATGGCGACCACAGGCACAGCTCCTGCCCTAGGACTTGTTTTCGGCAACTCTTAGTGTTGCCTGGCCGCAGGAATTGAGAAGATGCCAGGAGACGAGCAAAACTAAATCAGCAGCTAGGGAGAAGTATGGTTTTCTGCATGGGTGTAGGTGGAAATCTCCATGGACATCTTTTCTCCTTCATGACTGTGGGCTTCTGCAGCCACAGAAACAGTCAGAAGGGTGGTACTTGAACTTCTGTTTGTGTAACCTCTCATTGCTCTTGGAAAAAGGTGAACCTTCAGACTTGTCTGAGTTTGTAAGTGGCATCAGAAGACTTAGGAATTTATTGCTGACCTGGAAAAAATTAGGAAAAAGAGGAGGGGGCTTTCTCCAGCAACTTTGTACTGACGAGTAGTCTGGGGACATTTTTAGTACCTAGAGATTCCAGAAATAATAAGCAACTTATGATGCTTCCTCCTGAAATCTGATTTTAATTATGGTTTTGGAACAGCACTGGACTCGTGTCTCAGCCTGTGATGGTGAAATGTAGTTGCAGATGAGGATCACACTTGAGTTCTTTGTCTGCCAAAATACCTTCTCTTGAGCTTCTGCTATTTCCAGCCCATCTGTGCAGGAACCTGGTTCAGGCTGTCCCTCTTCTTATTACAACAAATTGTTTTGACACTATACGCAGATGGAATTTGGGCCCACAGTAGCAATACTGAAATTGTTCTGAGCCATCAGTCTCACCTCTATTGTCGCAGCATTGTTTACCTGCCGCTGTGGAAGATGCTGAAGTCAGGGATAATTTAGTACCATTTCTGTGGGTGAGTGAGGGGAGGAAGCACGGTGGTCTTGCTGAACCCGTGTCTTGAATGACACAGAAAACTCACCCAAACCCAAACCCAGTTTTTGTCTCATAGAAAAGCAGGTAAATTGCAGTTTAATTAAAGGGCAGAGTCTGTGCAGAGTATTTGCTGTTACTGAAATCCCACACAGAGGAACACAAGGATATGTATTTGGCTTCATTTGGATATGGAAATGACTCTAAATAAAGTTTCTTCTCTTCCCACCCTCCCTCCTTGTCCCACAAACCCATGCCTGGATTCTTCCTTCACCATCCCTGCTCTGCTTATTTTAGAGCATCACCCTGTGTTTGGTGTAACGGATCCATAGTCTTGTGGCCTGAGGGACATTTGTCAATAATAATGAGATCTAATACAAAATAATCAACTGGGAATTTAAGTGTTCCAATCCATTAAGGTACTCCAGGACTGCTGCAGTTAAACAAAAGAGCCTTGTTGTTTGGAGTTTTTTTAGTTTACCGTTTTAGAAGTGGGTGACGTGTCTATGAAAGGTTTTTGACAGACAGGGAGATGACAGGATTTATTGCCTTTTGTATTAGGCTTTGAATCTAATTTTCAAATATACGCACTTATACTCCACCTGCTTTTATGTAAATATGTTTGGCGTGCCCAGTTTCCCATTAACACATGGTCACAAATTAAGTTTCTTATGTATTTACATAACATCCGAACATGAATTGCGTACAACTGCTGATTGCATGAATGCACCTATTCACAATTGATATGGGCTTTTGTGTCTGCATTTGTATGGGAGTGTCAATCTATTCACAGGAATACGTCGAAGCATTAGATGCTGATACAGGAATTTTCCATATTTTTAAGTACTGATAGGTTTTTAAGAGGGAATTGTGTCTTGCTCTTTGTTGTTTTTTTGGGGTTTTTTTTTTAATTCGTTAAACTTTTGCCCCACTTTTAACACCATTTTTTAGATTGTAGTTCAAACTCTACTTTGACAGTCGTCTTCACAAAATGTTTTGGCAAAGACAGCACAGAAAAGCCTGTGTAAGTAGCCCCACTGCTGATCATTATAGACATGAAGCTTGCTAATGCTGCTGTGAAATAGATAAATACCACATTAATTTTATAGATGGGCAAATGCTTTAATTTGTTTTCGCCTCTTAATTTTTCCAAGTAAGGCTGTGAGTCAGTAAGTACTATTATCCATGGTTCCGGAGCCTGTTAAATAAATTTATTTCCTGCACGAGTGTGTAAGCTCATTATTTACATATAAGCAGAACATCTGTAAGTGGCAGCTAGTTTAGAGGTTATGTTATTGCACATGAATTAAAATATGCTGCTGCGTTCTCCAAAGTCTCCTCGCTCCTCTGGATGAGGGTCCACATGGATGTCTCATGGTCGTGTGTAGGAGATACCTGAATAGCACCCATGTGGAATTCCTCCTGCCTGTTCCCATTCCCCCCAGCAGCTCTGGGCTGTTCTTGAGCAATGCTCTCCAGCCTAACCAACAGCATCTCTCCAGAGTTGAATGAGGAGAACGTGGGCCTCATCTTCCTCCTGCTTCTTGTTCTCCTCTTGGATGCTCTCAGTGGAATGTGACTGGAGTGGGGCTGTCTTGGGTGAACTCTCTGGGAAAGAAATGACAACACATTTCCTTTGCATCAGGAAAAGTTTGATTATTCACTTGTCAAGCTGAAATTCTCAAAAGCTTTTAGTTGAAGGTGGATGTCTTTTAGCACTTTTATTAGGCAGATTTTGGTATATTTGTTGTCAGTAGAGGAGAGAAGAGGGACGAGGCAGAACTGCAAGGTTTTGGTTTGCCTTTAGGGGAGGTGCCCTTTGTGGTGACATACTGGGTATTTTAGAGTTGAAATTTGAAGAGAACTCATTTGGCACTTGTATTTTTCCAGAGCCTGATTTTAAATAGCCAAATAACTGAAACCAACTCCTCCCAAGAATCCATCATAAAACCTAGTTTCTTACTCAAGATGTTTGCTTTCTGAGCCAGCACAATTTTCCAATGGAAGATTGCCTCTTTTTTCCCATGGGAGCGATTGCCTCAGCAAACATGAACGCCCAAGCGAAATGAGGCGTATGTACCAGCATCTGCACCTCAGCCTGCACTTACTGCATAGGATGGTTTAAGGATGGAGGAAACCATCAGAGACCTCTCAGCCACTTTTGAGCACCACGTGAAAATTCCCTGGCATTGGGTCACCCAAGGCTGACATGGGCTGCGTGGTGGCATGAGGCTGTAGTGGAAGGATCTGTGTGAGCATTAGGTGGTGGGGTAAATCCAGTGACAACTCAGTGTTTCAGCCTTTCTCCTGCTCCAGGACGAGACGCTGGTCTCCTATGGTCCCTTGGTGAGATGTGAGCAGCCTGGCAATGGAGAGTGCATCAAATCAGCGAACATCACCCCATGTACCTGAGTACTGACAGACAACGTGAGCGTGGACATGCACGCTGGTCCCTAGAAGACATAAACTGGTAGAAATCAGAATACCCCTTAAACTGCTGTGATTTAAACCTAGGCTCAGTCTTGTCTTAAAATCTCCAGTGTCACTGAAGCAGAAAGAGCATCACCAGTGACTGAAATCTCTCTACATTTTCCTCAAATGTTTTCCTTTTCCCAGTGAGGAGTTGCTTATACTTCTCCTAAACCGTATAAACATGACAAATTTACATGGGAGTGAATTGAATTCTCCTCTACCTCATGTCTCACCATGAAAGAAAAGTCCTGATTTCTGATTGCAGTGTCCTTGTGATGCCAAATAGTATTTTAAGAGGCAGAAATAACAAAGCTGAGTCATCAGATCACAGTTTGACTTTCTAATCTCGGAGTTTTAGGGGCAGGCCTTTGTAAGTCAGACAATTACTCTTCTTTGTTGCGGAAGCACTAGAAAGAAGTAGAAAATGTGATTCTTTCAGGATGTCTAAAAGTAAAGTAGTTCAGCTGCTTAAGGGGAACCACCCCATTCGCTTTATGCCCTCCCCTGAGAGCATTCGGATGATTGCTGACGCTGATCAAACTGCCTCAAACTGCACAGAGAAGTTGTGGCTGCCCCATCCCGGAAGTGTTCAAGGCCAAGTTGGAAGAGTCTTGGAGCAACCTGGTTTCGTGGAAGGTGTCCCTGCCTTTCGGAGAGAGGTTGAAGCAAGATGGGCTTTAATGACCCTCTCAGCACAAACCATTCTGTGATTCTGTGATTACGTACTGTGCCTCCAGGAACTTCCCTTAAAGAGGCAAAAAGGAAGAAACTAAAACAAAAACGTGTTCTCATCCACCAGAGTCACAGCAACTCTTTTGAAGGTCTCAGCCGCATAACTTCACCCTTCCCTTTTGATAAAGCCTTATTTCTTAAAAGTGTTTTTCTGATCCATTGGTTGGAAATGAAGGCAGCAGACACCTGAGATCAGGGCTGGCACTGAGGGCTGTCCATGCTGCAGGGAAGCAGTGTGGGAGAGAGGCAAAACAGGGTTCATCCATGGAGGAAGGCTTTACTCTCCCGCCCTTTGCCTTCCCATCTGAGAAGAGACATGAAAGGCTGGTGCCTGCTCATGGCGGGTAGTGTTCGTTTGAATTGGAGACACGTAGATAGGTCTTCACTCCTGATTAGTGAGAACAGTGCTCGTTGCATTAGATCAAACTGTGCCTTCATTTATGTCTGTGAGCCCTGCAGGGCGGATGTGGGCAGCCCGGCCTCGCAGGGTCACACTGGTCTTTTGTCGCCTCAAGAGTGAGTATTGTGTGAATCTGATGTTTACTGTCTGACTGTATTTTATTCAAGAATCAGTCAAGATAGATTTGTTTAACCAAGCCCAGTCGGGCTTTCACTACAGAATGGCAACATCTACAAAGTACTCCAGCATTTGTGGCCGGCATTGGAATCATTTGCGGTGCAGATTGTGTTTTGCTGCCTTTCTGCAAAGGAGCACAGAACGGGCTGCAGAACCACAGGGCACAGCTCCGTATGGCTCCTTTCCTGAAAACAGCCTTAAATTTTATACATCTCATTGTCAGTGAAAGGCAATGACGTACCCTCCCTCTACTCCAGCTGTATTGGTTACACCAGGGCTGGTAACGCTGAGCAGAAAATGTGCTCTGTGCGCACTGCATTACCTAAAATCCGTTGATGGTTTGGAAAAGCTGGATAGTCAATTTAATTTAAATTGAAGGCAGATCTTTAGCGTAAGATTTGCTCATTATAGTTCTTCCAGGTATTTAGGATCTCTGTACTGTATTGGCCTAACAAACATCTTAAATATCAAAATTTGACTGGTAGGTTTTTTTTGCTGATAAAACTCCCATAAAATTCATCCCCACCAGCAAATTTTTCTTATGAGGGTTGGAGTGGTGCTTGCAACATGTATCTTAGGGTTAAGGATTTGGCCAGAGGGCAGAGTGGATTGTAGAACACAAAGGCTGCATGGTTTTCAATTAGAGAAAAGGTGTAAAGCTGAACTCCATGCAGAGACCTTCGTTGCAAGCACACGTATTTTCTGGTCTTACATGGATGACTACAAGTGTGTATTTAGCCACATGGGTTATTAAATACAACTCATTTAGTGGCATTTTCCTCCCTTCCAGAGGTTGCCCACGCCACATTATTTCTTAGAGGCTTTTAGTTCTCTCTTCCCATTACAACAGACGCCTCGAACAAGCACATGAGAGGAGATCCCCACCAGCAGCAAACTTGTTGATCTGTCTGGCACAAGGAATCACAGCTAAAGCTTCCTTAGGGTTGTGTCATCATGCCGCCTGTCAAGTGTGGTTCTGGTGGCCAAACAAAAAATCCTTGTTCATCCTGTTTGGATGTTTATTGTGGAATTTATTAGCAGAAGTTTACATAGCTCCAGCCACTTTCTGACAGATTCTAATACGAGTTTCCAACCTTCCCTGAGCCGTCAACTGGTGCGCGGTAGAAATCCACAGACATAATTTGCGTCTCCGTTGTTTGCTGCTTTCGACCAAACCTAAAATATCTTCAGTTAATTTCAGTCGTGCTTACAAGATAATCAGTTTTGATTCTGCTGCCAGCATTGTTTTGGTGTGCTCCCCCTGCTCAGTACAGTGCATCAGATAAATGGGGGTGTGGAACATTCAGACTTTTTTTCAGTGAAGTCAAAGAATACTTTATTTCTATTGATGTAATTTCAAAATGATTGAATGTACTCTTTTTCTCATAAATGCTTCCTAACCCTGTTGCGTTTCAAAGGATCCCTTGGATAACTGCAATCAGTTAAAAATCTGACAAACTGCAACTATTTTAATTTACTCTAAACTCTTGAGTGCTTTTCCCAGAGGTTTAAATTTACTGAAATTAAAATGAAGGAGGAAGATCTGTCGAAAGCACCAGTTCTCCATAAGGGAGAACAGTTCTCCGTTACCTGCAGAGCTTGGATTTATTTGGTGAACGCCATGATCACAAGATTAAGAATCACTTCCATTGCCCAGCTGTAGCAAGATTGTCTTAACATTTTGGAAAGGCTTTTGTTAGGATGGGGGCTCAAACAGGAAAATTTGGGATGGCTGAGTAAAACAATAACAAAAATTCAGTTGTAACTTTGGGGGGGAGACCAAAGGAAAGGGACAACGGCCATTCTCTAAGGCCAGCTCCTGCTCAGCATGTGCCACATGTCTCCCCACAGCCCCCTGCTCGCTGTCTGCTTTGCTGCCTCCTGTGGAGTCCCGGGAATTGCCCTGCTCACGCTGGGAGTGAACCCTCTCACCGGGGCCCTGGGAGCCTTCAACATCTTCCTCTACACGTGCTGTTACACACCCCTGAAGAGAATGAGCATTGCCAACACGTGGGTGGGAGCTGTTGTCGGGGCCATTCCCCCCATCATGGGCTGGACTGCAGCTACCGGAAGTCTGGATGCTGGTGAGTATAAAACCCTTTCATCAGGGCGAGTGGTTGTCAGGGTAACTAAAAAAAGAAACCTACTCAAAAGGCAGTAAACTTTGTTCTTTATGCTTGTTGACCTGACCAGGCCATGTTGGACACGGCTTGCAGCAGCCTGGTTTAGTTGAAGGTGTCCCTGCCCATGGCAGAGGGTGGAAAGAGATGATCTTTAAGGTCCCTTCCAACCCAAACCATTCTGTAATCCTGTGGTAGGGCTTCAAAAGCAGCTAACTGTGGTAACATTCTCCTTACAGGGGTATTTCAGGGCAAACCTGAGCTGATAAAGCAGCATGTCCTATTGAATATGTGTTTTGACCATCTTAAAAAAAAAAATCCAGAAGGAAAATAGCATCTTCGGTGTTCCCATAGGAGAAAATGTTACATAATTTCAGGATTCGAACCATGTTCAGGATTAGAATCATATCCGGTAAGATCCAACTTGCAAGGAACTTTCAGCTGGAAAATTCCCAGATGTGTTTTACTGTCTTTCCACAAACCAGAAAATATCCTGGGAAGATTAATTTATTGGTGTATTTCTTAATTACCCATTGCTAAACTCTAAGCTATAAATGCTCCTTCCCCCCTCCTTGAAAAGCAAACGAAGATTTCTATTTCAGTAACTGTGAACCATTTTTACATCCCTTGTAAAACACTGATCTCTTCAGCAGCTCAACTCTGACACAATCAGGGCTTGTTTTTCCTGCCAGCTAGAAACTTAAGAATCAAAGTGGCTCCACAAACTTATAGTCTGAAGCAACTAATGAAGTGCAATTAATAGGTCTGTTAAGAATTGGTTTAGCGCACACTCATCCCACAGGGGGGCATATTTAAGGCTTGAATAATACTTTCAACAACAAGGCTTTTAACCAGAAATTATCAGAATTTGTGCAAAATCTTTATGCACTTCCTAGTAAAAGTCAGCCTCAGTTGGCTTTGTGTCCACGTGTTCCCACACAGATCTAAACCAGAGCAAGGATGGAACGCGTTGTGGGGTTTTTTTCAATGTGTGCTGCTTCTATACGAATATTTGCTTCTCTGAAAGTTACTTAGACCTAGAAATTATATGTAAGCGTATGTATAGCGTCTTGTGTTAAGGAGCGCATAACAGACATCGTTAGCGGCTCTGTACTTTAGAAGAGAAGAGGGAACGTGACAAAAAAGGCATTGAGGGGCTGGAGCATGTCCAGGGAAGGGAACGGAGCTGGGAAAGGGTCTGGAGCCCCAGGAGCAGCTGAGGGAGCTGGGAAAGGGGCTCAGCCTGGAGAAAAGGAGGCTCGGGGGGACCTTGTGGCTCTGCACAACTCCCCGACAGGAGGGGGCAGCCAGGTGGGGGTCGGGCTCTGCTCCCAGGGAACAAAGGACAGGATGAGAGGAAACGGCCTCGAGTTGTGCCAGGAGAAGTTTGGACTGGATATTAGGGAAAAAATTTCTTCACGGAAAGGGTGGTCAGTGATTGGAACAGACTGCCCAGGGCAGTGGTGGAGTCACCATTCCTGGAAGTGTTCAAAAAACCTGTGGATGCGGTGCTTGAGGACATGGTTTAATGGTGAACCTGGTGGTGGTGCTGGATGGACTTGATCTGAAAGGACATTTCCAACCTTAACGATTCTTTAATTCTATAGAATTAATTAAAAACAAAATGTATATTTTTAAGACCCTTATCATTCTGGCTGCAGATGCTTAGACCTTGGATCTAACATTGTTTAGGGACTTCTGTATTGATTTTGCCACTTTATTGCTGAGTTGGTGTCTGAGGATGACTCTCATATGCCTGTGCTTCACCTGCACAGTTCAGCCTGGAGGAGCTGGAGTGCAGAGCTGCATGTCTCCAAAAGCCTTTGCTGTAGAGGCCAGTGAAAGCCCAGCATGTTAAACTGTCACTGACTGTCATTATCTTTAATTTGTCAACTTGCTCTTTGAGACCTATTTCGCAAAGAGCAAAAGTGTCCCTGTACTGCAGCAGAGAGGGCAGCAGAGAGCCCCACTGGTGCCCAAGCAAGCTCTTCCTCTCTAATTTGCAGCTAAAATGTGGTTATCCGTCCCTGTGCCAGCTCTGCTTTGGGGGCTTGATCCCTGGCAGTGATGGAAGATGATAACTTTAAACCACCCAAGCAGACTTTGTCAGAACACGATAATCTGGTGCATAACCAGTGTGTTCTGGGTAGCGAAAACATTTTATGATCACCTCCCAGTCTGCATCAGGGAGGCCAGGCAGCTTATTTAATAGAGAAAGAAATGTTATTGGGCTGATACTGGTGTTTGTAATGAAGCACACCTGGGGAGAGTCCTGAAAACAGGGACTGGAATGTAATATTTTAGTGCATTTCAGTATTAAATGAAAACAAAAAAAAAGAAACCAACACAAACCCTACAAACACTTTTACAGAGAAAAGAAATAACTAGAAGAAAAGAATGGCATTGTAGACTATGATTTTCAGTGTTAAACATTCTGCTTTTGCAAATAAGAGAGTTCAGCCCCTGGCAGCATCGTATCCACGTGGAATACAGGCGTGCATCCATACACAACCTGCAGGCCTGAGTCCCTTCCCTAACCAGCCTGGTCTCAGTTGTTGAACTCATTAATAATGTGTAATTAGTGTGGAGACTTAACCTAGTTTTAGGTAGAGGTGTGAAAATGCCTTTGCACCTCATTTTAAAAAAATCGTTCTACTCAATAACAAAGAGGAATGTGAAGGAAGGGAGGCAGGAAACTAACGAGAAGGAAAGTTCTCACCGCTAAAGTGGTGGCTTTTTGAGTTTACATTTTCCTATGTATTTTCTCTCCTTGTAATCTTCTCACAGCAGCCACATTGTTGTACATGTTGCTGGTTGTAGGGAAAACAATATTTAAGAGTAGCCCTTTCATTACCATTTGAGAGGGGAGCCAAGTGTTAAACTGTTGTGTTTAACAGTTCGGACAGTCATGTCTGCTCCGTTCAGGAGTTCCATGACATGGATGCTGTGAGATATCTTGTCCTTTGGGAGAGTTGGAGATGGTTCCTTAGAGAGTTGAAGATGATTCCTCGTTTCCAATTCCGGAGCTAATAGCAAAGTATCTCAGGGTGGAGCAGCCTTGTTTTAATTTGTCCTCATTTTGTTTATGACTTTCTTATCTCAAAGATGAATACTTTGGCAGTTTCTTGCACAAGAAACAAGTACTGTGTAGTTGCAGATAGAAATCTGGGACCCTCATATTTCCAGTGATGCAAACACTTGCTGTAATTGATAGAATAATCATAGAATCATAGAATGACTTGGGTTCATAAGGAACCTTAAGGACCATCTTGTTCCATCCCCCTGCCATGGGCAGGGACACCTTCCACTAGACCAGGTGGCTCCAAGCCTCGTCCAGCCTGGCCTTGGACACTTCCAGTGATGGGGCAGCCGCAGGTGCTCTGGGCAACCTGTGCCAGGGCCTCACTGCCCTCTGAGCAATTTCTTACACTGCGCATCTTTGCGGATCTCGTGGTACTTCCCAGGAATGTTTGCTTCCATTTCTGCCCCGATAGGTAACTTTAATTATATGCTCCTAAGCCCGATTGAACATCCCGCCCCCAACCCTGGATTTTGTGCCAATGTAATTTAGGGAGCACCTCCCATTTCAAAAGTGAAAGATAAGGTTATCTCTGGGAAGATGTGGAATTCTTTGTTGTGGGTTTGGGGAGGGGGTTGTGTTTTTTTTAATGGCAGCTGTTTGAAACTGATGAAAGATGGAGAATGTTAGCATTTCCTCGCCAGGGAAGTGAGTGCAGGTGAGACGGTCAGAAGTGCATGATAAATGTAATTTATCACATGGATATCACCGCCACATATCTGGGATATTTATGCAGAACTTAACTGCCAGCCTGTGATTTGCAGTAACACGTTAGCTTCCTTTAAAGCAGATTTCATTGCTCCTTTGTGGGACTATTTATTTCTGAAGAGATTTGTTTTTCTAGTAAATCAAGACACCTTCAAATTACTTTACGAGGGAAGGACTAGCAGGAAAATAATGGCATTCACTGAAAACCTTAAGTGATAGCAGAGAGACAGGAAGAGAGGTCAGACTTGGCAGTGTCCCCTGTTCTGTGCCAGATCCTTCTCCTGTATGGGATCCACACAGGAGAGCTCCTGGCTGTGCCACGATGCTGCTGAGCTCGTGCACAGGGATCCTTAGGAAGGAACAGAGCTGTTTATTTTTGGTGTGTAAGAGGCACAGTGTATACATGCTTTAAATTACCCTCACGCTGCTGATCGTTCTCCCCAGACTCATGTCCGTTTAAACTTGTTATTTCTAGTTAACAGAAAATCTGAATCTGGAGTAAATGTCTCCAAATGTCACAGCCTCTTTTTTTGCCTTATACATTTTCATAGAATTATAGAATGGTTAGGGACTTTATAGATTATCTTGTTCCAACCGCCTGCCGTGAGCAGGGGCACCTTCCACTAGACCAGGTTGCTCCAAGCCCCGTCCAACCTGGCCTTGGACACTTTCAGGGATGGGGCAGCCACAGCTTCTCTGGGCAACCTGTGCCAGGGCCTCACCACCCTCCCAGCCAAGAATTTCTTCCTGAGATCTAATCTAAATTTCCCCTCTCTCAGTTTGAACCCGTTCCCCCTTGTCCTGTCACTACAGTTCCTGATGCAGAGTCGTTCTCAGGCTTCTTTGTAGCCCCTTCAGATCCTGGAAGGTGCTGTGAGGTCTCCACACAACCTTCTCTTCTCCAGGGTGAACAGCCCCGATTCTCTCAGCCTGTCCCCATAGGGAAGATGCTTCAGTCTCCTTATCAACTCTGTGGGCTCCTTTGGACTTGCTCCAACAGTCCCGTGTCCTCCTTATGTTGGGGGCCCCAGAACTTTTGTACTTCTTCCGCTGACCATGCTCTGCTCAGGCGCTGAAGGCTGGATCCTGCCGGCGAGCAGGATCGGTGTCACGGAGCAGAGCAATTTGGTGCCATGGAGTTCATACAAACCACCCAGTGAGATGGAAGTGACAAGCAGGGCTCCTCAACCTAATGTGCTTATCAGCTAAAGGGATTTATTCTGAGTAGGTGGTGGTGGCAGAGCAGATAAGGGCCCTGACAGTGCGGCAGACATTGCAGAGCCATGGTGGCCCAGGAGCCATAGGTATTACTGCACCAAGGAATGTTTATCTCAAGAGACTGTTTAGTTTATCTCAGATGCTCCACTCCTGGTCTCGTTTCCCTGAAAGACATCTTGTACTGATTTTCATTCATTTTCAGAAATTTAAATAATTCCCGGGGCTATGGAATTTATAGACTCAGTATCAATTGTAATCATGTGGAGGCTGATTTTTAAATTGCCTTTACTTTGTAATTCAAATTGTGTTGTATGGTAGACATTAATTATGTCAGCCAGCATCTATTTACAAAAGGGGATTTAAAAACGGGCAGTTCTTATCAGCTAGTGACATTTGGCAGATGGATGGTTTCAGTAACAAAAAAAGGAGAATAGGAAAGAGGGGGGGCCTGTGCCCAACCTGTCAATGGCTGGAGTCTCTCATACCTTCCCTGGTGTAGCACTTGTCTGCCAGTAGGAGGGAGAGCAAAACAACAGCTTAATTGCATGCAAAATAAGCTTGGAGATCTTTGTGTCCCTTCCACTTAAGCACTTGGAGCTTTCAAAGCCCCTTGATGTGGGAGCAGGTCTAGGAGCCAGCCGCCAGAGCAGGGCAACTCCAGCATCCTGCTGCTGGGGCAGAGGAGGCTCCGGCTATAAACTCCCACTGGTAAACTCAGCTTTTCAGAGTTTCACTTCCCAGATGAAAGAGCAGAATTTGTGGTCCGTTCCAGAGGAAACAGAGATATTCATGTCACTGACATATGAGACTTGGAGCTGGGGGCCCAGGAGTATGCTTTGTGGGGGTAAAAACTGTAAAAAATGAGGCAGAGGGACAATACTAGTAAGCAGCTGGTCTGCATTTAGGACAAAAGGCAGTGGGCTATTTTTTTTTTTTCTTCCTTTCCGTCTTCATAAGAGACAAAAGAAATGGCAGTTCCACTGCTGGGGCACCTGGGGACCGGCCCCACAAGTTCACAGGCAGCGTGCCCTTTGCCTAGCTTCCTGCCCTGTGTGTGGCTGATGGGGCAGCCCCATGGCCCTGTGTGTGAAACACAGCACCCACAGAGAAATCAGGTCGGGGGGGGTCTGCAGGAGGGACTCCCACCCTTGGGCTAGTGGAAGCCCTGCCCGAGCCTGGACGAGGTGGCTGGCGAGGAGCGCCCGCATGGCTCTGCAGGTTTGCGATCCTCTGCTGAGTCTGGTCCTTTGGTAAATACTTCCTAAACATATTTGCAGAAGACTGTATTTTCATCTTACCCAACAGGCTCTTCTTTTATGGCATCTGTCGCTGGGGTTAGCTAAGGCGAGTTATGTATGGCGTTGTTGTTTTCTCAGCCTTGCCTGTGTAATGAAAGGTGTTTCCCTGTGAGGCTTTTGGCTGCAATAACCTTGTTGTGTGTCACACAAGAAGTGCGCATGCCCGTGCGTATCCATACACACGCAGCTTTTCTCCATGTGGCGAGCGTACCTGAGGACATCTGGCTTCCTTCTGTTAAAGGCAGAAGCCAGGAACACTCTCTCAAGGTGAAAAACCCCACAGCCAACTTCATTTCCTATTCCTGGTGGACACTGAGGATCCTTTTGTTTTGCAGACAAGCCAAACACATGGCCAACATCCCCTTCCCTTTCAGTGCTGCCACAGAGGAGTCTATTGCAGCCCGTAGACGCTCCTGTTCCACAGGCCTTTTGTGCCATCCTTCAAAAGAAACAGCTATTGAAACCCCTGACCATGAAGCTTTTGAGTTTTCCAGTGTTTTCCTCCTCGCCCTTGGTTTCCATGACGGTGTAACCTTGGAGGGGCACAGTGCGGGCTGGCCTGTGCATCCCACACTGACAGCCGGGACCATTGTCCCAGCCCAGGGACCTTGTGCGGAGCTTTAGAAGTGATACTTTCCCTTTTTCCCCTCAAGGCTGCTTTGCCGCTCCCGCGGTATCCAGCACAAGCAGTAGCATCTGCTTTTGTTTTCCGGTGGAAGCAGAAGTGCTGGTTGTTGTCTTGCTGTGGTGCTGATGTGGGCAAAGTAGAGGGGAATTGCATCAGTTTGGTTAAGGTTAGTGTCTAGGTAATTCCCAAATGTCTTTGTGTCTGAGAAGGCTTCATAATTGCAAATTAGGATGTAAATTTTGACGAGCTAATCCTGTTCTTAATTCTGAAGACAGTGGGAAGAATTAAGTAGCTGGTAACATTTCTCCTCAGGAGGGAGGGTATCGGGACAGTATCTTGAACAATTGTAGCTGGAGGTCAGTTGATTTAACAATCATTTAAACAAACTGAAGCACAGGCAGTAATGATTATACCTTCCAGTTCTCCTTCACAAACAGAAAATGCAACCAAGAACTGAACAAACCAGTCCTTATGGGTCAGGACACCACAGTGTGTTCTGGCCATGACTCTCCAAACCACTGTGAATCTTTGTACCAATACCCCCAAATAATCCTTTAAGATTACATTGGACCTGAAGTGGGCAACTAGGCTGTGACAAGATTTTAAAATCTTTCTTTCTTTGCCCCCGTAATTGCTCGTAGTTAGAAATCTCCAGGGAAGACTACTGTGTTAAACTTGTGAATAAGCACAAAAGAAAAGACGGAAAATAAAGGTTTCGGACATGTATCCTCTGCATTTCTTGCGAATGTAACATCCTGTAAAACTCATGTAGGACTGTGGTGAAGAGTTTGGGACCGGTTATGGTAAAATTTGTTGTAGAAAAGGTGGAAAAGGCAGCCTGAGACAGCACGGGTGCTCACAAGCAGGTGGATACAGCTGGACCAAGTCAAATCTCTGTGCTCTAATCTACCTTGTCTGGATTAAAGAGGAGTAATTTGTTCAACATCTTTTAAGGGAAGAGAGCCAGTTGTGCGCTATCAAGTAAAACGGTGTGTGGTTGTTTCCTGACTACAATCCATTAAGAGGCTGAGCTTACACTGCCAAAGCCTTCCCCTCCTTACAGCAGCCAAACTCGTACCCGTTTCCTGGAGACAAAAGGCCGGTGCTTTCCTCTCATAAGTCAGAGCTACCAACGTCTGGAAATAATTTTGAAATTCCTTCACATTATTCAAGGCAGAAGAATTGCTAAAATTGTGCTTTAAGCAAAACAGCATTCTTAGGTTGCCAAGGCAGTAAACACCAGCTTTGGGAAATGCAGTTAAGATTTCAACATCTGTTTTGGAGCTGATATTTAACTATTCCATGTTTATTTTAATGCCTGGTTGGCCACTTCCCAGTTATATATGCAGCACCAAAGCAAAGACAGAAGGAGCGAGTCTGTTCTTGAACTGATGCTACAGGTTAGCTCCCATTCCTTATTTTTTTTGTTTTATTGATTAAGTGAATAGGTGTTTGTCCTGCCTGGAGCCTGAACGTGATCTGAGAGGTTTGCAGAACTCTGTGCAGTGGGAAAGCTCTGTGTGTTCTTTACAGAACAATGAGAAGGGCAAGAAGAGAGCACACGTCGTTCCTCTGCGGTGTGTTTTCAGGAACACGGTGTTGATACAGCAGTCCCTGTAGATAATCTGGGACATGCTTGTCCTGACTTGTGTGGACAGGCCCATGTTAACCTGCCTGCCCAGGCTGGTCAGACTCTGGCTGATCCCGCTCCTGAGGCTGGAGCTTCCACCAACACACACTGTGCTCCAGCCTGTGCCCTCCTGTAGCTCAAGTCCTTTTCTTCCCTGGAGAAACTTGTCTTCAGGAATTTTTTTGAGAGTTTCAATTGGACCATCTCAAACTGTTGTGTCTCATTTAAGGCAGACAGATGGAATAATTCATCTGTGGGTGAAACCATCACTGTGGCTCCATGTGCCAACTGAACAGGTATAAAGCTCTTTGATGATGAAAGGTATTGCCAGCATGAAAGAGGCATATTTCAAATCATTACTTAAGAGAGTGGCATCCTCAGCATGAGACAGTCAGGCAGAATTCAAACATTATTTCTGCCCTTTAGTGGTTAAGAAGGTAGGTTTGCAGTCCTCAGGTTGCTCGGTTTACTCCGAAAGAGTTATGTTGGCACTGGTAACTCAGCAGCTGCATGTACTTACTCTTTCTTGAATAGATGTTGTATGGACTTGTTGTATGGACTATCCTTTATGGGACGTGAGAAGTTTGGGGAACTGACATCTGTGTCTGGAGCTTTTCATCTCTGTGGCACTGATGTTGGTGTGAGCCCAGGACAAGGGCAGGACAAGGAGCTGTTGCTGCCTGAATGCTCTGCTCTCCTCTCCAGATGTTAGCCAGTGGTCAGAGCTCATGGCCTGCAAAGGCTTACACCCTAAAAGCCATTTTCCAGCCTCCTACTCTTAGGGGCTCTTCCTATCCAAGGACTTAGTCTGGCTCCTGCGCTGACATCGCTCTTCTCACCTGAGATTTGGACCATCCAGCAAATGAGATCATGATAAATTGCTCTAGAAGGAGCAAACCATGAAATTTTAATCAAGATTTGTAAAGGGCCACATGGCCTTCTTGACACTTTAAAGAGCAGAGCTTCAGAGGGGTGTGCTTCTTGTTCTTGTAATTCTGAAAATTGGATTGTCAGCTGCTGCAGTTTGCAAACCCAAAGTCACTAGTTGCTTTTGGAAGTCTCATCTCACAATTATTTCCAAATCCTACCCAAATTTATTGAACCGTAAAACATCCAAGCAGTTGCTGAATGACTGTGGAATTTACTGTCCTGTTTGTTTTAGGAAAAATGCAATTTATAAAGCTTCAGTATTTCACTAGATAAAAATATATTTACAGAAAAAAAAGAACCATTTTCTACCTTCTTCAATGCCAGTTGACATTTTTGCTTTATCTTAGATATTAAAATAA
The DNA here is from genome assembly GCA_013398855.1 of Mohoua ochrocephala. NCBI lineage: Eukaryota > Metazoa > Chordata > Aves > Passeriformes > Acanthizidae > Mohoua > Mohoua ochrocephala. The sequence goes on from VZTA01018951.1 coordinate 161,699, forward strand.
AATAAAAATCTCAGCTTGTTCTTGTTTGTTAAAAAGGAGATCTATTACTATTTAAATAAATCACAAAGAAGAATTTAAGAAAAGAAATAATAGCTTAACCTTAAAATTCGTGAGGAATGATAAAACTTGTTATTTATCTTGAGCTCCGTGGGTGCTTTAGGACCTACCTGGTTCTCTGCGATCCTGGAACTTTTGAGATTATTTAAGACAGTGAGAAGAGATGAAAGAATAGGAACTCATGAAGAAAATATTTTATTCCTATTTTGCACACAGGAGTGAAAGAGTTCTGGAGACCTGGGCCCTGTTTTCCTTAGTTGACTTCATTTTTTTCCAAAATCAAACAGGACTGATCTGACAAGTTATTGGAATTTCTAAGTGTCTGCTGCATCTGTCCCAGGTTCTCACACTTGGAGAGAAGAATTGGTCATAAATGGGCTCCATTGCAGCAATTAAAAATTTGGCCAAAAAGGCCCAGGAGTTTGGCATATCCATGAGCCAGCCAGGTACTTGTGGTCCTGCAATTTATGAACTGTTGCAGAAAAGCAGTGAGATCTGAGTTCCTGTCAGTCTGCCTGTTCTCAGATTTCCGCAAGCTGTGGAGGAGCCAAGAGACCCCAAGGTGCTGGATGTCCCGGGGTGTCCCTGGGTGTCCCTTGGTGCTGGCTGCCTCCCGCTGCCCAAGCAATGACTCTGCTCCGACAACCAGCTTTGCTTTTGTGAACCCTGCGCCAGGTCCACGTGTTCCAGTTGGGAACAACCTTGTCTGATGTTCACTTAATTATAAACTCTGTAGAGAAAAGAGAGATTTGCAACGATTAAGCTGAGTTCCCAAACGGCTGGGAACGGCACAGAGACCATAGAGTAGACTCAGCTCTGTTTGGAACCAGATTAGTCTCCAGAGTTTGTCTCGCTGTAATATTGCTTAAAAACACTGCTGACTTAATTATGACATAGTTAACGTTCATCTAGTAATTAATGAGTATTACAGTGTCTGCTCTGGGCTTGACAGGATTCCTCCTGTGAGCTCATTTGATGCTGAATTGTACTGTACTATGTGCCATGCTTTGCAAGTCATCAGTCTTACGTGACACTTAAAAATCTCTGACAACCCGACAATCTCTGCCTGGGCTGAGAAAATTACAGGATGTCCCAGCACGTGGGAACCGAACAAAAAGATTGGGTCAGTTAAAGTCCTCATAATGGGCTATTAAATCGTTTCACTGTTCAGCTTCTCTGTAAAATATCAATTATCTCAATGGTTGTAATGTAATCAAAGTAATTAAATTCCAAAGGCTTGCATGTAAAAACCAGAGCTTTGTAAATGGGGGGATCCAGCCTCAAGTATTTTAGTTGGTCTGTTTGTGTTTAAAAGTTTCTCCAGATGACTTTTTTTTAATGGTGTCATAGTCAGGGAACTGTTAAAGGGCTTTGTGTGTTTGAGGTTTAGGGTGTGTTTTGAGCTTGGCTGCACACAACATTTGAACAACTGAATAAGCAAAACCCACGTTAGAGCCGAAACACAGGGATGCGGACACGGGCCCGGAGCTGTGGGAAGCAGGGACAGCCTCTGCTCCACGTCTTAGGCCCTGGCTTCACCTGCTTAAGTGTCCTCAGCTGATGGATAATTGTAGCTTACCTTTACCTAAGTTCTGAACAATGACAAGCTAGTGTCTCTAAAGCACTTCAGATGTGATACTTGAAAAATACTGCTCTCTTAGGTGTAGCACATTCAGGATCTTGCCTCCGTTAATGTGTTTTACAAGAAGAGGAAAAAGCTAGAGAGTGACTTATGACAAGAACATTTCCCCATTGTTTCTCCTAGTGTAGGGAGAACTCCTCCTTCAGTAAGTTTAATTTTGGTTTATTTCAGCAGAGCTGCTCCCTCAGGTTTCAGCAGAACTGAATCAAATCCTTTTCTGTTAGGGCCAAAATGACTTTTCTGGCTGTGATATTCTGAAATTATTGGTAATTTTGGGGTACATCATTTTCGACTGTCTTAAAAGGTTCCAATTGAGAAAAGGTGCTAACATCCACATCCAAAAAATCAACTTTAGAAGGATTGAATACCTGGATTTGAAGCATTTTGGGCCATAGACGAGGAAATGGACTGACCTAATTGTGACCTTCCAGTACCAGAAGGGGCCTAAAAGAAACATGGAGAGAGACTGTTTACAAGGGTGTGGAGTCACCAGGGAGAATGGCTTCACACTGACAGAGAGTAGGTTTAGAGTAGATGCAAGGAAGAAATTCTTCCCTGTGAGGGTGGTGAGGCCCTGGCACTGGGTACCCAGAGAAGCTGTGGCTGCCCCATCTCTGGAAATGTCCGAGGCCAGGTTGGACGGGGCTTGAAGCAACCTGGTCTAGTGGAAGGTGCCCCTGCTCATGGCAGGCAGTGGAATGAGATGATCTTGGTCCCTTCCAAACCATTCAGTGATTCCGTGAAATCACCTGGAATTCGTGGCAGACAATGTTGTTCTGAAAGCTGCGCACCCAAGGTATATGTGTCTATCTCTGTGCTCCAGGTAATCAACTTCCAGAGGTGCATACTCACCTCAAGGAGTATTTGTTACTCGTTCAAAAAAGCAATGAGATGGGTCTTTTACACCACTACTGGGTTTATAAGCTACTGGAAACCTGCATGAAGTCTAATGGGGAGTTCCTTCACTGGTGATAAGGTAGGGGGAAAAAAAGGCAGTTTCGTAAACCGAGATTATTATTATTATTATTATTTGCATGACAGCACCAGTGCGAGTTGTGCTGTCAGAGACGAGAACTAGGCATGCACAGCTTCAAGGAATAGATGGAGATCTGAACCATGAAGGTGTTCAGAGGACACAGTGACTTGGGCTTTGTCAGAGTTGCTGGGGAAGAATTGAGTGTTTGGGGAAGAATTTGAATACCTTAACCTGTTTGCAGATAAGTGTTGCTGTTTCTCTCAGATCATTGAGAAAATGCTGGACGCGTGGCTCCAGCTGGAGAAGAAGTTTCCATAGAGAATGAGCTCACGGAGGCAGGGAGATACAAAGAAAGCGTTAATGAGAGAGCAGAGGGTTTGGGAGCTGGGGAAACAAAAGGAAAACCCAGGAATGCTCAGAGCGTTGCAACAGCCTTGGGGGATTTTTTGTATCTTCAGATAAAATTAGTGAAGGGAGTTTGGTCTGAGGGCCTCCTGGAGGCTCACTGAAATTAGTACATGAGGTGCTTCTGCTTCAATAAACCCTGTACTGTGTCCCAGGAAGAGCTGTGGAAATGTGATGCTTCCATAGCTCGTTTTTAAATGTAAAAGTAGTTAATTGGTGTGAATAGAGTTACTTGATCAAACTGATTAGAAGTTTCTGCAATTGGTTTGAAGGAGTAAGTTCTCAATCTCCTGTTAGTTCATTAACAGCTCCTGCCAGTTCTGCCCCCTGCCCAGGTCCATGATGGAGCTTGTCCCATACCGGGAGCAGTTCCTTCCCTCGTGCAGCAGGCAGACAGAGGGCTTGGCTTTGCTCCAGCCTACCAGGGTGTGGTGTTTCTCCAGGTCTCAGGAGCAGCAGCTTGTCCTCCTTTTCCTCTGTCACTGAGCCGGGCTCCCTGTGTCTGGTTGATGCGACACTGCTCTGCCCACTGGCTTTTTTTTTCTCTGGACACACCAACTCAGGAACCTGAGAGTAGAATATGGAGGCTCCCAGGAAAACAGTCTCTTGTCCAATTTCACTTCATTCCCACCGATCTTCCCTCAGGTAGAGACAGTTGGTGCAGGAACCAATTAGCAGTAGTTCATTAGAAGGAAGTGACTTGCTGAAATGCTTTCCAAATTAAGTGCTCCAAAACCAGACAAACCACCATGCTCTCAACCTCGTGTGAATGCCGTGAAAACCAGAGGTTCCTTTTCTTATAGGGCTGCCCTGTCCCTGTACAGAGTGGTGTCACAGGTGGGTAGCACTGCCCTCCTGCAAACGGGGCGTGACAGCTGAGGTGTGTGTGTGGCACTTCCTGCAGGGACCCTCTAACACTCTCTCTCCCACTGCAGGTGCATTACTGTTAGGAGGGATCCTCTATTCCTGGCAGTTCCCTCACTTCAATGCCCTGAGCTGGGGTCTGCGGGAAGATTACTCCCGAGGAGGATACTGTATGATGTCTGTCACTCACCCGAGGCTGTGCAGGCGGGTGGCTCTGCGTCACTGCTTGGCCTTAATTGGACTCTCAACAGTGGCTCCTGTCCTCGACATCACCACGTGGACTTTCCCCGTCATTTCGCTCCCTATCAACCTCTACATCTCCTACCTCGGCTTTCGGTTCTACAGGGACGCCGACCGCAGCAGCTCCAGGAAGCTCTTCTTCTGCAGCCTGTGGCACTTGCCAATGCTGCTGCTTGTCATGTTCACCTGCAAGAAATCGGTCCTGGAGAAGGAAGACAAAGGCGATCTACCGGGGAGAAGTCATGAGAGGGCTGTGGAAATTAGATTGCCTTAAATGTCAATACCTGTCATCCTCGTGACACATCAGGTAGTATATTTTAGTAATTGCAAGGGGGAATCCTGTGGGAATCTGTTTGAAGAAGAATCATTTGTGCCTAGCGACCACTTCATGTGATAATTTTCTATTTTCTTTTGAAAGGGAGTAGTCAGGAGAGCCTGAAGCGTTCAGGGCCTTAGGTCCCTTAACTCATCACAGATTATGATTTAGCCTATGCCAGAAGCACATCACTTTGGGATGGCCTTCCAATGTCCCCGTGAGTCATGGTCTCTGTCCTCAGGGGTAGTTGAGGTAGTTAAGTTAGGAAGTCACATGTGCACATGTGCCGCTGTCAGCACTGGCAGCCTTGGTGAAGCCATCAGGAAGTGACCAAATAATGATTTCTCATCCTTCTCCCCAAGCATCCTTTCCTTTAATTTAAGCTTTGGGCACATGAGAGGGTGAACTCTTCTTCTCTCAATCTGTGCCATCCCTGTACCGGTATTACACCAAAGCCCTCAGTTTTGGGGGCTTTTTTCAATCAGCTGCTGTTCCCAAGGTTCCCATTCACCTCAGTAGATTTTTAGCTCTCATACACCTGGCACAGTGCTAAAGGAGTGAAGAAAACTCTCTTTCAGCACAACACACACAAGCATTTAAACAGCTCTCCTGTAGCATATCCCTTGGACACACTGAGCCATTCTACTGTATTTCCATCACAGGGAACTTCTGACTCCCGTGTGATTTTACGTCATTAGTGTTTGAGCCCTGTGTGTCAGATCTTCAGCTGGTAAAAATCACCGTTACTGTTTATGGCAGAGCGACTGTGAATTGTGGAGGAGGTGAGAAGCATATCCCAGAGTCAGGTGATTGTAAGGCTTTTCCGTGTTAATGTGTCCTGTGCCAGCCCATTCAGTCTCAGCATCCTTAGACAAGCTCTGGACTGGCATCAAGAGCTGGAGCTGTGTTTAATGTCACAGTGTGGGTGGTGGCTTGGAAAGGCTTCACTTTGGGGGTGATGAATAGGTAAGGAAACACATTTTACAGAAAAAGGGCTGGGGATTTTAATCTTACATAATGTTCACTTGCTGATGCAGCCAGTGTCTCTCCAAAGCAATTATTGTGGATGGTCTCCCGAGGAAAGTGCACTATCCCTGTTAACTGATACGCTGAAGAACATTTCTGGTCACTGTCTAACATGCTTGTGATCCTGCTGCTCAGCTGTGGCTCACCCTCATCCTACCTGGAGCTGGCTGTGACCTGCTGGGGTGCTCTCAGGCACAGCAGCATCGGGGGCAGACAGAGACAGGGATAGTTTATTGTGGTAGTGCCTGTTAGGACTTGATGTGTTTTCATGCCAAGATTTCTTTCCCATGTGAAGAGGGACTGGGCAGCAGGATGAGCACTGATCCAAAGATACAGCAATACCTGGAAAGGAAGACACTGTCTCGAGCTTGATCTCAAATAAAGCCCTTCAGGAAACGTCACAAATCTGCCATCAGAGGTGTATCACGCTGACATAAAACCTTCCCTGGCTGCTCTCATGATCCAAGCCTGGCTCCTGGTCTCAGTTATGCTGGTGTAAATCAGGAGTGACACGGTTTAACCTCTGTTTTCTGGCAGAGGTGCTCGCAGGAGCAGGGGCACCTGTTTCCATGGCTCTTAAATAATTGGCTGCAAGATTTGATGACTTGAGTGATTGCAGGTGACAAGATGGAGCTCCCTCACTGTCTGACAGACTCCACTGTGCTCAAGTTACTGTGAGCGATGCTTTGTGAAACTGTATGGAAGCTGTGTAACTCCTGAATTTGTTTTAAAAATGCATCCAGTCTTCTCTGCAATAAAGTGCATACTGCCCAAAAAGAGATGAGTGCTCCAAATCTGTTTTAAACTATTCACTTCTTGTTGAAACTCTGGTCGGGTTCAGTTAAATGCAAAAGTATTTGATAGTTTTGGGGCACTTCTCACAGCAACAATGTTTTTGACCACTGCGAGAGCAAGGACAGCTTGGGAAATGCTGATGTATTGTGCAAGCAGCACACTGAAAATAAATTGCATGTGAGCGGAAAGGGTTTGCGTGAAACCAAAGAATTTGGTCAACCTTTAGGTGGGAGACGAACCTGAAAAGAGCAAATGGCTCACAAAAAACCACCGATTTTCCTCCCAGAGGCAGAAAGTGGTGCTGAGGCAGGAGGGTTGTGGGTTTCTCCTAAGTCATTACAGAGCCAGGCTTCAGATGGCCTGCAATTCCTGGGTGCTGCTCAGGAATTCCATTCTGATTAAAGGTCTCAAAGACATGCCTGTGGTTGTGTTCTGAAGAGAGTCATCTTCATTTCTTGGGCCAAAATGTGTAACATTCATGGGGTTTAGGGCTGGACGGGAGCTTTGTAATCATCACTGAATGTCTGCAAAATGCAGGTCACCGAGTTGCACCAACATTTCCACACCCAGTGGGTCTGGCCTTGAGGGAAAGCATGGCTTTAGAATCAGTGGATTTGGGATTTAAATGTAAGATTATATCTTATTTAAATTTCTTATTTAAAAAGAAACAGTTTCTTTACCTAGAAAGTGTTCTCGGCTCTGCTGCACATTGGCCACGTGTCAGGTTTGGATGAAACCATCTGCTGCCGTTTTACTGCCTTTAGGAAATTTTGCTGTTGCATGTGCTTTGAAAATGGACACCTTCCCAAACTGAGGACTTGGTGGCAGACGGATATTGCAGTAGGTGCTCTCAGGTCTCTTTTTCAATATTACTGGTGCCACTATGGAAAATTAAAAATCTCGAACTGTCGGCCGTCACCCAAGGATGTGTCTTGGGGTGACTTTATGATGTGTATCCCCTATCGCCGCTCTATGCCCAGACATGATTCCAGTGCTTTTCTGTGTCTTTAAAATTGGGTGTGAGAGAAAGAAAAAAAAACCAGATGAACTTTTCAAAACAGTTTTGCTCCAAGGACATTCACTCCCCTGCGTTCCTGCTGCGGCGGGGCAGAGGCACCTTCCTGCTTCCCCCGGCTCTGGGCTCCTTTTCTCGGAGGAGAGAGACGGAGAGTTAAACTGCTTTGTTTCCCTAGGACTTTGGTTTTTTCTTCTTCTCTTCTGGACTGTTCAGAACACCAGAACCTCACTGGGAGGCCTCACACCTCGGCCCGGAGGGGCCCGAGCCGACCCAGCTCCGAAGAGGAGAGCGAGGGCGACCACACCCACGGAAAGGACTCTAAAATCTTCCCAGGTTTTCTCTCCACAGCGAGAGGTTTTATTATTTAGCATTATTCTTTTCCCGTGTGTTTGTTAAATAAATAGTTTTTTTCCCTTCTTTCACTTTCCTTCGAGGAATTTTTTTCCCGAACCTGGTGGGGGGGAGGGGTGGCTGTAACCTGCCTTCTACAGAGGAGACTTTCCTCCCAGAGCGTTCCTCTGAATTTTTGTCTCAAACCAGGACAGGATGTTTGTGGTCCCTGTGACCCTCCAGGGAAGACTAATGCCAGCCATCCCCCCCTCCAGCACTGCTGATGTTGCTGCCCAAATTCTGCAGGGAAAGAGGCAGGTGAGGTGCATGAGGTGCCTTGTTGGGACGGCTTTGCACAGGAGATAAACCTGGGCTTTCTGCATCTCTGTGCCGGGCTGTGCAAACATCAGGCTTTGAGGGCTCCTTGAACCTGGAACAGCAGTTCCTGCGTGGAATTGCAATGTTGTTTTTTCCTTATCCCATTTGGATAACTTGAATATGGTTGTTTGTCACTCTTTATCCTGGTTACTCAGGAACTCCCCATGAACTGGCCCTGCAGAATCACAGAATGGTTTGGGTTGAAAGGAGCCTTAAAGACCATATTGTTCCAACCCCCAGCCATGGAATACCTGTTTTTTATGTGGTAGTGAAAAAAATAGCAGTGGTGTGCCGCGTCCCTCCTAGCCCTGGGTCTGCTGGTAGCTGAGAGGGTCCCATCCTGCTGTCACAGGAGGCAGCTCTGCACCACCAGAACCCTAGACTGAAGCTCATTGAGGAATCTGACCCAGTGACTCAAGAGGATGAAGCCAGGTTTTGTCTATTTGGACTTTAAACCTTTTGTGTGGTTTTGTGGATAAAACAGTAGCCCTAAGGCTCAGGAGATCTTCTTTCTTTCCAGATCTTTGTAGAAGAAATGCACTCCAGCTGTAAAATAGGGATGGAGATGCTTCTTGTTGGAGGAGGGAACAGCTCATGTCTCTGTCAGCCCATGCCCATTGTTCTGAACAGCCCGGCGGGGTGAGCTCTGGGTAAGGCTTTGAAGAGTTGCAGGGAGTCTGGGGTCTCCCCTCCTCTCTCCTTTGCCCTGGCATTCAGGAGATCACAGAGCACAGCACTGGCCTTGCAGGGTAGTGTGGGGAACTGAGCTACGTTGACTGGGATTTGCCCTGAGTTCTCAGGTTCACAAGGAACCTCAGGTCTTGTATGAGCTGTGTGTGGTACCCCAGCAGAGCAGGCGTCCTGGTACCCCTGCCAGGGAGGCATCCCAGCACAGCAGGCATCCCAGCATGGCAGGCAGTTGGTGAAACAAAGCGCTCTGCTCTTCCTTCCAGCATGAGTGAAGAAACCCAATCCCTGTGCTCACAGCGCTTTCCTTCTCATTTCCCCCACTGGGCTTTTGTTTTCTCACTTCCTGTATCAATCTCTGATATAATCTGCCCCAGCAGAGTCACACATTCACACTCTCCTGGCTCCAGCAGCATTTCCCACTCAGCCAGGCCACAGCATTTCAAGGCTTACACAAAACACACGTCCTTTTCATTTCTGACAGTCCCAGGAGAGTAGGAATGGAAACAGTGATACTGTTAGAAATCATTATCATTACAGATAGAAAGCATGTTGTCCTGGTTGCTCTCCAGAAGTGATTAGATATTCCCTCTTCCTTGGAAATGCAGGGTGTCTACAGAACACTTTGCTATTAAAACAGAGATATCAGCACTGTTTCCTACTAGCAGCTCTGCTGGAGGTGGTAATTCTAGATGCTCCATTGCAGGCTGTCCCCAATGGCATTTTGAGTCATGGAATTTCTTAACCAGGCAAAGAGCCAGTCCCGGTGAGGGCTCATGGGATGCAGGATGCCACTTGTGCTGCCTGTGGGACCTTGAGTCAGTTACTTGCCTCTTGGTGCTGCAATTTCTTCTTTCTGTCGTGGTCAGGTCAGTGCTGCAGGGCGGGGCTTGACCCCCAGGGGTACGTGTCCAGCCCTTGGCCTCGCCCGAGATAAGTCAGAGTCTGGTTCTAATGTTCATCATCTCCCAAACAGCGTGGGGTTGGTTTGGAGTCGAAGGTCACACCGGTGTTGTGCGCTCAGAAGTGATGAGCCTCCTCCATGAGATCCCTCAGACTGTGCCCTTCTGGATGATTCCTGCGATAGTTTTTCGTCCCCTCTGAAATAAAAGTGCTACAGGCTTCTACGGCTCCAACAGGAGGTCTAGTGAGCTTCAGAGCTGCCTTCCGAACCCTTCTGTTCACAGAATCCCGGAATAGCTGGGGTTGGAAGGGACCTCTGGAGATCATCTCATCCAATGCCCTGCCAAGGCAGGGTCACCCAGAGCAGGTGATGCAGAAACATGTCCAGGTGGGTTTGGAATGTCTCCAGATAAGGAGACACCCACACCCTCCACACCCTCCCTGGGAAGCTGTTCCAGTGTTCTGCCACCCTCCGTGGAAATAAGTTCTTTCTCATATTGAAGTGGAACTTCTTGTGTTTTAGTTAATGGCCACTGCTCCTTGTGCTGTCACTGGGCTCCACGGGAAGAGTCTGGCACCATCCTCCGTCACCTCTGCTTTTCTGCTTCCAGACTTTACCTGTTTGCGCTGAAGATTTTCCAGCCTGGGTCAGCACCTCGGGCTACTTTCCAGTATTTAAAAAAAGTACAGTTCATCTGTTTCACAGAACAGGGTTAGCAAAACCAGCTGTTTTCCCACAATGTGGAGATGTTTTCCTACCGTTCCTAACCAGTTCTGGCACCCCCAGGCCTTGGAACGAGAACTGACGATTTGGCAGCAGGCTCAGGTTGGCGCATTAAACCATTCTGAGAAGGTGCTGGGTGTTTCTCCCAGTGCCTGAAAGGTCGTGGCTCTCAAATGCTTGTTTGAGCATTGCTGACCCTTCCTAAGAGATGCTTTACGGTGTGGTGGGCATGAACTGTACTGGGGAGCTGGTGAGGAGCTGCTGCCATGGCCCACGTGCTTTGGGTGAGCACAAGGACGTAAAAAATGGTGCTAGAAAAGAGGATGCCTGGCCCTCACCACTAGTGCTGGAACAGCTCTAAAATTCCTGCCTGTATTCCCATTTTTCTAGGACACCTGACTCAGTCTTGCCCACTGAGTCAGTGAGGTACCCAAAGGGAGGTTTCTATGTGTCTCCAAAGTGTGGGCATCCCCCAGGACTGGGGCTGTTTGGTGGTTGAGGTTTTTCCCCTGCTTTTGCTGTCCCAGATGCATCCCATGGTCCTTTCTGCCCCCTGCCCCCCTTTGTAACACTTTCTATTGTAATTACAGATCCCCTTTTATACATTTTTTTTCATGGGATACATGCTCTAACACTCATTGCTTGTGCCCCTCAAAACTGCGGCTGTAGCTGGACTCTGTTCTTCAAGGGAAACACAGACTTTGGGGAATTGCCCTGGGTGATTGGAAACAGCAGGGATCTGATCTCCCACACTGACCAAACTGTCCCTAACTGGGACCACTGAGGACATCTTGCCCATCTTCCTCACCCAAAAAGCAAGTAGAGGGAAGAGGGAAAGAGTCATACCTGCGGGTAGGGTGCACAGAGCCCAAACCACGGTGCCAGGGCATGTCCCAGCCTGGCAGGACAGGCTCCAGCACTGACCTTCTCCTTCCGGCACAGGATTGGACACATGGCACTCGAAGCTCATTTGCAAAGAAGTGTCTGGCCCAGAGACCCATCTTTTGTTTTTTTTAACCAAGGAGAAAGATCAAGATTTTTGCTGCTGAGAAAGGCCGGGAGATGTTTGGGATTTTTTTTTTTTTTTAATTTTTTTTTTTGGCCATGGAGAGGAGACATTGTATCAAATTAAAGTTGAAACAGAGATGCAAACAAGGTAATTAAGGCATTTCCACAGTGCTTCCAGGGGAGCTGCTGGATGGCATCCAGACTGGGGAAGGGAACGGCCTGAGTTTATCAGTTGAATTCCAACATTTGGATGGATATTCGTGCTGCAGAGCTGCCAAGGCATCCCTGCGCTGAACCACTCCCAGCAGCACCGAAGGGAAACTCAGGCATGCCAGGGGGAAGCAGGATGGTGGGGGCCACATAGTCACCCAGCAGCAGAGAGGACTATTTAGATCTCTTCTACCTCATCTGATTGCTCTGGCCTGGTTGTTACATTGCACTTGGCTTTCAACGGGACAAGGACTGGCAGGAGCTGTCAATATGTTGGGAGTGAGACTGATTAACCCTCCTCACTTCAGAAATGAGCATTGGGAAGAGTGTAGTGGAACCATCTGCAGGCAGATGTTCCCATGCTGTCTCTTCCCTGTGCTACTGAGAGCTCTGCACAGGGTGTAGGTCTGTCCCCACCCTGTGGGACCCCATGGGCCTTGGCTAGGCCAGGCAGTGCCTCCGGGGCTGCCGATAGATGACAAATGCTTCTGTTTTGGGGTGGGAAGGGGTCTGGGCTCTGTGGTGTAGCTGCTGCCCGGCAGGTCTGGTCCCCAGGGGTCACCCAGCACTGCATCCCACGCTCCTGCCGGGAGCAGCATCGCTGGGCTTCCTGCAGGGATTGCTCCGTGGGGGTGTTTGAGAGGTGCCCGTGGGTGAGATGAGCCCCTAGGCTGGAAGAAGTGCAGATGAACGAGGTACGTGCAGACCTGAGCTTTGGTGGCATCTGTCTCTGGAGCCGCGACCATGCCAGAGACGCTGTCGGACTACACAGCTCAGAGCTCTAGAGACTGTCCAGCGCTGCCTGCCGCTTGTAAGCCTTTCTTACAGTGGGGACTGCAGGAAGGCCGTGCTGGACAGACGGCCAGAGGGGCAGGGATTGCTCCGCGCGGCAGCCGGGATGTGCGGGCCGAGTCTCGCTTGGCCGCGGCGGCGGGAACTCCCTCTGTTGACTTCTCCCGAAGTTGCATCCCTTCATCCAGCGGTGTCCCTGGCTTTGGTAATAAATAGCACCTTCCGTAATGTCTGTAGCCCTTACTAAACCACAGACCGGACTGATTATTGCTGCTTTTGTAGCCTTTGCAGAGCTGTTTTTATTTATAATTGCACCCCGCTGGTGTGTTCATAATGATTTTCCCAGCTGTATCCCATGCGGTCCAATGCTGCAAAGCCACATTTTCATAGTAGCTGTTGTTGCTTTTAATCACTTGTTATTTGGATGATGTATTAATAGCAGTATCTCTGTGAAGCTTTAGAATATTTTCTTTTTCAAAACATTTACAATAGAAGCTAAGTGTTAGCCCTAATAAAACGTGTTTCCTTTGGCTACCTCCTCCAGCGATGAATCCAATTAACTGAGTGCTCAGTGGAGAGCCCGTCTCACCCCGTCCCGTCCCACCTCTGCCCCAGAGCCTCTCCTGAACTGATTAAAAGGTGTTTGGGACCCCAGTGGGAATAAGGGTGCTTGAAAGGCACCATGTGGTTGGAGGGGTGTGAGCTTGTAATTGCCCATGTGCAGACCGTAGGAGGCTGTAATAATGCCACCTATACTTTGCAGATGTTCATTTGTGCCTTATGATTCTCCTAAACCCCAAATAACCCATCACACCTTGTTTCCCAGAGAGGAAGGGTGATGAGGCTGGGTGGTTTGATGCTCTTGGGATGAGAAAGCACTAGTGAGAACAGAAATAAAACCAGAGCAGGCTGTTGCCTCCTGAGCATCCTGAGCCTGTGGGTGGGGAGGAGTGGGGTGATGCTCTTTATTTTAGCCATTTATGGGGGAAACCACCTCCCAGCAAAATCTGTCTTTGCTGGAAGTGGTTTAAATGGAACACTTAACTCACTGGGGCTTGTGCCTTTAATTTCATTCAGAAGGCGACGCTGAATGGACTTCTCACCCACTTCAAAAGGCTGTGGCAGTGTGTCCGCTGGGGTGCGGGTCATTCATGGACACTACAGGAGATGTGAAAACATCTGCTAGGTCCATGCCTGCTCCTTTCAGTACAGTTAGTCCCCTTGCTAATAATTGTCTGTGTTCTGTCATCTAGAAAGGGACTTTGTGTTCCTCCCAGGTATTCTAATGCTAATTTGTTTAGTTAAAAAGAAGAGGCTAAACAGATGTGAACCATTTGGTTAGGTTGTAGTTCATTTGTTACGAAGTGCAAAGGATTCTTGGCAGGATATTAAATATTACCTTGGCTGATCACAAACACTTCATATTTCAAGAGAGGAAGGGAGGTAGGGACTGCACTCCATAAATCAGCCTTTTCAAAGAGACAGAAAAAGGCAAACATTTGATAAATCTGTGTCATTATACTTAGAGATCAAAGAGGGTTTTACATATGTATTTATGCAACTGGCAACCTAGGAGACAATAATAACAAACATAGATCTCTGACAGCTTTACAAAAATAAAAATTAGCCGGTTCTAATCTGTAATTATCTGGGAACTGTGCGAGGTAGGAGGTTGCTCGCACTAGAGCTTTGCTAATGCTGAGACAGTGAGCAAATGTTAAGTCATTCATAAATACATTAGGAAGTCCCATGGGCAAGAGGTTGCCAAAGCCACTGGGTGGTAGCGGGGCACGGCCACTGCATCTGCAGCCCGGGTTTTATCCACGGAGCCCAAATGAGGCAGGCAGGGGTTACCAGAGCCAGAGGTCACCGGGGAAAGCAGCGTTTCCCTACGTGCCTTGATGAAAATCATTCCTTATGATGAAAATATAGAATGATGGAAATATAAAATGATGAAAATATATAGTGATGAAAATCATTCCTTGATGATTTTCCAGCAAATTATCTGTGAGGAATCTACCTGAAGGATCCCTGAAGGCAGGAAGATTTCCATCTGTGGGCGCTCTCCTGCTTGCCAGTGAGTTACAGCTCCATGTCTGGTACCTCCCATAGCCCCACATGGCATTGTTGGCCTGGATGAACTCTCCCACTATTCCCAGTGGCTGGTCCATTATGTACAGGTCAGTAAGTACAGGACTGGAGCCAGAGGCTCAGGAAAGTCAGGGAAGAAGCCTGAGAAGACCCCAGAAGGGGTTTGCAAGCAGCAGAAATAAGAGGAGGACTAATGGGGGCTGCAGTGGGTATTGCTTTAATCCAGGGCAGAATTTAGCAGAGGAATTGAAACTTCTCCAAAGCAGCAAGGGCCATTGCATCACCCAAAACAAGGAGAAATCCAGTTGCGTTAAAATAATTTCATGGACAAAGCAATGCAGCCACAGAAATTAGAGACAGAGAAGTAGCATTGTGTCAGCTCTCCTTTCCTTCTGGCCAGTCACCGGGCTGATTTCCTATTCTCTTGTGCTGGTTTAAAATGACTTCAGCAACTTGGTTTCTGCTCGTTCCCATGGGGAACTTCCACAGTCTATAGATTTCGCTGGTAGGAAACTCTTCTTGACAGTCAGAGTATATTTTCCTTTACTCAATTCCATCACATCACTCCTACTTACGCCTCCTTGGAGCACCCTAAATGCTCTTCTCCATTGAAGTCAGCGCAGTTATGCGAGCAGTAAATTTGGTTCGTGGCACTTGGAGAAATAGATATTAAAACCCCAGGGACGAATTAGGGAGCAAGGGGAGGGAGGGCAGTGGGGGAAAGGAAATGGTTTCAGGTTAAGAGAAACAAGATCTCCTCTTACATCTGTATAGCAGTGCTGCCCATGGCCCTGGTGGGAGCATGCCCAGGACAACGCAGTGGGACACTGTGAGAGGCAACGATGTCCCTGGGATGTCCCTGGTCAGTGGTGGGGTTATGAAGCCACAGGTGAGGGCTCTAAGGCATTATGTGGCACTTGGACTTGGGTGCAGAGGGGTTGCATAAAGCCCTGGGCACTTGCCTTGCCAGTGGCTGAGCTGTTTTGAGTCCCAGTGATGGTACCCGCAGTCGCCCCATGGCCTGTCTCCCCCAGGGTGGCCCAGTCCCACCATTTGGCTGTTTGCAGCTGGGATGGCCACTGCCTGCTGGTCCAGCAATCCTGATCCAAGAACACTCACTGCAAGCTGCGCGCGCCTCCACGGGTTAAAGCACGTGTGTTTTTCGGGACGAAATCCCAAATGTCCTCATGCCTTTCTCCCAGCTTTTACCTCACTATTGTGACATTAAGACAAGTCCAGCAGATGTGTGCAGTGGTGGAGAGAAGGCTGTTGACAGACACACGAGATTTATCCATCGGTGATCCTCAGCTCCTGTGTGCTCTGGAACAGCACGGGGTGCACTGCACAGGACATGTGTGGCAGAGGTGAGGGGAGGAGACAGCAATAAGGATTTCCTAGGGTGGGAAAAAGTGGAATAAAGAAGTACAGGACTTCTCTTCCTGGGGCCCTGCAAGGGGGAGAGGGCTGAGACAGTTCCGTGACTGAGGAAACTCTCAGGGTGTTGCCATGAGGACAAAATCCCATTATAGATACATATGGATGGACGAGGAATGCAGAAGTCTCACACCACACCAAAGGCCTGCATCTCAGAGTTCTGGGTGCTGTATGTTCCCAAAAAGGGGGTGGTGGTGACTGGTCACCTCCTCTCTGGCCAGGTCACTGTACAGCAGTGCACTCCAGGGTTACACGCTCTAGAATGCCTCGTTTTCCCATGATCATGCACTTGATTAACATCATGAAATGGTCAATTACTTTTCTCAAAACAGAACTTTAACCATGTCAGGAAAACTGCATCCTGTCTGGATTGGGACCAAGAGCACACTGACTTGATTTGGGGTACCTGCTCCTATTTATCACCCCATCAGGGCTTGTTCCTGCAGATCTCTGAAGAGCTGTGCGTAAAGCCTTCATCTTTCAGAAGAAGGAGCATTTCAGAAGAGGCCTCTTCAGTGTCAGAAAAATAACATTTGCTGAAAGGACATACAGATTTTCTGATTGGTAAGAGATAAAGCAACAAGGTGAAACTCAGCATCCCGACAGCACTGGAGCAGCAGTGGAAACTGCTGCCTTGCATCAAACGCCAAGAAAATGCTGGAAAGCACGTGGCTGCATGTAGGACACATGGCCTGGGAAGAGTCATCGAGAGTGGATGTTGGTGAGGTGACTCACCCTTCCTCTCTCCTCACTGTGGATTTGATCACAGAATCACAGAACAGTTTGGATTGGAAAGGACATTAAAGATCATCTTGTTCCAACCCCCTGCCATGGGCAGGGGACATCTTCCGCTAGACCAGGTTGCTCCAAGCCCCATCCAACCTGGCCTCGAACACTTCCAGGATTGGGACATCCACAGCTTCTCTGGGCAACCATCATCTTGGCTTGAAGGCCTGCTGGGTTCTCTGCTTTATGCCCTGCTTTAAAAAGTCCATTTTCAAGAGCTAGGCACTCTCCAGGCCCATCTCAGCAGTGCTCCACTAAGTGCTACTGTGACCTCCTGTCAGGAGCTGCACCTTCCCAGTGCCATCTGTGCAATCAATGATCATCAAGAAACGGGATATGGAGACTGTACTGATGCAGCTCAATTAGTTATTGATTAACGAGCCAGCAAGACAGCCACTGCTCTGATCCCAGGGCACAGAGCAAACCCAGCTGTGCATTTCTGGTTGTACCCATTCCTTTCCAACTCTGTTTCTTCAAAATGTTTCTTGCCCTATGCCCCCGTCCGTGACCACAGCACACGTGCTCCTGCCGCAACTGCTGCGTGGAGCATGTTAAGCGAATTCCAGGCACCAAGAGCAAGTGTTGAGCCCAGCTAGAGCCCTGCTCTTGAGATGGCAGCAGGAATGGAGGAGACCTGTGTCCTGCCAAGTAGCGGTGTGGGCTCCTGCTGGAGGCAGTGGGTCAGTCTGGAGGATGGAGCCACAGTTGGTTCCCAACCCACTGGTCAAAACCTCTTTCACCCACACTCCCTGTTCCAGGGAGAGCCCAGCCCTCCTCCTGACCTACCTTTGCATGGATGCTTTTTCTGATCGCTTACCCATTTGCCATTCCTAGCGAGAAAACTCCTGACATCCAACTGTTGAAGATACAATTACAGTAAAACCTATCTTGAGGCTATTTTTCTTAAAAACCCAATCCAACTTCTTTTACAAGCTACAGCTGACATATATTAAAAGCTTAAACCAAACTTTCTGTGACATTTTGTTGATGTTATCCTGGCTGGTGCTGGTGGATGTAAGGAACAAGGAGAATTATTCCATCTGAAGGGTTTCCCTGTTAGCTCATGGGTGTAGGAACGTGCAGTGGAGCAGTTGGTGTGTGGAAGCAGCAGATTTTCTATTCGGAATTGTACAAAACACCAAGTGCAGAGGTGAGTAGACCTGGGTGTAGGAGAGGCACTCGTGGAACGACTGCTGCCCACAGCTGTGATTCATGCATTGCCTGGAACTGTCCTCTTTAGTTCTCTTCACAATTACCCATCTGGGCCAGCTGGCAGAGCTTTGCCAGCACACAGAGTGAAACTGGAAACCAATTCCTCCTTCCTCCCGCCACAGCTTGGCGCCTCCATCTCTGCTTGGTTTGGGATCACCCTTCACACCACAGAGCCCAGCAGTGCCACCTATTTTATCTCACGGCAGAGAAATGTTGAAATCGTTTGCTGTTGACTCTGTAGCTGAAGTACAAAAGTTCTCCTCATGTAATCCCAAAATCTACTTTGCAAATACCTGGTCCTGGGGAGAATGGGCACGAGTGACACTGGTACTGATGGTGGCCCAAGCTCTGTGTTAACCCACTGAGCATCTTTTAGAGAAGTCATACACCTCTCAGGGTCTTATTTCCCCTCTTCAGTCTGCTTGGTTTGGTTAGTTTGTAAACTCCAGTTTGTAGTTTCAGATTATTTTACAAGATTCTCACACCACAGCCGGTGCGATGGAAGCAGCTCACTTTTGCATAAGAGTTCAGGAATTGATGCAAAGTTGATATATGACTAAGTCAGGATAATGCTGTTGCTTCTGACACAAAATTAAGGCTCTTCGTGGTGAAAAGATTCTCCTTTTGTTTGGGGGAAAATTTAAAAATAAAATAAAGACATTTCAGCAAAAACTCACTCTCCCCTCAAAGCAAAAGTGCTCTGAAAGCAGCAAATTCTGTACAAAAAATTATGCATCTTTTAATAAAAACGTGATAGAAAAGCTGCCCAAATGCGTTGGAGCTGTAAGTTACACGATTGCTGGGAGAGTACCGGCTAAAGCACTTCCGTGGAATGTGCAAAATCCCCATCCCTGGAGAACCCTGGAGCGATCTGGTCCTGGAAAGGAGGGTCCCACAGCTAATGGTGTTGTGGGAAGGATCTCCTCAGACAGATGGCTCTTAGTTTGCCTTTCAGGACCTGTTGTGTTGAGTTTGGTTTCTGTGTGTTACTCCCATAATGCGGACCGTGGCAAATCTCACCAGGAATTTTTACAGGCAGCAATTTCAGAAAATACAGCACAACAGAAGGTGCAGCTGGTTGAAAAGCCGACTCATCAAAAGAACATGCAAATCGTAGTATCACAGAATAGTTTGGGTTGGAAGGGACCAACCTTTAAGAAGGTCATATAGTCCAACCCCCTTCCACAGGCAGAGACGCCTTCCACTAAACCAGGTTGCTCCAAGCCCCATCCACCCTGGCCTTGAATGTTTCCAAGGATGGGCCATCCACAGCTTCTCTGGGCAACCTAAGTCAGTGTTCTATCACCCTCATTGTAAAAGAATTCTCCCTAATATCTAACCTAACCCTGCCCTCTGTCAGTTTAAAACCACTATGCCTTGACTGTGCTAAAAGATTTGTCCCCACCTTTTTCATAGTCCCCCTTTACGTACTGAAAGACCACAAGAAAGTCTTCCCGGAGACCTTGCTATCCAAGTATTTGGGGGATAAGGAGAAGACAAAAAAGACTGAGATGCCCCCAACACCATGATGTCCCCAGTGCCTGACCCCCAGCTGGCAATTCCCTGCAGCCGTAGGGGGACAAGGCATGGGAAATCCCGGCCTGGAAGTGAATGTCCAGCGCACAGACCCCTACGGGAGCCGCCCCAGGGGTGCCGGAACGGACCCGCGGCCACCTCGCGACGGCGGCGGGCGACGAAGCCACTGCCCCGACGGTGCGGGCCCCCGCTCCGCGCCATCAGCCAATAAGCGCCTCCTCTGCCCTCCTTCGCCCCGCCCCTCCTCA